>VWZI01020352.1:2756-15055 GCA_013396835.1 Psilopogon haemacephalus | reverse complement strand
CAAATTACAGAGTCATTCTTGCATTCTACTAGCTGATGCTACCTTAATCTGCATCCAACATACTGTGGCACTGTTTTGGCATAGTATTTCATAGTTCATCCTAGAAGTTTTCAGATATTTTGCATCCAAGTGAGAGACTGAGGATTTGTTTTGTTGTGTTTTTTTTCACTAGTTTTGATTTTTATTGGGTGCAAGATGGAATTACATTGTTTTCACAAGTTCTGTCTTCTGCCACCAAGTAAGATACTTGTTGCTTCTCTTTGCCCTGGTTGCAAAAGTCAGTGACAGCAGGTAGCTTAACAAGGTGATGCTGGCCTGCCCAGCTTCTTGTGTGTGGAGAAAGAACAAACCTACCATCTGGCTTTTCTTTAGAACTCTGTGCTTGACCATTGTAGTGGTGTGTCTGAATAGGCCTGAACATGTCCCGGCTTGCCCAGACATGTTCCCCTGCTCCCCAACCTTTTGTGCTGGGAGGAGCAACCACAGAAAGGGAAAACAAAAGCCCTGGTTTCACCTAATATGGTCAGAATGGGCAAAGTGCCATTCTGATTGGCTGATCTATGTCCAAAGGTCAACTATCTCGGGCATGCATTGATAAAAGGAGATGAGGAGGTAACATGAGGCATTCTGTGCATGCTCTGCTTTCTCACTGTTTTGATGCCTGCTGTTACTGCCATTGTTTTTTCTTCTGCATGCTCCAGGAGTTGCCCTTTCACTGCATCTTGTCTACACCCTCTACAAGTCTTCAGCCATTGGATGTTCAAGACAAACCATGTCAGAGACTGTTATACCCCCAGCTTACTGAGAAAAGAGTCTGAGGGAGCTTGAAAGCCTCTAACGACTCTGAAATCACCGACAGCAACCCTCTTCACATACTTTGGGTGTTAGCTGATGCTGTAGTGCAGCCCTGGAAATCCAAAGGGACTACCTTTGAGTAAACACTCAAAAGCCTCTTGGCAAATCTCTAGCAAGATTCTGTAAATTCTCAAGTGAATCTGAGTCCCTTCTGCCTTAGCAGCAAAAAAGTGCCTCTCGATCCCCCAGGTGGGCAAAAAGTGCAACAAAACCAGAAAATCTCTTTCCAGATTCAAGTTTTATATCGGGTATGTTGTTACTAGTTATGTTTTCAAGTGTTCCAGATACCTATTTATCTCCCTTTGTATAATGTTTTCATGACTGGTTGGTAGCGAGTTTCTGAATAACAAAATTAATAAACTATTATTAATTTTCAAATTCATATCTTGCATTCATATCCAACTGTTACTACTGTCAAGAGCTGGCATTTTTCCTTTGATTTACAGCCTCTCTTAAAGTGGAGTGTAATACCTGCACAACAGTACATAGCCAGTCTCCCCAGTTGCTAACACTGGGTTGTGAAAAAGAGTCTGCTAGCTCTTTGGCCAAACAAGGAGCAACAGGTCGTATTTAAACAATATGTTATTGTGAAAAAAATGCCTATATTTGTTTTGTTTTGTTTTTCAAAGACATGTAACCTTCCACTTATTTTATAACTCTGCATTCAAAGGAGACAAGAGCTACAACATACAGCAGCCCTGTAGCACAGGGCAGTGAGTCATTTCTATCTTGCAATATTCTCATCCAAAAACACATTCCTATTAACTTTGAAACTAGTAAATTCATTTGATCACCAACTAATAATCACCTTGGAACATGTGCTTCCTCATGGAAGCATTTTGAAGGAAAAAAATTGAACCAAACTATAAACACATCTAGGTTTCTTTTCAGTAAAATCTATCATTCCGTTAATCTGCTACAATTCTCCTAGACTGCTGCCTAGAAAAATATTTTGCTTTAGTTTCTACACTGTTTGGTGTTTAGATATGAAATTCTCCCACCTCAGAAATATTTTCCTTCTGTTGAATCATGGTTTGCAGGAGGAGGGATCTTGTTTTGGATTGAAAAAAAACAAAACAGCATGTCCAGGAGCTCCTTGATCAGCCAGGCAGGCCTCCTGGCATTCTTCCATGCTTTCCTCTTTGTTGGTGTACATTGCTCCTGGACACAGAGGAGGTGATCCTTGAATACTGTCCAGGTGCCCTAGCCTCCTCTTCCCTCTAGGGCTTCGTCCACGGGTACTTTGGCCAGCAAATCTCTGAAGCAATCAAAGACTGCACACCTAAAGTCTAGGGTCATAAGTTTAGAAAATGTCCTCCTGGTTGCCCTGAGGATCTTAAACTCAACTGTTTCATGGTCACTGCAGCCAAAGCTGTTCCTGAGCCTGACATTTCTCACCAGCCCTTCCCTGTTGGTGAGTACGAGGTGCAGCATAGCACCTTTTCTTGTTGGTTCCTCTACCATTTGGAGGAGGATGTTGTCATCTATGTAATCCATGAACATACTGGATCACTGATGCCTTGCTATGTTGTCTCTTCAGCAGATGCCAGGGTGATTGAAATCCCCCACGATGACCAGGGCTTGTGATCTAGAAGCCACTTCTCTGAAGGGCCCCATCTGCTTGATTCTGCTGGTCACGTGACCTGTAGCAGACCGCTACAGTAACATCACCCTCCCCTGTCTTCCCCTTAATTTTAACCCATACACTCTGAACCACCTCGTCATCCTTCCCCAGGTGGGGCTCCACTGATTCTAGCTGGTTACTGATATAGAGGGCAACGCTTCCTCCTCTCCTTCCCTGCCTATCCTTCCTAAACAGCTTGTACCCATCTATCCCTACATTCCACTTGTGGGAATCATCCCACCAAGTTTCAGTAATAGCCATTATGTCATGGCAACCCTGCAGCACAGTGGCCCTTAGTTCATCCTGTTTGTTGGCCAAGCTCTGTGCATTTGCATAGAGGCACCTCAGCTGGGCTGGCCCTGTCCTCCTTGTGTGCCAGTTCCCCTTGATTGACAACTTGCTGGATAAGGCATTGGCTGGATGGTCGCACACAGAAAGTGGTGATCAATGGCACAATGTCCACATGGAGACCAGTGACAAGTGGTGTCCCTCAGGAGTCAGTGCTTTCTTTGTCAGTGACATGGACAGAGGAATCAAGTGCATCCTCAGCAAGTTTGCAGATGACACCAAGCTGTATGGCACAGTCGACTTGCTGGAGGGCAGGGAATGTGATCCAGAGGGACCTGGACAGGCTGGAGATGTGGGCCTAGGCCAGCCTCATGAAATTCAATAAGGCCAAGTGTAAGGTCCTGCACCTGGGTCGCTGCAATCCCAAGCACAGCTCCAGGCTGGGTGGTCAATGGCTGGAGGTGAGCCCGAAGGAAAACGACCTGAGGTTCTGGGTGGACGAGAAGCTCAGCATGACCCAACAGTGTGCACATGCAGCCCAGACAGCCAACCATGTCCTAGGCTGCATTAAGAGATGCATGGTCAGTGGGGCAAGGGAGGTGATTCTCCCCCTTTACCCTGCTCTCGTTAGACCCCACNGCCTAGGCCAGCCTCATGAAATTCAATAAGGCCAAGTGTAAGGTCCTGCACCTGGGTCGCTGCAATCCCAAGCACAGCTCCAGGCTGGGTGGTCAATGGCTGGAGGTGAGCCCGAAGGAAAACGACCTGAGGTTCTGGGTGGACGAGAAGCTCAGCATGACCCAACAGTGTGCACATGCAGCCCAGACAGCCAACCATGTCCTAGGCTGCATTAAGAGATGCANGGCCTACAGGAAGGCTGGGGAGGGACTATTCACAAGGTCTTGTAATGACAGGATGAGGGTAATGGGTTTAAACTGGCACATAAGCACAATAAGGTGCACCATGTTTCCGTAACTGGCAGTGTGTTCCAGCTCCTTCTGTTTGTTGCACATACTGCATACATTGATGTAGAGGCACTTCACCTGGGCTGATGGCCATGTCACCTTCTTAGAGGGACAGCCCTTTATCCCCTCAAGGCTTTTCATGGAAGTTATGCTCCTGTCTCCTATTACCTCAGAATCCACTGGTTCACCTGAGTAAGACTTTGTCTTTACTGCAGTGTTTGCAGGGCAATGAATTGAGTTCCTTACTATCACCCCATCCTCTGAACCTTGGTGTGTCTTTCTGCTCCTTGTCACAGACAATTTTGACCTTCTTGTCACCATCTTCCACCTCAAGTGAAAAACTAGCCTTCATCTCATCCATCAACACTAGTTCCTCACTGTTGCTCAGCAGCAGGGTGTGCTTTCTTTCTTTCCTGTCTAACATACCTGTAGAAGTCTTTCTTTTTTTTCTTTACATCCCTTGCCAAATTCAATTCCATCTCTTCCTTAGCCTTCCTGACCTTGTTCCTGCACAACCAAAGTCTCTATACTCTTCCCAGGATGCATGTCCCTTCTTCCATTTCCTGTGTAGTGCCATCTACCGTTTAAGTTTGATCAGAAGGTGTCTACTCAGCCATGGTGGTGTCTTGCCTTCTTTGCCTAATTTCTTATATGTGGAGATTGAGATCCCTCATGCTCTGTAGAAAGCATTCTTAAAGATCTGCCAATTTTTCTCCACTCACTTGTCCCTGGGTTCTGTTTCAGGGCACCCTATTTACTAACTCCTTGAGGAGATGGAATTTTGCTTTCCTAAAATTTAGAGTCCTGACTACACTTCTCATGGGCTTCATACCCCTTAGGACAGTGAACTTCCCTAGTGCCTGATTACTGCATCCCAGACTGCCTTCAACTTTGACATCCCCAATGACTTCACTTGCATTTCTGACCAACAGGTCCAAAAAAATATCCCTTCAGGCAGGGCTGTTAATCTTTTGTCTATAGTAACTATCATCTAGGCACTCCATGACTCTCCATGATTAGCTATAGCTAGCCTTGCTACTTTTCCAACAGATGGCAGGATGGTTAAAGTCCCCTAGAATGATGGGAGTCTGTGATCATGATGTCTCCTTGAACTAGCATAAGAAAGCTTCAATAGGTTCCACTTCATGTGGCAGCCTGTAGTAGGCTCCTTTGGTTGTTGCTATCCTTAATTCCTACCCATAAGCTTTTAGCCTTGCTCATGGCTATTCTTTAGTAACTACTCTTCACATTCTATAATTTCTTTACATGGAGGCCAGCATCTTCTCCCCTTCTTCCTCTCCTGCCCTTCTGAATAGCTTGTAGTCATTGATAGCCACACTCCAGTCAAAAGGTTCCTCCCACCAAGTTTCCATTATTAGCACTGTGTTGGAGCTTTCCTGTAGCAAGATAGCTTCCAGTTCCTTCTGTTTGTTGCCTGTGCTGTGTGCATTGGTTTAGAGACAGTTGATTTGATGGTAATGATTTGACAAGGTAAGAATTTATTAAAATATATAGTTATTTTTATTTTCTGAAAAGCCTCATCCTGAAACTATATACAAAACCAGTTAAAGGCATATAAGCCTTCTGAGATAAGGTAGGGGGGTGGGAAGAAGAAGGGAAGTTAGTTTGGAGCCCTTTTGGGCAGTTTTGCTGTTTGGGAGGGGTTTTGAATTTCTGTATTACTTTTAACTTGTATATGATTGTATATAGTTGTAAATATCTGTATATATTGTGTATATATGCTTGTAAATTTGTGCTATACTGTAAAATACAGCTTCATCCTTAACTTCCAGCCACCTGAGTTAGTCTGGTGAATCTCATGGGGAGGGGGGAAACCCTGAAACCACCACATGTGAAAAAAAAAAATCTCCACTGCTAGGTGGAAGAAAACAACCAAGTCATGAAAAATGCTAGTAAAATATTGCTCTAAGGGAAAAAGTCACAATATCACAAACTGCTGAAGAATATTCAGTCCTTTGCTCTGCACTGTAAGAAATTTTAGAGAATTCTGAGGTGCTCATACTAAACATGAGATAGGAAGTTATAGGAAATGTATCATGTTGATAATTTAAAAAAAATACTGACTGTCAGAATCTCCTTAAAAATATTTCATGAGAAACGTGTGAGATACAATCAATTTAATATACTACTCCATCTTTAAACTCAGTAACAATAAAGAAATTACTTAGTGACTTTGTTATTTGTTGTATTGGATCACATACAATCACAGAATCCTAGAATGTCAGGGCCTGGATATAACCTCAAAAGATCATCTAGTCCAACCCCCTCCCAGAGCAGGATCACCTATACCAGATCACACAGGAATGCATCCAGGCAGGTCTTGAATATCTCCAGAGAGGGAGTCTCCACAACTGCCCTCAGCAGCCTGTTCCAGTGTTCCATCACCCATACAGCGAGAAAAGTTTTCCTCATGTTTCCATGGAACTTCCTATGCCTCAGCTTCCACCATTGTCCCTTGTTCTGTCATTGGGCATCACTGAAAACAGCCTACCTCCATCCTCTTGGCACTCACTCTTTAGATATTTATAGACATTAATTAGACTCCTCAGTCTTCTCCTCTCCAAGCTAAAGAGCCCCAGCTCCCTCGGTCTATCCTCTTAAGGAAGATGTTCCACTTCCCTAGTCATTATTGTGGCTCTGCACTGGACTCTTTCATGCAGTTTCCTGTCCTTCATGAACTTCTCTCAACCTACTCACCACAGCCCTTCTAAAACACCAGAGAAAAGCATTGGCCTTCTTGGCCACAAGAGCACATTCATGGCTCATGGTGAAACTTCCATTCACTAGGACCCCCCAGGTCCTTTTGCCCTTCAATGCTCTCCAACAGATCAGCCCCCAGTCTATACTGATACATGGGGTTACTCTTTCCTGGAGCAAGACTCTACACTTGCCCTTGCTAAATTTCATTAAATTTCTCTCTGCCTAGCTCTCCAACCAGTCTGGAGCTTCTTTAAGCTCCCAAGGGGAAAAACAAACAAACAATAAACCAACAAAAACCCTCAAACCCTAAAACCAAACCGAACACAAACAAAACCAAAACCAAAGAACAAGCGACATGCTTGAATTTGACAAATTGTTAAGGAATTGTACTTAACAATTCACACCAAAAGAGCCAAAAAGCCACACTGACCAGTTTGAAACCCAGCAGATTATAATTTCACCATATAATGACAAACAGTCATAACAAATCAGGTCTTACTCTGTAAATACTTTTACTATATTTACTGTTGAGAAGAAAACAATATCTAATACCAGAGTGTCTTCCCCTACTAATTGGCTCATATGTTTAAACCAAACATTATTTTAGGGTAGAAAGAAGGAAAATATGGAAAATTCTAAAAGAATATTCTAATAAAGTAATAAATGTAATATCACAGTATTGCATAATTAACAGTTCCTTACTGAGTGGGATGCAGCTGTTAGAATCATTAATCCTCTCTAAATCCATAGCAATCTTGATGTTACAGAAGCAATGGAAGTAAAACTAATGGCATCTGAGTATGGATATTAATTCTCCTTTTGTAATTTCCTATTTCATTTGTATTCAGTAGATTACTACTGCACACAAAGAAGGAAATGAAACTTCAAGGTATATAGCCAACAAATACATTAAAAAAAAACAAAACACAAACACTGAGCAGCTCATAAGAATGAAGAACTGTCCAAATATCAGTAATTTTTTGTCTTTATTAGAAATGCCTCAGATTCATGCTATTTCATGCAAAAAGCATTATATCCTTGCTGGTTCCTAAAATGACAGAAAAGGGTCTACAAAATTTGTCCTCCTTTTTTAATCTCTCTACTACTCTCCACTAAGCATAATAAGCCTTAAATCAACAAATACTCCAACTCTTCCTTCTCCATACATTTTCAATTCTCTGTAGGACTCATTTGGTTTATTCTGTATTAAAAGAAGTGGAAAAGCCACCATGTAGTATCTCAAATGATATCAGACACAATAATGAGGTTCAAGAGGCAAAACGCTGACTTTCTGGAAGCCTTGAACTGCTATTAAGTAGGAAGACTGCAGATTTCAGGAAGAAGTTCAGGATCTGGAGATGGTAGACCAGCATGGGTACCTGTGCTGGTTTGAGCTAACTGGAGGATTTAAGTGAGAAATTAGACTATTGCCTGAGAGAGATAAACATAGTGTGTCACTTCACCGAGTTTTGCTGAGAAAGAAAAACAAATTGTTTTTAAGAACTGTTCTGAAAACAATCAGATAGCAGATGGCTTCTGACCGCTTGGCTCTGCGGCTGCTTCTCTTGCATGGTCTCTTTTGTCTCTGTCTTGGTAGCTAATTCAGAGTAATTTTACTAACTTCTTCCTACTCTTAACCCCTCTGGCTGATCTACTTCAGCTTATCTGCAGCATCAACGGGTGGTGAAATAAGACTGGGGAAAGGGGGAAAGGTGGTAGGGGGTGTTTGGTTACCCTCTCTTGGGGATTTTGGTCCCTGAGAGGGGTGTGGTGTCTGTATTACCTTTTCACTGTATATATCTGTAAATATCTGTTATATCTTGTAAATATTTGCTTGTATATTGTGCATTGCTGTAAATATAAAGCTTCATTTATTAACTTCCAGTGTTTTTCTGAGTCTTAGCTGAGGTTTACAAAAGGTGGGGGCCCAGGTAACTGCTAAACCAGTACAGCACCAGCAGCTACTCTGGGATTTTCAGTCCCATTCCCTGTTCTTCAGGGACAGTTCTTCAGCTTGCAGGTCTTTATGACAAGTAGCTACCCTATTCCTACTATATACAACTGACTGGCTGGGGCATCTTATGATAAGAACTAAGTAGTGAGTGCATCAGTAAGAGTGACTCATTGCACGGCTGAGCATTAGGAACCACAGCAATATACAGTGTGTTTTTACTCCATGAGCTGATGACTCAAGGCAGGAGGTGAGTGGTGCCTGAAATTCAGATCCCTCCTGGGCTGAGGACTGCAGTCAGCAGAGTGTCCTGATGGGCAGTACTGTCAGGATGAAGTTAAAGAAGACCCTAGTGCTGCTGACACTGGTGTCTTTGAATTGCCCCCTGTGGCCTTACAGGTCTTGAAGGCCTACCTATAAGGAAAAAATCTTTTACAGGAAGGATGTTGAAATAATCAGAAGACAGGTTGCTCACAGAAGTAGTAGATGCTCCATTTCTCTAAATACATAAGGTCAGGTTGGATGGGGCTCTGAGTAATATGATCTTCCTAAAAACAATCATTGCATGGTGATTGAGCTAGATGATCTTTAAAGACCTGTTAAATCAAACCATTCCAGATTCTGTGGTTCTATACAAAGTTATTGGATCCATACATGTAACCAGGAATAAGATGATTTTGGAAGATAGAATAGAAAACATGAAACATTTTTTAATGTTTTTGGAAATTTCAAAATCACTTGCCTTTAGCCCTTCTTCAAATGTTTTCTAATTTTGTTTTTAATTCTTTTGACCTGGAATTAGTACCTGTTTAATCTGACTAGGTGAACTGTGTAGAATAAACATAGTGGATGTCCTCAGAGGCGGGTTGTTCAAGCTTCTTGATCAATTTTCTAAACATAGAGCTTCTAACTATGTGTATTTATGTGTAACAATCTCACTTAGTTTTCTAATTCTCATCTCTAATATAAACTATTCTACAGATAGTAATTATTGCTTTTACTTCTCATGCTGTGCTCATGTGTACAATCATAGAAAGGCTTCTGTTGGGAGGGACCTTAAAGATTATCTAGTTCAAATTGCCAGGGGTATCTTCCACTAGACCAGCTTGCTCAAGGCCTCATCCAGCCTGGCCTTGAGCACCTCTATGGAGGGGACAGTATATACATGATACATATGATGCATATTAATGACACTCTGGAAAGTTTTTAACACCACTCTTGATGCCTTTGCTCCTTAGCTAGACCTTGTTTGCAATGTCCTTATGGAGTTACATGGACATTACCCCTTTCACCACACCTAACTGGGCCACAGGTAACCACTTCTCTGCTTTCTGTTCCAGCTGACCAGGCAGAACTGAAGGACTCCTTATTTTTCATTCTAATTCTACATTAGATCTTCTGCAGGTTTTCAGATAGGTGGAGGGAACCACTCACATCAGATGTTTAGTAAGAAAAATCTACATGGTATATATTTGATGATTCTTTAAAGCCTTGCTTGCATCACAAGAAGTCTTCAGATCAGAGTTTTCAACCAGACCACTGGTGTCAGATGAACTAGAGGATTTTGGTAATGTCTAATTAAGGCTGTTGAAATGAAATACCAACATTAAAAGTGTGAAATGCATTGTGCTTTGTGAAGGATCATTTATTTCTTTCTGAGAAACCAAGTAACAAAAGGTGGTTAGATCACAGGATTGCAGGATGTCAGGTGTCAGGAGGGACCCAAAGAGGTCATTGAGTCCAATCCCCCTGCCAGAGCAGGACCAGACAATCTAGCTCACATCACAGAGGAATGCATCCAGACGGGCCTTGAAAGTCTCCAGAGAAGGAGACTCCACAACCCCTCTGGGGAGCCTGTTCCAGTGCTCTGGGACCCTTACAGTAAAGAAATTCCCACTTGTGTTGATGTGGAATCTCCTGTGCTTCAACTTAACACCCATTGCTCCTTGTCCTATCACAAGTGAGCAATGAGTCCTATCACTAGGGAGCAAGTGAGAAGAGCCTGTCCCCTGCCTCCTGACACTCAGCCCTCAGTTATTTATAAATATTTATTAAATCCCCTCTCAATCTTCTCAAGAGTAAAAAGTCCCAGGTCCCTCAGCCTCTCCTCATAATTCATGCCTTCCAGTCCTTGTAGCCCTCCGCTGGACCCTCTCCAGCATATCTCTGTCCCTCTTAAACTGGGGAGCCCAAAACTGAACGTAGTATTCAAGATGGGGTCTCACCAGGGCAGAGTAGAGGGGCAGGAGAACCTCCCTTGATCTGCCGGACACATTCTTCCTAATACACCCCTGGTTCTCATTGGCCTTCTTGGCCACAAGGGCTCATTGCTGTCCCATGGATAACTTGTTATCCACCAGAATTCTCAGGTCCCTCTCCACAGGGCTGCTCTCCAGCAGCTCATTTCCCAGCCTGTACTGGTGCAGTTTATTATTCCACCCCAATTGCAGGAGTCTGCATTTGTCCTTGTTGAACCTCATTTAGTTCCTCTGTGCTCAGCTCTCCAGCCTGTCCAAGATGGCCTCACAGCCTTCAGCAGTATCAGCCAAGCCTCCCAGTTTGGTGTCATCAGCAAACTTGCTGAGCAGACATTCTGTCCTCTCATCAATGTCATTGAAGATGTTGAACAGCACCAGACCCAGCACTGATCCCTGGGGAACTCCACTAGTTACAGCTCTCTAGCTGGACCTGGCACCACTGATCACCACTCTGAACTCTGTCTTGTAACCCGCTCCTAATCCACTTCACTGTTCCATCCCATGTTTCCTGAGCTTGCTCACTAGGATGTCATGGGAGATGGTGTCAAAGGCCTTGCTAAGATCAAGGTAGACTACATCCACTGGTCTCCCTGAATCTACCCATTCAGTTATGTCCTCATAGACTACTATCAGCTTAGTCAAGCATGATTTCGTCTTATCAAATCCATGCTGACTACTCCTGACAACCTTCTTTTCCAAATGCCTTGAGATGCCCTCCAGAAGGAGCTGCTCCAACATTTTTCCAGGGATGGAAGTGAGGCTGACTTGTCGAAAGTTCTCTGGAATCTCTTTCTTGCCCTTTTTGAAGACTGGAGTGACATTGGCGCTCCTCCAGTCCTCAGGCACCTCTCCTGCCTGCCACAATTTTGCAAAGATAATGGAAAGCGGCAGAGCGATCACATCATCCAGTTCTCTCAGCACACTTGGGTGCATCTCATCAGGGCCCATGGACCCTGTAGTTCAACTTGCGCAAATGATCCCTAACACAGTCTGCACTGACCAGTGGGGAGCATTGGTCACTAGTGACATAGCAAAGGCTGAGGTTCTCAATGACTTCTTTAACTCAGTCTTCACTGCAAAGGCTTCCAGCCACACTCCTGGACTCATGGAAGATAATGGCAGGGACTGAAAGGAAGATCTGCCCTTAATAAGTGAAGATCAGATTCATGATCACCTGAAGAACCTGAAAGTGTTCAAGTCCATGGGACCCAATGGGTTACACACATGGGTACTGTAAGAAGTGGCAGATGAGGTTGATAAACCCCTCTATATTCCAAAAGTCCTGGCAGTCTGGTGAAGTCCCCACTGACTAAAAAATGGGAAATATAACTCCCATTTTCAAAAAGGGTAGGAAGGAGGAGCTGGGGAACTATAGGCCACTCAGTCTCACCTCTGTGCCTGGTAAAATCATGGAGCAGATCCTCCTTGAGGCACTACTGAGACAGGAGAATAGTGAAGAGGTGATTGGGTACAATCAGCATGGCTTCACCAAGGGCAGATCCTGCCTGACAAACCTGGTGGCCTTCTATGAACAGGTCACATTAATAGATGAGGCGTGAGCAACTGATGTCATTTACATGGACCTGAGCAAAGCCTTTGACACTGTCCCACACCACATCCTGGTATCCAAGCTGGTG
>VWZI01020351.1:2310-19551 GCA_013396835.1 Psilopogon haemacephalus | reverse complement strand
CGCCCCACGGGACCTCGCATTTAATTAGCCCAATCCCGTGACAGCGGGGCTCAAGCAGGAAGGCTACCGGAATTATTGTTGGTGCTGAAACCGCTCAGGTCACCACTCCCACTTCAAAATGGCTGCACTGCTGCCTGCCACGAGCTTAAATTTCACACAGCAGCATGGGAATGCCCCCCAGATACATCACTGCCCCCTGCACAGGTGCATTCAGGAGCCGACCCTGCCGCTTTTTCCCTCGTTTTACCTGTTTGCTAGCCTCAGCTGCTCAGGCTACTGGAGCTATTGTTGGTGCTGAAACCGCTCAGGTCGCCGCTGCCGCTTCAAAATGGCTGCGCTGCTGCCTGCCGTGAGCTTAAATTTCTCATGGCAGCACAGGAACGCCCCCCCAGCTATGTCACTGCCCCCTGTGCAGGCGCGTTCATTCTTAATCTCTGGCATAGTTTCACCAGAACAGATCTATCATTTAAGATACCTTTAGCTGTCAGAGTGGAGCCAGTGTACAAAGAGGCCCTGAAAGGTACTAGAAAGGTATTGGATCTGAACAGTTTAATTTTTGAGAGCATTTTCTAGTAAGTGCCTTATCCTTCATGAAAGGCATTTTAAGAAACACATCTCCATTTTTTTTACCTCCATTCCTGATCACATTGAAGAAAACCCTCAATATTATAACTCAAAACAACCAACTCCATCTTGCCCCAAAGTAGTGTTTTCCCTCAGGCACTCACTCTACAAGCTATATTCTAATATGGTCCTGTGGAACCTGGATGTGTATTTGTATTAATGTTGATTTTTTTTTCTACATTCATTCACTGTATCTTCCCAAGGAATCAAAAAATCACACAATATTTTGATTTAGTGCTCATCTGAATTCTTGTCCAGCATGGAGAGGAAGTAAAAAGCATACATCACAAAGAACAGCAGTCTCTGTTTATAAAGTTTCTGTTTCATAAGGGTTGTTTTGGTGTTTTGTTTTGTTTTAATTAAGAACACCTGCAAAGTGAACACATGGGCTATTTCCTGTTAGATTTACACATATGACCATGCTGGCCCCAAATGGGTAGGCCACATACGCCATTTGCTGGTAAGTGTCCAAATGTCTTTTGGGGTTTTACTTATTTACTCTGATACTCCAGTGCGGATGTACACTCACATGCAAGCAAATCTATCTAAAGGTGCTTACAGAAATCTTAGACCAGAATAGCATAGGTCTTTTTTTCACCATGAGTTTACACAGCTGAATCTCAAATGATGCAATGTGAGCTTGGCATATGTGATAGGTGATCAGATAGAAAGTTAGATTTTGGCACCAGTGACACCAATCTGCAGTAATGAGGACATGTGCATGTGATAAACAAAGAGAGAGACAGATCAAGGTCTGCATGATGAAACAAAACTGATGGTTAAGCATGTATTTGCCTGAATACTACTGTCCTTGATATTATAGAAACACACAAAAGCTCAAACCAGAAACCCTTTCCAAAGAAACCAGATGTTTAAATTAAAGTGGATGAGGGCAGAAAGGTAATAAACCAAGAAAACAGTAAGAGGAGCTCAGTATTTGGGTACAAGAGTCTTAAAAAACACACAAAGCTGTCATTTTACCATTGCCTATTTTTGTATACATCTAAGTGTCACTATTTAATTTCAGAAATGCTGTGAGGACGTAGAGGAACACAAAATTATTCAAGGTCATGGTCATCTTATTTTCTACAGGTAAGGCCAAGCTTACTTGTTTTGCTTCTTAGAAGGTATGCTTCCAAAAGAGTGTTACTTTGTTAAAAATATATACATCTATTCTGTTAAAGGCAAAATGATGCCAACTATCTGCAGAATCTCTGGAACTTAGGTGAACTGCATGTCATAACATAAGAAACAAAACTTTTGCAGTTTGTGATGCTACCACTGGTTGAAAAGTTTGCACTTTTTTTTCATCAAATTCAAAATGCACTGGATGAACAGCCCACATACATTTTAATGTACCATCTTCAGGTAAGAAGACACTTGAAACTGTTATGGTTTGCAATTCTGAAGAATACTTTAGGAATTAGAGTTCAATTTAGTGAAAAGTGCTCTCTGTGCCAAAGAGTTGAGATTTTGTCTAAAAAATACCAAAAGCAACAGAACAAGATAAAGATGTTTAAATTACTCTATTTCCCAAAAAAAAAAAAAAAAAACTCCAAAGAGGAAAAAAGATAGGGCATGAAGGATTACTTCACAATTTCATCCATGGTGACTCAATTTTATGCTCAGTTAATTAATGACAGTATTGACAAAAGTTGTCAAATCCCAGTTTTAGAATGGTGGCTGTCACAAATCACATATAAGAGAGATGCATAAGAATTTATTCTTCTTCATGCCACACTTGTCACTGATGGCAGTGCATGAAATTACAGCTCCTTTACCTTTTTTGGTATTCAATTATTGATGCATCTGTATCATGGCAATGAATTTATTCTAGTATGCTTCAGCAGGAAACTAGAATAAAAATCATAATGTTGCTGCCTACAGACAACAAATGTTAAATATTATTTACAAGACAAAGGATCTGAAAGTGAATTAAAATTTAAGAAATACATAAATGATACTATTATCTCTAAAAAGTTATTGAAGGCTTACACATTGATCGGCTCTAGCAGGTAGCTGGAGATGAGAAAACCTTGGAAAACAAATAAACCCTTAACTCTGTTTTGCCTCCGAAGGTCCTTAAGATTAAATCCCTGTTGATGAAAATGAGCTACATAAACAATTACTTGGCAGAGTCTTAAAAACATACTTTCTTCACATTCTGCTTTATAGGCAGTACTATTCAATAACTGTTAATACCCAGGTGGTCGTCCCCCAGAATCCCCTTTCCCTCGTAAATTTTGGTGTTGGAGGTACTCAGTTATACCAAATTATACCACATTTGTAGATGTTTAAAAATAATTCTGAAAAGTACATTAATTCTGAAGTGTACATTAATTCATCTTAACTGGACAGTTACATAACACACAGATATTTTACAGATGCTTTCATACAAGGACTGATTTCCTGGGCAACAGCTAAAGATGTTTCTTTAAATGCTGTATGTTTTTCAAAAGCCTGTTTTATGCTCATTCTACTTTAAACTCCAGTACTCCATCTTTTCTTTTAACAGTAAAGAACACTGTCATGAAAATCTTCTTAGGGAACAATTAGGGGGTTTGTAATAAATAACATAAAATACACACAAGGAATATTACAGCTAAGCAAATATTTAGAAATGTCCTGTCAAAGTAGTTGTTACATGTCAGGTATTAAAGATAACCTGTTCTGCAAATAAAATATCAAATGTGGGAATTTGTTCCTCTCACCTCTTATTAAAACCTATTCTGATTTGCAAGATTACATTTCTCAGTGTGTGCATTATGTGTAGTTGCATGCATGAATTCATGCAGACCTTGATAAGTGTATATTACAAATCTTCTGATGTGTAATATACAAACCATGAAGAGTTTATAAATCTATCTTGTAGTTCTGACCTAAAGAGGCAACTGTAATACAGGGAATATTTACATGTAATTGCTGCACCAAACATCTTACAAACTAAGGCTCACAGAACACTCATAGAAATTAGGTTCATAATTACTGCAACTTTATAAGTGAGTCTGGATTCTCACTATCATTTCCCATGCTCCTTATTACCTCGTCTTTTCTTTCCCCTCTTTCTTTCAGGGACAGTTAATTTTTTTTTCCCCTGCTCCATTACTGATACAAGGATCTGTCTAGTGGACTAATCATATATTTGCTTACCCTGTCTTTCCATTTCTCCCTTCAGCATGCTAGCATCTGTTTTCTGCCTTTACGGTCTCAGACTTTCTGCTGTTTATTGATATATGTTGTCCAGTAAGACTTGAAAATGAAATAAGGATAAGATTCCTGAGAGACTCTCCATTATATTCATGCCACTAGTTCATAAAGAAAGGCTGGAGCAGACCACTTCTAGCATGCAAGTGACTGGAGCCTTCCCATACATGGTTGCTGTAAGAAGCAGTAAATAAAATACCTAAAAGACAAAAAACCCCAAAAAACGATAACACAAACCCCACAAACCAAAACCAAATAAACAAACAAAAAGAATCATCCACATGAACATAAGAAAATCTAAATAAAATGAATCAGATTCTCATAAAAGCACACACTTGACTTTTCAGCTGTGACTAGGTGAAGAGGAGGATTGCCTGGAGCTAACAAAACCTTGGGAAAGGATTAATTTTAACTGACCTCAGTACACTGAATGTAGATTTCCTTTGAATCACACAGACCTAAAGTAGGCTTTTGATGATCCAAAACCAGAGATTAATTACAGTTCTTTGACAGAGTGTTTATCTTAATAAAATTCTGATGAAAGCAACATTCTGCCTGCCACAAGTAAATGGGCTTGTTAAAATTGTGTAGCAAAATAACGCTAAATGAAAGAGTGCTGTTAAACATGTTACAGCACAGGTGCTGAAAAGGAAACAGTCAGTCATGCACTTGTAGAAACATTGAGGTCCTAGTTCACAGTAGATCACCATTTGGACACAATTACAGGGTAATCTTCACACAGAAATCAAAACAATTGTTAAAATAGTTTCAAATATCCTTGTTTAAACTAAAGGTGGGGTTTAAAAAAACAAAGAAACAAAAATAGAACAAAACCCCAGACAAGCAAGTAAACAACTACAAAAACCCCAAACCATACAAACAAAAAAAAAAAAACCCAAAACTGACAAAAAATCTTCCCCGTACCAAAAAACTCCTCAGTGAATTTTCAGGATAAACACCCTTCCCAACAATGACATGGCAATATAGTCTTTCTTCAAAACATTTGCACTGACTTCCTGAAGGAAGTTTCTGTGAAAGGCAGCGGCTACCACAAATACTGGCTTGCATGCCAGAACTCTGGAGACAAAACTCCAATTAAATCTTGCTTTCAACTGCCACTTGCAAAGAATATATCCTGTTCCAAAGTAGTTATACACTCCCCATCTACAGCAAAATTCTGGACCAAATTCTATTAGCAAACTTTTTATTATTTTAAAATTATAGGGGAAAAGTAAATCACTTCAGTCACAAAACTAACATTAAAGTCTTGTACTATCAATGTATATGCATCAAGAGAAACATCATATACAAGAATTTCTTGCTATGTATCTTTCTACTTGTCATAATCATCCTTTTTTCATTCTCTGGTCCCAACTTTTCACGCAATTCCAATAATTTTCTAAATGTTTTTATTAGTCTTTTCATACTCTGACTTCTGTAAAAGGGTACAATTACTTTCACTTCACCTAAATCAAACTCCAGGCTCCTGCATTTAGATGATGAAACATCTGAAGGACAGGACACCTGGTAGGTTACACACAATGAAATGGTCCACAGTATGCTGGAAAATGATAGGGTATTATATAAAGAAATGTATCTTCGTTTGAGGACTTAATTTGCAGTCATTTGAGAATATTACCCCTCTGCAATGATCATATTGCAAGCTTTTGATCCTAGTTAGGTGCTTGAGGCAGCAAAAACTATCTGTTGCATCCCACGTGTCTGTATTTTAGTTATGAAGAATAATTATTATATTGATAATTCGATAATCCATAAAAAGTTTCCCTCTCTTTATAGCAGTATTTGAAAGTTTTCGAGTATTCTATCTTTCATAAAAGTACTGGCCATTACATCAGAAAGCCAAAAGAGGAACTCAAATGTGGATTAAAAAAATAATTAAAGTTTAATAAAATAACACTGTCCATTTGGGAAAAGCCCAAGAGAAAAGAAAGTGACTTCTCTTGCCAAATATTTTTTGTGCAAGCAATATAGAAGCAATAACAAGTATATGAAAGTGTTCTTTAAATTTTATCCCAGGAACAAAAAATAAAATCATGCATGTTTGCGGGATTTTATAAAAGGTGTTACAAGCTGCTTGTAGTATTTTTTCAATAAAGTCATCAATTTAAGCAACTAAGTCTCATCCTATTTGGCTTTGATTTACTTTCATTTTGTTTAAGTTACTTTGACAAGTGAAATAGCAGCTAGATAAATAGACCTTCATTTGTCATAGACCTGTACAGCTGTTTACGAGACATGGAAGAACTGGAAATTGTGTCAGCATATATCTGCTTGGAAATCAAAATGCATTGAATTTTTATTACTGAGACTTTTCCCAGGGACTCAGGAGAGTCTCAAACAAACCATATTTCTCATCCTTCCGCCCAGAACACCTACCCTGTTAACATAGCCAACTCATCTCTGTTACCACCATCAAGAAAAAAGGTGATGATGTTTTCTTTTGAGGTTGTTGAATGATTTATACTTCATGAAAAGACAGGTTGGCCTTGCTGTTTGAAGATCATAACAGAGATGATTCTGATGTCTGCAAATAAAATACAAACAAGGATTCATGTAATAAGGAATATAGCAAGTAGTCATATAAGCCTGCAATACAAAAGTGATATGGAGCTTGTAATATGTATTCTAACAAACCACATGCAGCACAGTGACAGATGATGTTAATGTACATCTAGAAGCATGAAAGTAATCTCATTCTGAAGGCAAAAAATATCTCACTTGTAGAATTTTGAAGGTATGTTCCCATAATATCTATTGAATAAACTTAATGAGGTAACTTGTTAAAAAACAGAGTATTTGACTCCTGAAGACTGCTGTTTTTCAGTATAACCCCTAAATTAATTCGTGCACTATTGCTTAAATTAAGTGTTTTGTCATTCACATGTGCAGCTGTAAAGTGAAATTACAAACATCTGCTGAGTTCTAGGAGTTATTTTCCAAGACAACAATTTGTTACAAAAAGATTTCCCAGCTGCTGAAGAGTCTATGACTTCAGAGCACAGCTTCATTGAGTATTTTGCTACCTGGCCCGTGCTGTAAAATTCTAGGAAGGTTTTCAGACAGAGAGGNAAATAAAATAAAATTTAAGCTATATATCCCAGCACATAAACCAGTAAACTCCCTTAAGGAAAAAAAAAAAAAAAAAAAAAAAGCATCAGTCCTTTTCCAGGCCTGAGCTACACAGTATTGCTGCTCAGCGGCTCAGCGACAATAGCAATGGATGTGTTGCAGCCTAAAATATATTTCCCCTTTCCCATCTCTGTTATGGTGAGAGAAAGAAGTAGATTTTTTTCCTAGTGCCATGTCCACAGATGTATATGAACAACAGAGATACACATTAAAAGCTAAAGAGCTTGTTTCTGACAGTGACATGGGGATCAGGAGACAATTCTCACAATTTCAAGATGCCTTCTGGTGCTTGGTTTCATCAGGTTTGCATTCCAGTTTCAAAAACAAACACTACATTCAACACAGGACAGAAATGCACACCAGGTCATCAAAGCACAAAGAAATCTATAGATTTGAAATAGTAAATTTTACTGGGAAAATATATGTTGCTTCTGTACCTTCAACATATGCTAAAAGAGCTTTCTTTATCTATGTTTACTATTTTCTACCATGGCTGACATTATTCCCATTCTACCACAGCACAACTGTTCCCGTTCAACAACAACAACAATACATTTTTTAAAATGCTCATTTAAAATCCCTAGTTTGATTTGATTTTAAAATGTATTTAATTGTGAATATCATTCATTAATGGTGATGTCAAAAATGTGGGATGGTTTCTTTGTTATGAAAATCCTTTGTAAAACCGCTACAGTTCAAGAAGAACTTTAATGAGATATCTGTGAAGATTTTGTAAGGATAATCATGTTGAGCATTTTAATTGATGTAGCTAGAAGTACTTTAGTTGACATCATATAAAATTCAAAAGGTATTTTGAGATATGTATTTTATATGTATAAAGAAGGACATCATGTTCCAATGCCTTTCCACTCTTTCAGTAAAGGAATTTTTTTCTATTATCCAATCTAAACCTCCTCTGGAACAATCTGAGGCCATTTCCTCTTCTATCACTAGTTACTTGGGAAAAGAGACAAATACCCACCTTACTACAAATTCCTTCTCAGATAGTTGTAGATAGCAAAAAGGTCTTCCCTCAGCCTGATTTTCTCCAGGTTAAGCAACCTCAGTTCCCTTATAAGACTTATTTTCCAGGCCCTTTACCAGCTTTGCTGTCCTTCATTTGTCAATCATAATAACAGCAGCACATAAAAGAAAACAAGCGGAAATGCACGTGATGTTTAACTTGGGCTGACAACAGCCTCTTCACTTCCAGCAGCCACATATTTGAAATATGAGGCACATATTGCATGCATACCGTCTAGATTAAATCCTTTGGGTAAAACTTTCATTTTTTTCTAATGACCTTTTAAATCTGTTTTTGTACCTTTACTTAGCAACAAATTCCACCCTTCAGTAATTAATTTCTTGAAGAAAAAAATCATTCTGGTTTGTTTGGTATCTCCTTCAAAGTAGTTTCACTTGGTGTTACGTAACTGTTATAATGGGGAAAAAAAATGTGATCAATAATTCAAACTGATCCTACCATTTGCAAATGCATGTTCATTTATCAAAATTGCATTAAGCCTCATTTCTTTATGGTATGAAGACTTAGAGTGTTTTCCCTTTTCTGTAAAGTAAGGGTCTGGTTATTTCTTATCATTCTCATTCCCTTCTGTGTACTGTATCTACTTCTGTAAAACCTTTTTAAGTCGGAATTTTTCTCAGTCATTTTCTAATGCCTTCAGATTTAGGGCTAGTTGTGCAATGCCACAGTGTTTTGTTCTCTTTTCCTATTCTGCTGTTTATGATGTTTTTACTTTTTTCATTAGTCATGGGAACTGAGATGAACATTTCAGATTGCCGTTCACAGTGACTTTAGATACTGACTTGGGAATGAGGCGCTACTAATTTCAAGCCAGTTACTGTGCTCACAGTCAGGACTGTCTTGCTGTCTTCATTGCTTCATATTTATTGACAATAACTATTAGCTGGAACTTCATTATTCACTTGTTTATTGACAACCTTCTATGGCTCTTCCTATCTTGAGTGGTTTGTTAATGTCAGAGCCTTGTCATCTTCCTCTTCACCCTCTAAATGTTTTCTGAATATCAGCATCAAATAGGATTGCTCCCTGCAGAGACAGTCAAGGAACACCACCAACACTGAACATCCAATATGAAAACTTACCACTGTTTCCCCTATTTAACCTTGTAAATAGTCACTGTTTTTATGCAAATCCATTATTCTGTCAGTCAGCTACCTTCTTCCATGTTTGCTGGTGCTACTTTTAGCACTCCAGCAGAATCACATTTGTTTCCCATTTGACTAATTAACTCTATTCTGTCTTATAGTTTCTGCTTTTATGACTGACACAGAAGTAAAATCTAGCAGCCTGTAGATCCTTAGACACTGTTTGGGGCCCTTTTTGAAAGCTTGTTCTCATTTGCTCATTTACTGTCTTCAGGATTCAAGCAACAGGTCTTATATCATACAGTCGGTAGCAATTCACTAAACCTCTTGGGTGAAGACTTTTGCTCTGACATTTCATTACTCATATTTCACCCTAAAATCCCTTACAGTGATGTGCCTTCTTAAGACTAATCAGCACAAATATAATGAAATAATTTAAATTTTACTGCTGTTGCCCTAAGTGCTCATTTGTTACATACCAACCATCTATCAGCTCTAGAGAAACAAGTACAGGCTTCCAGTTTCTGATGTGTTTGAAACCATTCTTTTTTACTCATCTTTGTTCTCAAAATGATTTATTCTTCAAAATGCTTAATTGCCTGTCTGATTAGATATTATTTAAAATTTCATTTTCCACAATTCATATTTCTCCTATTGTCTCTGGGCACAATTTTCAATTTTACTAAAAAATACTTTTAACTTTCTATGACCACTTTACTCCTCTGCTACAACTATGATACTAAAAAGCAATTATATTACAGAATCATACAGGGGTTGGAAGGGACCCTGGAAGATCATCCAGTCCCACTCCCCTGCCAAAGCAGGACCACACAGGAACACATCCAGGAAGGTTTTTGAATATCTCTGGAGAAGGAGACACCACAACCCCCCTGGACAGCCTGTTCCAGTGTTCTGTCACCCTCACAGTGAAAAAACGTTTTCCTCATGTTTACATGGAACTTTCTATGCCTCAGCTTCCAGCTACTGTCCCTTGTTTTGTCAATGGGCATCACCAAGAAGAACTTGACCCCATTCTCTATCCCTTATCATCTTTGTGGCTCTGCACTGGACACTTTCAAGAAGTTCCCTGCCCTTCATGAACTGAAGGGCCCAAAACTGGGCACAATATTCCAGACACAGCCTTACCAGGGCATACTAGATGGGGAGGAGAACCTGTCTTGACCTATTAATCACACCCCTTCTAATACACCCCAAAATAACATTGGCCTCCTTGGCCACAAGAACATTTTGCTGGTTCATGGTCATCCTTCTATCCACTAGGACTCCTTTTCCCCTTCGCTGCTCTCCAGCAGGTCAGTCCCTAACCTATACTGATACCTGGGGTTGTTCTTTCCCAGGTACAATACTCTGCACCTGCATGTGTTGAATTTCATTAATTTTTTTTCCTAGTGAACTCTCCAGCCTAAATCTCACTGAATGGCAGCACAACCCTCTGAGCATGACTGCACCATAATCCACCTTGCAAGATTTGTTTCAAATACTTTTTCTTCAAGTAATATAAATTTCCACCAACTTGTGCTCCCAAATAATATAAGCGGTTTCCCACTAATAATTTTTTTTAAGGTTCAAATGTCTACCAGCACCCAAAGGCAGGTGTTTAAACACTAATTCAAACTCTACTCTAACAAAACTCAGGCACACTTGAGAATTTTCAAAGTTAAATTAATTTTTCCATAAAAACACTTGTCAGAATTTATATGTACAAAGCAAATAAATGTGAGAGATAAATTCAATGGGGAAAGATCCCTTTTTGGGGATCTTGGAAACTCTTTAGCCATACCACAGGGCTATTTATCCTCCTATTTATCTAGAAGATCCAGGTGACTGGAATTCAAAAAGTCAGATAATCTCAAATATATATAAACTGTAGTTTTCATCCTGACAGAATTTAGAGTTCTAAAATCTACTTAGGGTCTGTTCTAAGACAGTAAATACAGCAAAAAAAAAATCATAAACACATGCTTATGAGGTAAAGCAAAAAGAAATGTGCCCTTCAATAGTCCAATCCAAAGAGTACAAGACTGAAGAAGGCACATGTGATAGGAACAGTTTTTAAAGTCTCAGATTTTAAACCCAGTATTGATGTTTTTTATGCATGTTGTAGCATTGATGCAAGCTTGTTATTTTTAGACATTTTAGACATTAGACAGTGTAGTATTGTGCTGACTAAAGAAAACAAAATAAGCTTATTTTCAAATGAGCCATTTGGCCATTTTTCTTCAGATATTTCAATTTATATATATGCCAGATTATAAATGTGCTCTTAGTATCATGTTTTGACATAAACAACATTCACATAAGAGTAAATACATAGAGGTGAGCAAAAGTAATATATTGTTTATGTTATTTATTAGATTTATGCAACTTAATTTAGAGAAGTTGAATCAACTTGCAATTACTTTACAGAACTGTATTTGGAAACATAGAATTTATGAGGAATTCTGCACCTAAAGTGAGTGACTCAACTCTAAATGGTTTTCATTTGTTAGAGGCCCTCTGTATATTTTTATGTAGAAACGTTTGAATAAAACTTAAAAGAGGAAAAAATGTTTTCAAAACTTGTCTGCCTAAAGTAGATAAACATACTCCAAGAAGCAAACTATGAAAAATTAAGTAAGTCAAGAATAATTTCAAATCAAAGCATTGTCTGGATTTTTCAGTCTAACTTTGTTAAGGAAAATATTGTTTTAACTGTAATATGCAATGGTTAAGTCTCTAAAATAGGAGATTTGACTGATGATGTAGAAAGGAAAAAAAACAGTAGAAGACTCCTTGGTATTAACCTGAGTGAGGAACTTACTTGACTGTAAGTTCTTAAGTGGTCCTAAAGTTTTAAAGATATGTTAAGTACAATAACCTGTGACAAGAATGAAAGCTTTGTTACTGAAGCTTTTCCTTTTGTGACAAAATTAATTTAAAAAACACCACCAGTAGGCCTTTTTTCCAGAAAACATAACAATTTCAGTATACATCTCTCAGTCAAAAATAAGGGAAATCAGGATACTTTGAAAGTGGAAAGTTTTTGTTAACAACCCCTTCAAAATTCAGACTAGCTCAATGTACAAGAATGAAATAAATGGAGGAGAGCATTCAGATAAGACAAGATCCAAAGTTTCAGTTCTAGAAGGAGTTTTACACCTTTAGAAGACGTACTAAATCATACATTTTTTATTGAGATCTGTAGAGGGAGTGAAGGCTTATTTCGTTAGATAAAGCAGGAAAAAGATTCTTAGCAGGACAATACCCAAGTGGGTGTATATATGTGCTTATATCTTAAAGTGATTCTAGCCTATAAATTATATTTGGATAGTCAGACCTATTTGCAATAAATAAAAATTATAATACTCTTAAGTGTGGATTACGTGCAGGAAAAAAACGAAGTGTTGCAAAAAGCCCATCTTATATAAGCTGCCATTGAAGGACAGACCATGAATTTCAGAATAATTTTAGCAGACACCATAAACAAAGTTGTTGGAAAGAAAATAGTGAAATCTGGCATTCTTTTCATTCATCTCCAACAGCCCCACTGGGTTCAATACAAAGCATATTTTCTTACATATTGTCTTGAAGATTTATTAATGTGCAAAATACAAGAAGAGAAACTTCCTCAAGTTCTTAGCCTTCAATAACATATGGTGCCAAGAAAGTTATTGGTTTACCTATTAAATATAAGACTGGGTAGTTAAGAAAAACTCTTTCAGATGTTATGTCAATACTGAAAACTCAGTTTGTCTTGAACTCACAATGCCCAACTGATGGCAACTGAAGTGTAGGGACATATCAGTGGAGTATCACAAAATTCTTAAACATAAATCAATCAACAGTAAGTTCAGCTCCCCCCAAGAAGAATATTTTAAGGTATTCAAAGAAGAGGTAGCAAAATTTGTCCAGAAGTGATTGTAAGGGGAAGTAGATTATAGCCTAGGCTGAGAGCAGATCCATGGAAATATAGATACACTGTTTTTGTTCACATTCAGTAGGTCGAGAACTGGCTGGAGGACCCAGAGAGTGGTAGTGAATGGTGCCACATCCAGTTGGTGGCCTATCACTAGTGGTGTGCCCCGGGGATCAGTACTGGGCCCAGTCCTGTTCAATATCTTTATTGATGATCTGGAAGAGATTGAGTCTATCATCAGTAAGTTTGCAGATGACACCAAGTTAGGAGCAGGTGTTGGAGGGTAGGAGGGCCCTGCAAAGGGACCTGGACAGGCTGGATGAGTGGGTAGAGGTCAGTGGGATGAGATTTAACAAGGCAAAGTGTAGAGTTCTACACTTTGGTCAAAACAACCCCAGGCAGCACTACAGGCTGGGGACAGAGTGGCTGGAGAACAGCCAGGCAGAGAGGGCCTGGGGGGACTGNCAGCCAGGCAGAGAGGACCTGGGGGTACTGGTCTACAGCCAGCAGAACATGAGCCGGCAGTATGCCCAGGTGGCCAGCAGAACCAGTGGCATCCTAGCCTGGATCAGGAACAGTGTGGCCAGCAGGACAAGGGAGATTATTCTTCCCTTGTTCTCATCACTGGTCAGGCCACACCTTGAGTNGATGAGATTTAACAAGGCAAAGTGTAGAGTTCTACACTTTGGTCAAAACAACCCCAGGCAGCACTACAGGCTGGGGACAGAGTGGCTGGAGAACAGCCAGGCAGAGAGGACCTGGGGGTACTGGTCTACAGCCAGCAGAACATGAGCCGGCAGTGTGCCCAGGTGGCCAGCAGAACCAGTGGCATCCTAGCCTGGATCAGGAACAGTGTGGCCAGCAGGACAAGGGAGATTATTCTTCCCTTGTTCTCATCACTGGTCAGGCCACACCTTGAGTAGTGTCCAGTTCTGGGACCCTCAATTCAAGAGAGATGTTGAGGTACTGGAACATGTCCAGAAAAGGGCGATGAAGCTAGTGAGGGGCCTGTAGAACAGCCCTATGAGGAGAGAGAGGCTAAGGGAGATGAGGTTGTTTAGGCTGGAGAGGAGGAGGCTCAGGGGTGACCTAATTGTTGCCTACAACTACCTGAAGGGAGATTGTAGCCAGGTAGGGGGTGCTTATGTAGGTTTCCATTCCAATACACTGTCATGATTTTTTTCCTACCCTGTCTCACTGTTAGATGACTTAACCCTATCTAAAGAGTCAACTATATCCACAGTTCATAATTTTTGTTCTAATTTACTTACATGACTATGCTGTAACGCCATAGAGAAATTCTGAAATGGAATGAAAGTCAGTTCTCCAGAGAGTGAAATATGACTGAAAACCCAAATCAATATTCCAGTGACTTCCTATTTTGAGGCAGGAAAAAAATTTCAGGGCTGACAGACCTTTATATAACCTTTGCCTTCAGGCTGAAAATCCTTAGCTACATGTTCAGTTTCTAAAGCTACATTGCAGCTGACAATAAGTATTTCTTCATGAGTCAACTGCTACAACATTCAGATAAGCAGAAATAGCAGGAATATATCTTGAAAAAGGCCTTGTCATTACCAGCAAAGGTTACATTTGCAGTGTACGTTGCAAGCCAATACAATCTTGTTCTTGCACAAATGCTGGGCAGGTATAAGTTTGACCTGTCTAGATGCATGCTGTTTTGGCATGGATCTAGACTGGCTATGCAAACCTATTGCATGAAGGCATTTATGCTTCTTCCTGGTAAACTCAAAGAGAGCAGTTTCCAGGCATGCAAGCTTGAAGTATTAGAGCCTGTTATTCAGCTAACTTATAGCTCAGCATGACATGGCAGAATGTAATAACGCGGTGAGGCAGAACACTGCCAGAAGCAGAGAGCAAGTTAAGGCAGAGGCAATGACAGTAACAGCAGCTAGCACATTGTCGCTACCTGCTCATCTCTTTCTATAAATACAGCCTGAGACTAATGGGCCTTTGGACACAGACTGCCCAATCAGAATGGCAGCTAGGCAAGCTTGACCATATTAGGCAAAATCAGGGCTTATTTTACCTTTCAGAGCTGAACACAAGTATATAAGCACATACAGATACCCTGTAAACAACTTTGGACAGACATGTTGGCACTAGGCCCTTTTGTCTTTCTTCCCATGGTTGCTTCTCCCATCAGCAGAAGAAGGGAGAGCAGAAAAACATGTCTGGCCAAGCCAGGACATGTTCAGGCCTATTTTGGTCTATTCAGGCCTACCACGACATGGATCTAATTTAGCACTGCATTATCAGTTCTTTACATGTTTCTGCCCTTACCACTCTCAACTACTATGGATCCCAGGAGATTATTAGTCTCTGCTGAACTTCAGACTGCTGCTTGTTATCCTCTGGGCCTTCCTCATTGCACATTTCCCCAATATGTATATACACATTATCCTAAAGAAAGAATAAAATATGGTTTAGAATTTCTTCTATTCTGAATAAAAGAAGAGTTTCCTTCACAGGCTTTGATTCCTAGTATCATCCCTGTGCTCATGTCTCAGATCATTATGAATATCTCAAAAGGTAGTCAGTACATACAAATCAGTAAACAGAACTGACCATGCCGAAAGATAAAAATTTTCATGCTCACATGATGTTATTTAAGAGCCTTATTTATATGGAAACACTTCAAGAAATGTTTATCTTCATATCCTGGAAGCTGGAAAATGTTGCTGAGTCAATTTGTCTTCTTTTTCTTCTCAATTACATGTGGCTGTTCTTTAAAACAATAGATAGTTTGAGAGTAAAACAATGATTACTGAAAAGGGAAAATTCTTAGTCTTCACATAAAAGTGCATCTTTTACTTTACCCTTTGAACATCACTAAAAAATATCATCTGGCCACTCTTGCCCAGCCAGTCATCCTCTCTTGTCACCAGTCCCATACAGTTGCAGGATTTTTATATTAAATACCTATAATTCTCAAAATGCTCAGTACTTCTGTCCATTAAAGGTTTCAAAAATAGTAGATGAGTTAAAATTAGTGCTGTCTGATGCACTTAATATTCTATAGGGCACCTGCATTACATAAGCTACAAGTGAATCATGGGTAATATGTTGTTCTAGCACCAGGCAAAAGTGAATGTGCAAGAATGGAAGAAACAAAAACAGAGACCTTGTAAGTAACAGGAAAGTATACTCATTGTTATAATCACACTTTCACTCTTGCACAAATGCTTATACATTTACAAAATTTATACATATACACACACATAGGGTTACAAAATAAAAGTGTTAGATATCATGCAAGAAAAATTCCTGCTTCACATAACTCAGTTGCAGTCAGTTATGTGCCACTAGCCACACTCCTAGATGTCATCCAGCCTAACACAGAAACCTGCACAAATTTGATACTCTAAATTATCAGAATCCTACTGGTTCCTAATTGACCAAGTGGTAATCAATAACAATTTAATCTATTCACATATACCAAATGTCAGAAGACTTGAAGATATTGTGATGGATCATTAAATGTCAGTATAATTTTCCCTTCCCAATACTCAGACACCAGCATGAAGAAAAAGGCCTGTGCTGCAGGTCAGATGGTTTTAAATTAGATTGGTAAAGCTGTTCAGGAAACATTAATGTAATTTTCTACTTCAGAAACACATTACATTGTCTAAGATAACATGTTTTTCAGGAAAGTGTCCAGCTGTGAATGAGTTTCCATTGGGAAAGCTTAATTCAGATGCAAAATGACATTTAAGAACAACAGAAGGGTCAGACATCTCAACAAAGAAATGGTTTCACTATCAAGACAACTATTCCAGAAGTTGTTTCATGCATTTGTAATCATCATGCACTGAATACACCACTGATTAAGTAATGTGGCATTCATCTTTCTCTTTCTTACTTCTATGGTTTCCCATTTTCAACATCTGTTTCCTCAGTTGTCCATATTTTATAAACCTTTCATATGAAACATAAAAGTATCTTCAGTATTGGTATACCCACCCATAAAATGTCATTCTTTTAACATTATTTTTCTAGCAAAACATACAGCAATCTGGCCAGATTTAGAAGATGATTTCTGTCAATTCATCTGCCCTAAGAGAAAATTCTTGTTATTGGAAGAATTTTTTGATGGCAGATACGTTAGTTCAGTATTAAATGAATGGATGAGTTTGATGCATTCATGGAAAATTCAGCTTAAAAGACTGTGGTGGGTTAGGAACTTTTGTCCTTCC
>VWZI01020350.1:128079-142361 GCA_013396835.1 Psilopogon haemacephalus | reverse complement strand
CCTCTTAAGAAAAAAAAAAAAAAATCAAGCTCTATCCACCTGATTAATACAAGCAAGTTGTTGTAGTGTAGGGCAGCCAAGGGAGAGATGGATTAATACGTCAGCTGAAATTGACAGTAGGATGACTAGTAACCTGCTTGATACAATTCCACAGGGTTTCAGGCCGTCTAGGTGAATGCTTATAGCTGGAAAAACTTGGGTTTAAGTTAAGATATAAAATTGCTGAAGTAGCTTTTATTCTCACATACAATATTAAACAACACTAAAATCAAGAGTTTCATTTATTAAAAAAAGTTAAATTCTCATAAATAATTATTAGAACAGATTTTATTCTAGTGATGGACTGGTCCTAGGTATTTCCTTAGAAAAGGGAAAACAATCACAATAAAAGGACTGGTGACATAAAATGTACTGATGACAATGTTAATGCACCTAATAATGTATTTCATTTTTAATCCTAGCTGGTATACTGAGAAAATAAGGAAATAAAACTAGAAACAGATTTAAAAATGCCTATAGGACTGGGTGTTTTATAATATGTACTAAACATTCAATCAGGTGGCATTATAAATGCAGATGCTGTCAATGGTAGTTACATGTCTAGTGGAGGTTACAAAATATGTAATTATTTTTCTAAATACAGCTGATTTCCGGCCCTTAGTGTTCTGTCCAGCAAGATACGTTACATGTCTTGGGATGTGGGTGGAGTCCAGCCTTTCAGAAGGGACAGCTAGATGAGTACATGATACATGAGAACCAGTTCCCAGAGCAGTTGTTTTTTTCATCTTTGCTTCATAGTCCAGATTTTGATCAGCTCTCTAGGAAAAAAAATGCATAAAGAGGAGCTAGTTCAAATTCAAGTCTTGCCCTTCAAGGCAGCATTGAAAACCCTAGTAAGCAAAGCCACTGCGGACTGCTTCGGGCTTTCCCTGTTGTGGCTGTTTCATGTTAGTGTTTTAGGTGAAAATCAGTTCCTATGGATATAGCCTCATATTATGTTATTTCTGTTTAAGGATGCTACGTATAGTAGCTAATATGGGATTAAATAAAAAAAAAAGAAAGGGATAATTATGTAAAATATGTAACTACATAAAAGGAGGTTCCATGTTTCTCACACGAAGACAGCCTAATGTGTCCAAACGTAACTAGATGGAGCACTTAGTGCCATTGGATACGACTGGGTGATAGATTGGACTGGATGATCTTGGAGGTCTCTTCCAACACTCCTTCTAGTGTATTGTACCCTATTCTATTCTATTCTAACAATGTATGCTGCAGACTAAGCCTCATGGCACTAATTGTGCCAGCAATCTAATACTTAGAATGAAAACTAAATTATTGCAAGTACACTGATCAGAACCTCCTTCTTATTGTTAAAAATTAACTCTTCTATTAACTCTTCTATCAGTGCTCTCATTTTCACTCTATAAACAGCTATTTTGTCCTTCACTCAGACAATGACCATTCACGAGCAAGAAGAAAATTAGCAGCACAAACTTTTTAATAGTGTGAGATACGAATTCTGTCCAGTCTGCAATAACAATTGTTTTGTATGTGTGGGTTTACTTGAAAGGAAAGTATGACTTTATCACCTGTTGTTGTCTGAAATACACATCATAGGAGACAGCCCTTTTACCTTGATAACTGTATCATTTGGGAGAGATCTCAAATTAATTTAGCACCCATCCTCATGAGGTACATAGAGTGCATTGTCAGTGTTTCAGTTGCTGGTAGCGATGAGAAGCTGCAGCTCATCCATCTCTGGTAAGACACAGGGTGTACTGATGTCCTGCCTCTCATCTGGTAAATTTAGGGTTTCTAATGAAAAGAAAGGCAGTGAAATACTGACACAAACAGCCCTTAATGAGCTGGTGGGCACCTTGGCCTCAGGGCAGACAACACCTTCCTCTACCAGGAGCAGCCAGGGAACATCCTCACCACACACCTCCTCTTCACCTCTGTTTAGTCAGACCCAAAAACTGAGCTCATAATTTTAAAATTGTAATGCTTATCTGATAGAGAGATGAAACAATAAAAATCTGCAAGCACAGGAATATTCTGTGAAGCCAAAAGTTGCCCATTAATTACACTTGGCCTCTTTTCATATGAAGTCCCAAGGCTCCTCATATAGCTATGAAGGCTGGAGCCTTGGTAAGTCTCCAGCAATGACTGTAAATTAAACAAAATTTTATTTGCTTTAGACCAGTCATCAGTGCAAAGGGTGGCAGCTTTGATTATTGAGATCTAAGGTGTTCAACCTGAGGAAATAATTCATAAAAGATTCATCTGGAATTAATCATTTGAGTGAAGCTAAATACGTATAACATTTAATTTGCATCTTGCTTTAGACAGAAATATCCTAACACACAGTGGAACACTAGTAATTTGGAGTGTTTGAGCACAGGGAAAACTTTGGACAGTGCTGAACTTATTACTACTGAAGATGTCTTATTTTTCTCAGGTGAGAATTTTTCTGGAACTCCAGTAAAAAATAAATATGTATAGCACTCTTGTGCATTGTTCCATACCTGAATTCCTTGGGTGGTTGAGAACCTGGCTGGAATAAATATTTTCTATTACATTTTGTAAGACTTTCCCATTTAATCTGACAGCATTTGTAAAGAACATTAGATGCACTAATCATAGCCAAAACTTTAACTTATAATTTTTTTCCCTTGATTTCTCATACACAGAAAAATGGACAAACTGAGACTATAGTTCAGATGTAGTAAGCTCTCAGCTCTTTTCTTTTGACATAGGATAGACAAATGCTTTATTTTTGAAAGCATATTTAAACACAGAATACATTAATATCAATTCTGTAGAACCTGCAAATTAAATTTTCAGGCATAGCTAAACAGAAAAACTATCTCCTAAAAAAAGCCTGTGTCCTAGTGAGTTAGTCCATTTGCATCAACAAGCCTTTTATCATTCTTTCAACTTTTGAACCAAAGCAGAACTGAGTTTTCCTCTGTTTTATATGGAAAGAATAGGCGAAATTCTTTCTCCTTAATAGTTGCCTGAATTACTGTAGTAAAACATCCCAAAGGCTTACATACTGTATACCATCTAGAAATGGGTCATACAGGTCTCTCTGAAGCTGATTCTAATGCTTTTAAAAGTTATTGCAATGATTTATAAAATATATTAGTTAATGGTGTATTCTTCACTGGATTATTAATAAGTTAAATGTATAGTTCACATTGTGTATCTTTCCTGTGTTTTAACTGTCTCTCAGTGAACCTAAACTTCCCTTATTTTCCTCCTCCTTCTACTAGCAGAGACCCAATGGACCACTAGTTTATTGTACATCAGAACCAGTGGTTTGATCTGATTTTACTTTGTAAACCTCAACTGGAGAAAGCCTTCTATAGTTGTCTGCAAAGGCCTTTGTCTCTCCAGGTCATACAGAATTTTTGTAACGGCTGGGAAAGGATGAGGAGTTATCATCATGTCTCAATGGTTCTTTCAAGACAGTTGCTTTCTAGATCAGCTTTGGCTCATCCTTTCAGCCTGGTGATAACATGCATACCCTGGCCATAGATCCAAAAGAAGCATTCCCCACAATAGCTGCAAATACATGGGTGGAAGAGATTAATGGGAAAGGCTACAGCAGAAGGGGTGGATGATTTATCAGAGGTTTGCTTACTCAGGCTCTAACACAAATGTCATAAAGAGGCTGCCTGCCTGAAATATCTCATCCACTACAAAATACATGTTCATTATGCTGTTTAGATCTTCAAAAGCAAGTTTCATGGTGGTCTATCTTGTCATGTTAGTGTTAAGGCCAAATATCAGTTTGTTTTTCCTAGAAAAGTGAAAAGGTGACATTGTCACAACAGCACTTCCTGGCACACGACAGTATGTGCTATGGTCTTGTCCTGGCCTGCACCTGAGCATCTGAACATTTTGAAGAAACGTTGAAGGGTATGAAGTGCTAACAATGTAAATGAAGAAACATTTAATGAGGATTGATCATTTTCTAGTACATACCTTACTGTTTCATAGAAATTATAGAGTAAAAAAATCTGTATGGCTTTGCTTATTCCTCAAAATTGTTCCGATTCCCTAAACTACACTGATGCACCATCTAATTTCATTTTAAAAGACTAAACTAATAGTTATCCACATTTTCCTTTTTTCTTTTTTTTAAACTACTTATAAACTGTACACATCTGGGATTGCTAAAAGCTTCCCCTTGCTCCAGTGAGGTGTTTCCGAATTACTGTCTTTTCCTCCTTATTACTGTTTTGGGGAAGAAAATGTGTAGCTGGGCCTAATACAGTAATTATTCATAGTATACCCTAGTTAAACAGCTTCAGTGATGCAGTTTCTTTGGGTAAAAGTTTACAAGAGTTCAGTTTAAATTTACTTTTTAATAGTTTCCTTTTTTTTATTCTTTCCACCCCCCCCTCCCCCAAGATAATCCTTTCCATTAATCAGACTCATCTTGATGTAATAGTCTACGTTCATGAGTACAATTAATAGAAAACATACTTTTTTTCTTCTGCTAATAACGAAGTATATATTGTAGAAGTATTAATAAAAACATTCAACTACATAGAAATCTATTTCTTGTTTGTTAACCTTTTTTACAGTTAAAAAAAATGTTGGTCAGGTTTAATGTTATTCTGAGAAATTATAGCACTAAATACCATACATGGTTTAGATTTAAAATATTTTTATTGATTCAACTGTACTAATTGTCCCAAAGCATTAATTAATGAAAATCATTTCCATTACACTCTACTAGCAATTCCTTTAAAACTGCATTATAACGGGGTCTAAAGAAATATGTGTTTTTCATGGTTTAGTTATTGTCATGGCAAATATCCAGAGCAGTGAATAAAGACAATAAAATACCTTGTAAGAAGTTAGAGGCCCCTGAAGACTTTTATTATACTGTACACACTGGAATCAGTGAAAGAGATTTTTAGGTACTGTAGTCTGGGAAACCATCTGGTTTGTTCTATTTCGAACAAAGAAAGCCACTTTTATATTCGTACTTTTAGCATTATTGGAGGGGTGCACTTATGCTGCTGCTGCAAAGATTGTGTCAGCACTTCCTTTATAAGAACCAAAAGAGAAACTGGAGAGCCATCAAGTGTCTACAGGTGGGTGAGAGGGAGGTGGGGGTGCAGTCAGGAACCTTCTTGCTGGCCCAGCTGTGTACATTAGCCCAGCTGAAAGTCACAGACACCAATGACTTCAATAAAGCACCCATAAGTGATTTCACAAACTTAATTAAAGTACTCAGCATTTGGTGCATGAAGAGATCGTCAGTGGAGAAGGAATCTATCCATTGGTGGTGACTGCTCATGTTCCACTGACTACCTCATCTCTCAGGGTGAGATCAATTCCCACAGGGATGATTATTCAGTATTGTTGGGCTGGATTTAGGGACAGATATGGAAGGGAAGGAAGAAGGGAAGGAGGTGACTGCATAACATCTGCTTGGAGTCTTTCCTGAAAAAACACCTGAGCCAATGTCCCTCCTCTTTCTGTACCATGGCTTGGTAGCTAGTGGGGCATCAGCAAGGCAGGTCTTTGGGCTACTCAGTCCCTCTGGCCATACTGTGGGGTGTATTTGATTCTATCCACATTCAGCCTGCAGTCAGGGGATGCTTGCCCACAACAACAGTCTGTACTGGATCCTGGTGGTTACTAATACTTGGTAGTAACAGTACAAAGTAACAGAAGACAAGGAGAATGCCCATGGCATTTCAAACCTCTGAAGATAAGCACTCTAATGCTGAGTTACAGTAGGAAAAGCAACATAAAACATGGAGACTTACACTTTTGTTCCACTTCAGAATGAAATAAATTTGGAATTTTTATTATTTCTTGTGGAAATTTCTACCTCCACAAAGTATATAATGTTGATTGATTCTTGCTTTTTTTTCTTAGATTTTTTTAACTATACTTCACACTCAACATGTTTTACAGGCAGATAAAATCAATATTAAAACCACAAATACTTCTCTCTGAAGTTTCCTGTTTTTCTTTTCATTATTGCAGAAATTTTAGTTTAATTTTTTAAAAATTAAAGACTTACTCTTAAGTGAGGCTGCAGGCATGAAGATCTTTCTTGCACGAGCTGTCATTTAGAATAGACTTGAAGCAGAGAGAGTAATGGCAAACATGGTGCAAATATTGTTTAAAATATGTAAATGAAAGTGTCTGTTTTAAAGATACCTTGAAATTCTCAGACATCATTTTTGATCAACAAAGTAGCAGACGTAACAATAAACTTTTATGTGTATTACACAAAGTATTTGAGAGAACTGATGAGTTTCTTGTTAAGTCTTGATGTGTATCAAATCTTGATGACACATGAATAATGTAAACAGATCACCTCCTTGATGTCTAAATTTGAAAAATTTCTTTTTAATCTGGTGTTTCCTGCACCATAAACAGTTTGTATAGCAGCTTCCACAAATTTTTTTGTGGGTGGAAAACCCATTGCTATAGCAGAGCTCTTAGTGGAAAAGAGCTTTCCCATACCACATAATATTATACAAAAGAAAATAGTAGCATTTCCCTTCAGTGAATTTTCAGGAGAAACTGGAGGAACCACTGGTCAGGAAAGCCTCGTACACTAACTTTAGTGAAAACACTCCAAACATGTTTGTACCAAACTCAGAACTTGAATCTGACATTCCTCTAAGAGCCATGGGATCATCCCTGCTCTTAAGGCTTTTCTCTCTGTTTCAACAGATACCATATTACAACTTTTAAAAAGCATCTTTGAATAGTAAGTTTCAAGGAAATACATTTTTCTGTCCTGTAAAAAAAAAAGTTTGTGATCACATCTTGAATCTTACAATAAGATATGCCTCGATTTGTGCTGCATTTTCTTTCTCATTTTTATGCTGTATATTACTNCAAAAAAAAAAAAAAAAAAAAGTCTGTCTCTATAAGTCAGAGTGGCACTGCAGTTCTACATTCAGACATTTAGTAATAGCATTTCTGCATCCCTGAATTAGGCAGTAGTCTCTCACAAAGCTGCCATACTGATTATTCCTGCTTTTGGATTTGTGTAAGGCTGGTATCTAACCACTTACTGATCACAAAGTTAATGTTGTGGTGTGTGAAATTTAGCACAGCAAATTTATGAGGCCTTTACCATACTTGAAGAATGCCTTGAGATATTATCAACTCTGTCAGGATTTAATTCAAATCTTACTTCAAAGGCTTTTAAAAGACAAAATAAAAAGGGAGAGACAGGAGTAACTGATAAGGAGAGCAGTTGACAAAGCTTTCCTGGGTTGCTGAGGTCACTTCACCACACTTGAAATGTTCATATTTCAAAGTTTTTCCGTTTGATCAAGACCTGGCAATATCACAGCACGTCTTTTGCCACCAAGCAGATGAGTGACACAACAAACTTCTGTTCAGTCTGAAATGGCTGACACAAAACATTTTAATTCTGAACTTCTTTCCACCCATCAGTATTATCCTGGAGGAATAAATAAATGGTGTGATTTACAGTTTTCATATGCTGGGTTTGGACAATTTACTTCAGCTAAAGTCACAATAATTTAAGTCATACTTTTTCTTTGATGATTCACTCTGAAATGTTATGATCTGTTTATCTGGGTTTTGGAAGAGAAGTCATTCTGGTCTGATCTTGCCAGGTTAGGTACTGAATGTTGAAGTCACCCACATATAGGAAATTGCTTGCAGATGGCTAGCATGGACGTTGAGCTTAATCTACACATTTCTGCAGCTTTTATAAAACCCATTTTCAGACACGAGGATATTTTATTTTATTGCATTTACTCATCTTGATTTCTCCTGTGGCCTAAGAATTCTTCCCCCAGCTGCTTTGTTCTTAATTGTAAATGAGCAATTACTTCAGGATGTGTTACTTTTGGAGCATAAACTATTCCCAGAATAAAGGAACATTGAGAAAGTCAGGGTGTGTCCAGGAAGTTTCCAAAACTCCATTATTGCTTGCTTTTTCTTTTTCTTTTTCTTTTTTATTTTTTTTTTTTTTCTCCATGCTGCAGTTTCTTTTATGGTGTGAGTCTTAGCAGGGTGGTTGCAAAGTGATTTTCACAAATGAGATTTTTTCCTTTCCCAATTATGTTGTACTCTATTTATGGTTGTTCCACTAAAATTTAGCATTCTAATGTTGTTTTTGTAGCCTTGACAATTCCCTTGTCTTTCTGTTTCTCATGAAAAATGTAGAAATTCAGCTGCATCTCTTTATAGCGTCCATTAAATTCTTTAACTGATTCTTGTGAAGTGTTAGAGAGACATTCATTAATTGCCATATATTGGTTGCATACTCTAAGAACCACTAACCTGTTCATCATAAACGCCACATCTTTCCAAATTAGATTTTATATCTTATTTAGAAAACTCACAATTCCACCAAAAAATAACCTTGCACAAGCCTGACACAGTACTGGTAAATACTTCATGAATGAGAATTCTGTATTTTATTTTTAAAAACTATGAAATTTGCTATGTTTCTCAGATATTTTTGGACTCACAAAATTTGTGCAAAGTCATGTCATTCAGGAAGCTTCAATTAAGCAATTTATTTATGCAAATGGTGAATGTAGTAAGTTAATTAGAACAGCAATGGGTGTTTGCTAGAGACTCCAAGTTTGGCAGGCTAATCACTGTACTCTGATATGCTGCATGCCATTTGTCCCTTAGGCTTCCCATAAAAATCAGTCAAAAGTCTTCATAAAAATGACAGATTGCTTCAAACTCAGGAGCTGTGTCCTGAATATGTTCTAAATAGGATTTGGTGTTTTGTGGGGGAATGGACTTGTAATCAGATGCTGGGACCCAAGAGAGAGAAGACTAAAGCAGACAGGAAGAGAAGATGGAATGAATATATATGAAGCATCCAAAGAGCATTTTTGAGTAGGATATAACTCAGGATTCAAATTTCCCTCTACATGCAAGCTCCAGACTTGTGCTTTTCCACATCATATTGAATCCACACCCTCACAAAAAGTGCAAGGCAAATGCTCAGCTGGAAAGCAAACAAACAAACACAACCAAAAAAATAAATCACTAAACCTTCCCCCTCCTCCCCCATCCTCTATGTGTTTACTTAGCATTGCATTGCTCTGCGCTTCAGGAAGACATGATCCTAGGTAAGGCTGCTAAAAGAGGCAATCTCCCTGGTACTCTAACCACAGAACACCAATGGCAATTAGTGTTTAAATGTTTTTTGCGCTTTCAGCTTCAAAGGCTGGCTACCAACGTGCTCTGTATGGTACAATTATAGTCCTTTTTTGTTGCGCAGTGAAGAAGTAGAGTCATTTACATGTTCCTGGCACTTTGATTTGGTGTAATTAATTGCATTTTTCCACAAATAAGCAGTTGGTCCTTCTGATTATTATTTATACATTGACTAACTTGAACTACGAAAATGTTGACTGCCCAGATTTTTTATTCTCCTGTTCTTTCAGTTCCATCTTTGGGAGGGGTATTTTATTTTGTTTTCTCCAATTCAGTAAATATGCTACTTCTGGTACTGCATTTAGTAACTGTATTTTTCAATTACTTTTGGCTTCTCTTACTCTGCAAAGGATGAAAGAAATCCCATGTAATTGATCAATTTTGGCATGCATTATTGTGAACGGAGACCATGCACTTTACATTGTCTGCCCAATAATTCTGGCAAGATTCATTGAAACAGCAAAATCGTGGGTCAGAGATTTAGAAGCAAGCCACAATCCACATGGCACAGTAGCAGGGGATTAAGGTTATCCATAATGCTGATGTCCATGTGTGTATGGTCCATTTAAAAATCATTAATTCATTCTGATGATATGTGGCATAGGAGTGACAAAACCACAGAAGAGTCAGTGTCACATCCACAAAGCTACAGTGTCACAGTGAATTTAACACGATTTAATTGCATCATCCATAATTTTAATGTAAATACTATATGGGATGTTTGGTTTTTTTTCCTAAAGTGTATTTGATGTGTGGAACTGCATGAAAAAAAAAAAAAAAAAAAACAAACAACAAAAAACGGTACACAGCTGCACGGGAGAGTAGCAATTTCTTTTTTTATTCTAGATTTTTAAATTAATTTTAATTTCAGAAGAATTCTCATAATAAAATCTTTTGCTACACTGATAAGTGCCTTTAAGTTCTGATATAGTCAAACATCTTACATCCCTGTGCAGATAAATGCTGATTTTTAAATTTTTTTTATTTAAAGAGAATTATTACAATCCTTCCTCTTGCTGGAATGAGCCTATTTCTTCACTGTTTTTTAGCCTTTAGGGTAGACAATATATTTTAGCCCCTTCTTCATCTTTTCAGTTTCAATCCATCTATTAAATGAAAATGACAACATTCTTTCTTCTCCCTTCTCACATTTCTTCCTGATAACACTGGTTTGTTTTAATGTCTAGCAATACTGAAGATTTTCTGTTTATTACTGGTGAAATGGCTAGTCATCAGTTCATCCCAGGGGAAGAATCATATATCCAAGTGGATGGAAAATATCACCTTTTAAGAGGAATTGATGATTGAAGTTTTGATGCAGTATGGTAACAAAAGTGAGGATTACACCTAAAATGACCTTCCTGAGAAATTTTTAAACTCTATATAAGTCTCCTAATCCCACCTACAGCTCCTCTTTTATAGCTACTACATGTTCTTATGTCATCTTCTCCTGTAACTTTGTCTGTGCTCTTGAAAAGTCTGTGTGATAACTGAAGAGAAATCCCTTGTGGATGTGCAGGTTTTTTTTTCCTTGCTGATAGTGAGTACTGTCATGGAAAAGTTATTCCACAAGCATTCATTTCTGGGCATTACCCCACTGGCAAGTGACAGCAGAGCAAGTGATATAAAACCCATCTAACTTAAGGTTTGCTGATGAACAGAAATCTAAGAGCTTTGGATCCAGAAAAGTGTCTGTGGCCAATTTATCTTTTGTGATTTTCCTTTTTTCATTATTTTTGACATTTCAGAGATGAAGCTTTATTATATACCAGAAACTTATGGCAGTGGACAAGGGAGATAAGAATTCACTGAGATACAGAACATACAGACTAAGAAAATGTGTGAAAAATTGAAATGACAAGGTTGGGTTGATAGCTTGTTTCTATTGAGCACCAGTACCTTTGCTGGAGAATTAGGTAGTTGGAGACACAGCAAGATAAATTATGTGCTGACTATGCCTAGAGAGGAAAATGCTGAAATGTTTAAACCTCCCAAATCAAGGCTTAGATAGATAGACCAACTGAGCTAAACACAGGAGTACTATGGATAATGCATGATATATAGTTGATGAAGTATTATTTTCAACACGTTATACGGGGCTTGTGTGTTTCAGGAAGTAAAATGCGATGTCAAAAAGATGTCTACGCAAGTACTAAATAAAGTAGTTAAATCTAATCAAATATGATCATGTACAGGAAAGCATTAATAAGGAGAAACTAAACATTAAAATAAATTTTTAAAATTGTTAAAAAGAACCTTTAATCCTGATCTTATTCAATATATTTTCAGCTAGAATAAAACTGCCTCTTTATATTAATTTTGTCCTCGTATCAGAATTTAAAGGAATTTTTTTTTTTTTTAATGTGGCACTTCCTTGGCAGTTCAAAGAGTATTTGTTGCCTTATTTGTTAAAAACTTGAGCAGAGAAACTATATTTAGATCAGTATACTTCTCCCCACCTCACCTACAAGTCTTGCTGTGCTAAAGATGTAATTCCCACTGGTTTTCCATCTTTTCCATCATACTCCAGACATTAACAAAATCATAGATGCACTCCAAAGCATTTGTGTTATTCTGCAGCACAGGTTCTACAATTAAAAATTACCATGGTAAAGAAAGTTTCTTATTATGATTTGAAAAAAAAGGCAAAATACCAGTTAGGTATAATGAAATAAATTATTTCTAACATCTGTCAAGTTTCTCTAACAGCCTTGTTCTTCCCACCAGATTGGCCACAAGGAATATGCCACATCAAAATGCTGTACTATCTGAAGCAGTCATATTCTAACCTTCCAGACTGTGCACTTTGATTTGCAAATTAATTTCATTGGACTACAAGACATTTTATAATGTTCTTATAGCATAAATGTCACCACAATGTGTTGTTAATAGATTGGATTTCCATGATCCAGGTGAGAAACTAATCCTTTTTGGTTTTGGTTTTTTTTTTTGACACACAGTATGGCACAGTGGAAAAAATAAAATTCAACCCCATGTGACCAATTTTTAAATGCTTTTTAGAAAACAATTTCTATCCTTCTAGGTATATATTCTCAAAAGACAGGAAATTTACTTTCCTGAACCAGATAATTTGTTTAAAAAAAAAAAAAAAAAGAGAAAGAAGTAGATAAAGTAGTTAATTTATCTAAGAACTTATAATCATAGAATGGTTTAGGTTGGGAGGGACCTCATAGATCATCCAATTCCAATCCCCTCACCATAGGCAGAGACAACTTTCACAAGAACAGGTCGCTCAAGGCCTCAACCAACCTGGTTAGGGTTGTGGATCATAGAATCACAGAAGGTGGTCACTTGATTAAAATGTATCTAAACCAGAGTAAGACTTGTAACAAATCTGTACAATCTAATTCTGAAAATGTCTAGTTTTATTTTACAGGCATTATGTCCTTCTAAATTATACATATAAGGCAACGTTTCCTTGTGATGGTGACTTAAAAAACAAACAACAAACAAAACCCTCCAAACCAAGCAAAAGCCAACTTCTCTGGGCTACTGGATAAGCACGAGACTTGCAAGTATCAATGTACAAATAAGATTACAATGATTCATATATTGAGTTTCCATTTGTTTGTTTAAGAGAACAATTTCCCCACTAAACCTGTAAAAGAGCTATTTGTTATACCAAACCAAGAACAAACCAGCGAGCAACCTGCCCCCACCCCCACCTTTCTGAGATGTCCAAATTTTATGAGAAGTCTGCTGGATTTGACAAATTGAAATGTATTTTCCATTATCTGTGTGTTCTGGTATTAGAGCATGGAGAAACACACACATGAGATCTTTCAATAAGAACTTGGTTAGTATAGCATAAGAGAGGGATCTGAATAAATAGAGCAAGTCTGGCTTCCTATTCTCCATGAGCAGGTACATTTACATACATAAATACTTCCTAGAAAGCTCCTCAACTTTTTATTTATTTACAGCTAATATTTGTTACATATGCCCTTTTCAGAAGCAAGTTTCTCTTCCAAAAGCCTTCCTCAGTGTTAAAAGACTGAATAGTATTGTGCTACATTAGCACAGCTGTAACCATTAATAAGCTAAATATATGACACAACTCCTTTTCTTTTTTTTTTTTCCCTCTATGACATATTTGGTTAAGCTCTAAAGAACTTCTATTCAAACAAACAAACAGAAAAAAAGTAAAATAATAAAAATCCCAAACAAAGCAAATCCAAAACCCCCTAAAAATCAAACAAAAAAACCACCAACAAATTATTTCTACTGTGAAGGGATAGTCCTGTGAGAATAATGCTGAGCACTGTAACTTGTTTTGCATGACAAATATAGCAAACAGTACAGAAATCTCTCAGTGATGCATATTATTGCTGCTGTACAGAAGACAACATAAAAAGAAGAGACGAGTAATATTAGCCTGACCCTTTTGAAACCATGGAGATTGAATACACTGATTAGCAAACGTGAGCAGTAATTTGTGAACATAAGCATGTGACTCTCTGACTTTCTGAATGTTTGCTGCTATCTTATGGAGGAAAATGGAAAGCCAAACAATTTTCTTTGGAGTGGAAATTAATGCACTCAATAAATAAAAGTGATTTCATCAGAAGGTTTAAACCACACTCCCTGACTCCCTGACTTAGTTTTCCATTATATGCCATTGCCTTGCCTCTGCAACTGTTTCTCTGTGCCGGAACTTATCCTATGGACTGATCATTGGCATTTGCTGCTACATCACTAGATTAGTGCCAATATGTACCTGCCATCATTCGGGTTTTGCATATGCCTAAAATCACAGTGGATTGGAGTGAATAATGTTCTCCTGTAAGACATTAAGGCTGATGACATGTTTGTTTTTATCCTTATATATTCTCATCAAATTAACATTAGTATGCTAGTTGCATTAAATAGACTTGTAGAGATCAACATTTACATCTTAACAGGCATTGTATAGCTTCCACATTCCATTTCAGTGTAAGGATTTGTCCTGTACATATTCTAGTGTAAAGATTCGTCTTCTCTTAATAGAAAAAACATATATTGCTTCTTTTTTTTTTTTTTTCCTAATAAATATAAGGTGCATTGACTGGATTAGT
>VWZI01020350.1:109947-128029 GCA_013396835.1 Psilopogon haemacephalus | reverse complement strand
ACCCATCCCCGCCCCCTTTTTTTTTTTAATGTTATTCTAAGACATTTGTAAAATTAATTGCCTGATAATGTGTTTGAGGTACTATAGGGAAAAGTATTCTAAAGGCATGTGTGTTGGGTTGGGAACTTCCACCTCCCCAGGTAAAATTTACCAGACCAGCTCAGATGGCTTGGAAGTAAGATAAAGCTGTATTTCACAGCAAAGCTAAATTTACAAGCATATATACAAAATATATTTACATGTATTTATGATTATATACAATTTAGAAATAATACAGAAATCAAATCATACTGCCCACTTCCAAACACAGAAAGCCCAGAAGGGGCCAACACCTACCTCCCCGGGTAGAAAACAACCAGCAAAGCTCACATGTTAATCTGCTCAGTCAAGGTTAGTGGAGGAGATAAGAGAGAGAAGCAAATGAACAGGGAACAGATTCAGTGTCAAAGAGCAAAGAAGAAAGAATTATTTATATGTCAACTTTCTATACCTCTTAGCAAACCAATGGATGATATAGACTTTATTGTTATTTTCTTGTTACAACCAATGCCCTGCTCATTCAGATTCCACACTGAACTTTCAGGAAAGTACCACAGCATGATACGAGTGTATAAACATAAGGTCTAAGAGATTAAGGTGCACATAGTTCAGTCTCAAAAAGTGTTTTGTTATATCCAGGACTTCAGAACACTGAGAAACTGAAAAATTATTTCCCCTCTATTCAAACAATTAAAAAACAAATAAACCAAAACAAAATGAAACAAAAAAACATACAATCCTTGAAGAGTTTCTACTACCTGCGTAAGTAATAAAAGTGAAAGAAGGAAAAAAAGACCTAACAGGTTTTATTTCTTTTCCATATGATTCACTCTCAATAGCTAAGCGGAACATAACCCTGTGTAAGTTTATTGTAAGTAAATCTACATGAGCCTTCCTTGTCTGTCAAAAGAAGATAACTTTTCTTGAAACTGTAAATTGTTTTTCTGAAGTATCCTGAAAACCAATTGTCTCTTAATATAAATTGTGGTCTTAGTTTATAAACAATATTGCTCAATAGTGCAGTATTTTTAAAACATGATTTAAGAAACAATCCAAGCTACAGTGGCACATAATTTATCACAACTTTCCAAAGCAGTCTATCAGTTCCCTATGGGGAGGGAATCTCACTTTCTTCACTTTTCAGAAAGATTTTATTTTTCTAGCTTTTTCCTCACTTTTATACTGTTAGACTTGACATCTGTCCCTGTTGCTGTCTCAGCTTTGGAGTTTTGCATGCTGCCACAGGAAAATTCCATTTCAAGTGGTGCCTCTTCACACACAGTTCATGGTACGTGATATGCAGAAGCTACATAATATGTTCCTGCAATTTCATTGCCGCAATAAAATCCCTACAAGCTCCTACCTGATTTTTCCCCATCATGAGTAACACAGAACCAATATATCACCTATAGCTAGTTACACAACTCCAGGCTTAGTTGACTTTGTGTTGCAATTTGTACATTGTATTACATTTTCATGTAGAACAAGAACAGTACTTCACACCAAATATTTAATACAATTTAACAAGAATGCTGTTCAGGTCTTCGCAAAGACTGGGCTTGATCTTCAGTTTTCATTTACTTTTTAAAATTCCTCCTCAAGTAAATTTGACTTCAGCTACCTGAAGTAAATTTGACATCAAAGACACTTCAATTATTTTTTTTTAATGATGAAGTATGATTAGTAATCCCATTTCTCAGCTTTCCTGACAACATATCAGTGGAAAAAAAAAAACAGACAGACAGATGAATTGGTTACAAATATTTCAGTGTCTTGATAAGCCTTAAATATAAAAGCAAATGTTTAGCAAGTAAACCATGTTTTTACTTCCTTTAGACACATCAAATTTTACTCAGTTAATATTCTCCCTTCTGTAGCTGTTTGTGTGCCTCTGAGTGGTGCTTTCATGTCTCGCACGTAATTACATTGTCTGCTGCTGTAAACTTGGCGAGCTTCATTGATTTTAGTATCACAAGGCTGATTTAAGTCATCTGATAAGATGACCCTTAGATCCTTACCACACCAGATAATTTTTCTTTGTGCTGTTCTTTTTTTGACAGTAAAGTCTGACTGACTTAATAGAAAAATAAAAACTAATTGCTTCAGTTTTATGCCTAAGGAATCTTTAATATGAGAGCATTTTTATTAAAACAGTTGAAGCAATTTAACACATCCTCTCCTTTTCTAGTAGCTTACACTACCAAAATGGTAGCTATTACTCCTGTTTTAGATCACTGGTTCTAAATTGCTATTTTACATGAAAATGGAAAAAATTAATGTCATGGTTACTTGTAACAATGTTAAAACTATTAGAAGTGTAAATCTTGATGGGTTTTCTGTTGTGATTTGGGTTATTTTTTGTTTGGTTGGTTGGTTTTGTTTGCTGTTAGGTTGGTTGGTTTGGGAGGGGATGGGGAAGGAGTGTTGGGGTTTTTTGGTTCTGTGTTTGTTTTTTTCCAGATTGCAAACAGTGATTATTAATATTGTTTCAGTTTGAGGTGTTGCACTTCGTCATGTTAATGTGGTAGAAAACCAGTGCTGGTAACATTCATGGTTCAGAACTGAACCAGATCATAGCTAAAGTGAAAAAAAAAATAAATCCAACAAATAAACCACAAAATGTATAAAGCCCAGTTGTCCCACCTGTAACTCCAGCTGCAGTCCAAATGATAAGGCAGGCTGACTTAAGGTTTTCTCTAATTTTTTGTTTGTTCATTTAACACATTTTTTCTACTGTTCCGTTGGCCAGCAATTTACAGAGACTATATAAACAAGAAACTGACTTCAAGTCAGTTGATATTTAGATTGGATACATCCACCTATATTATCTTTGTGAATTAAATTATAAAACTCTGTGATCTTTCGAGCCACAGTGGATATGGATAAATAGGACTACAGATATTCAGTTAAGGTTAGGTTAAATATTAGGATCAATTTGTTATTTCAGAAGGCAATAGATCCTAGTTTCATTATGTATGAAGGATCTCATAGTCAGTAACTTTGTCCTTAATGAGGATCTGCAGTAAAAATCACATTGAAAGCTTTCTGGCCACTCAGAAGCATGTAGAAAAGGACCTAAGTCTTCAGATACAAGTACTCATTGTTAAAAAACACTGAGAGCAAAACAGGAAAACATATCTACTGATCCTCTGGGAGCCAACTTACTTATATTAAGATTACATAAATCTCTTTTCTGGTTTGGTTTTTTGGGGTTTTTTTTTGTTTTTTTTTTTTCCTGATTCATTGGAGCCTTAAGTATTTCGCAACTCTTTTCTCATCATCCTCTCAGAAGATACCACAAATTTACCAGTTAATTTGTGTCAGCTCTGTAACTGTCTTGGAACTCATCCCATTTGAATATTAAAGGACAGCAAACTTGTTTTTTTTCTCTTGGCTTGATAAAATTCAATTTTCAAAGACTGTGTTTATGCCTTTTTGACCAGACAAATTAGCCATTATATCTTTTTAAACAATTCATTAGTTACTAATGGCTGCAGTGACATCTGCTGATGACAGTGAAGCTGATCAAGTAATACTTTCAGTGCTGCTAAATTAATCTGCTCATAAATTCCAGGATTTGCAAAGGGCATAGAGGAACAGTCAGAGATTTACTCTTGAACAATTAGTTATTTATCCAGAGTTGAAATCTCTAACTGTTTTACCACAGCTTGAATCCAGGAATGTACATGCAGATGAGCACAGTGGCCAGAAGCTAAAGGACAAACTTTTTGGCCACTTACCTTTGTGTCCTCCACTAACATCTGAGAAGTTAGCCTTCCATTAAAACTTGTGGACACTGAGGGAGTGGAAAATGGGACAGTCTATTTGGACATTTGTCCCTACTACACATAGCAAGAATTCTGCTGAAACATTGCCCAAAAGATACTAACCACCTCTATGCAGCTTTGTTAGATTGCTCCTGTGTTGATTTTTTAACATATACATGCAAAGCTGTAAACCACATCAGAACCCTAGATGAGAAATGTTGCTTAATTCTGTAAAATTTGACTGGTACTGAGTTTTGCTAAAGAAAAAGGTGAGTAACCTGCTTGCATATCCTCTTCTACAACCCAAAGTGAGCCTGGGCATGTCTGGAAAACTACTGATAGTGAGGAGACAGAAATCTGCCGGGCAGAGTGCTAGTCCTCATGGAAGAATATTCTAACCTTGTTTAACTAATGGAGGTGTGAGTACCACTGGGGGTGGTGAGATAAACCTTTCCAGGTGTACATTCTCATAATAGCTCTACCATAATAGGCCCTGATCTTCTAGGGTAGAAGCCAAGAGAATGTCTGGGAGGTAATGTTGTCTTATAGGATCCATTTGAGTTATTTCCTTGCCACTGACAACAGATCTGGTGAGAAATACATAGTCATTCTCATTGACTCTTAGAGTTCCAAGACATCACACCACCTTACCTGTATTTACAAGACCTTCTCTGAACATTGTGAACACATGCTATAGGAGAAGAAAACTGGAGGATGAGGAAAGATACTTATAACATGTAAATGTATATTTGCATTTCAAAGTAATAGCTACATCCTGTTGCTTTGTTTCCCAAGTTTAGGACCATTTCCAATTCAAGGCTAATCACATTCTGGGCAACATCAAAAGAAATGTGGCCAACTGGCCATTCTACTCTGTTCTCATTGTGGCCTTCCAGTATCTTAAGGGGGGGCTACAGAAAAAAATGGGGAGGGACTTTTTAGACTATGAGGTAGTGACAGGACTAGGAGGCATTGAGCAAAGCTGGAGGTGTGGAGATTCAGATTGGATGTGAGGAGGAAGTTCTTCCACATGAGAGTGGTGAGAGCCTGGAATGGGTTGCCCAGGAAGGTGGTTGAGACCAGGCTGCATGAGGCCATGGCCAGCCTGATCTAGGGTAGGTGTCCCTACCCATGGCAGGAGGGTTGGAACTAGATGATCTTTGTGGTCCCTTCCAACACTGACTGATTCTAAGATTCTATGATTCTCATGAGACTTCAGTTGGAGTACTGTGTCCATCTCTGAGGCCCCCAACACAACAGAGGCATGGACCTGCCGAAGTGGGTCCAGAAAAGGGCCACAAAGATGATCAGAAGATTGGAGCACCTCTCCTATGAAGACAGGCCAAAAAAAAATAGGCTATTCAGCCTGGAGAAGAGAAGGCTCTGGGGAGACCTTATAGCTACATTTCAGTATCTGAAGGACACCTACAGAAAGGCTGGAGAAGGACTGTTTAGAAGGATGGGTGAGTGATAGGACAAGGCATAATGGTTTGAAACAGGATAGGTTTAGGTTTGACATATGGAGGAAGTTCTTTACAATGAGTGTGGTAAAATACCGGATAAGATTGCCCAGACATGTAGTTGAGGCCTCATCCCTGGAGACATTCAAGATCAGACTTGACATGGCCCTGAGCAGCTTAATCTAGTTGGTGTCTCTACTCACTGCAGGGGAGTTGGACAAGATAACCCTTGTGGGTCCCTTCCAACCCAGTGCAATCTGTGAATCTGTGAACATGATACTTGCATGTTTCATTTTGGCAAGTCTCACTTCTTTTCTTCTATAAATTGAGCCTCATGCCAAAGTATCTGTGAACTCAGTAATTTGGCTATCCTCATACAGTCATTAACACTTCAAACATTCACAATTTTTCATCCATTTTATTGAAATGTGTAAAAAACCCCCACTTCAGTAGAAAATTATTCTAAGGTGTTTTAATGGAATTAAAATATCAGTAGTCAAGTACAATAGTTTCATTAGGAAAAACTTAGATGAAATATCTTGGTAAAACTCTGCTTTAGTATTTCCCAGAATTAAGATGTTTGTTTTATGGTTTTTTTTTCCTTGAAAGAGCTTTCAAAAAGGTGGGGTTTTTTTTGTGTGTTTGTTTTTCAGACAGAAACTTGTAAGCATTTTGGAATTTCAAATATTGTTAAACTTTTTTGAGCTGTGCAAATTCTTTAAAATCAAACCACATTTACCATTCAGCTGGATTACAAAGTATTCAGAGTAAAATTCCACCAAGAAAAGACAGCAAGTGACCTCAGAGGCTCACTTAGCCTACTGGATTTCCTCTCAATATAGCAGAGAGCAATTAGATTTTTAGAAGAAAGAAAATATCTATTACCTGTTCATGCTGCTAATGGTCACATCCACAATCCAATGCATTTAAACAGTTCCTAGTGATTTAATAATTGCCATTCTCTTACAAAAACAGCAATTTTCTCATACCCTTACAATATGGAAGTAGTTTTCTAGTGTGAATGTCTGCATCTGCAATTATTCATATTCAGTGACTTGAATTTTTATAAAAGGTTTTTTCTGGCAAACTGTTTTAACTCAGTTTGTAATCCTGCTTTGCAATTTTAAAGTTGAATGAATGTTTCTAGACTCCATTTATAACATGGGAACTGTAATGGGAGTGATTTCCCAGCCCACCAAATTTAGTAGTAGGCTTCTTCTTTGCTTGTCTGTGTCTAAACTCCTAGTCCACAATGCTGGATTAACATTTCTTCATAAAACCACCTCTTGTATGGAGATAGTCTTCACAATCAAGAGAGTGCCACACATCCCTCTGGCAGCCTGTTACATACACAACAGCGTTTCCAAATTGCCACTTCTTTGTGCCTTCTTTGAAGTTAGAACAATACCAAGTGAGTTAGCTCCACAATAGCTAGTTTTGTACTTTCTTTCCATATTCTGACAAAAAGAAAGTGCATTATCTTGTTTGCAGATCAAGTAGAGGCACAATGGCAGATCTTTAATTGCAGACACAGCTGTCTCATTGCTCATAAAATAGTTTTTCACAGATAATCTCAATGCTTGTGGGATTTTACTGTTACTACATAATGCACTTCACTTAAAGAAAGAAAGGATAACAAAAGTCAGAGGGTTTTATGTCTAGGTGAAAGTGGCAGAAAATCATCTCTTAATAATGATGAAAGAAATCTATAATGATAGATATTCTACCTGCCTCACTTAATCCACTATTCAAATAATCCTCATTATTTTAAAACTTGTTTGTCTCAATTTGCCTAAAACCTGACTCATCTTATTCTCAGTTTTAGATTATTATTAGATGAACATCATATTAGATGAACTAGAATTACTACTATCATATGTTCAGCCCTGCAGATTCTATAATGATGGAAAATTGGGATCAGGAAGACTTTCTGATCTCCCTCTCCCATGGATGATAATGCTTGATTAACTTCTCTATATGCCTTGCTGAAATGTCACTCAGGATAAGATTTCCTACTGCTCTTTGACTAAGTGCACTGCAAGGCCAGCATTTGGCTCAGTAGCACTCCTACACAGGAGGCTGTTACCCTGCCTACACAGCAATATTTGTGACTGGTTAAAGGCAAAATCATTCTGTTAGATTTGTGCACTGATCTAGATAGATAGATAGAGCCAGTGGTACAGGGGCAGTCTTCATCTCAGTGCAGTCCCTAAGGCCTTTAGTAGCTGAGCAAGGTCAAACCAGCAAACTGTAACTGTGTCAGGATCAGGTTTAAAGCTATCCCTAAAGCACAAGATGCATCCATCTCCTCCATGCGCTGAAAAAGTGGGTGAAACTCATACAGGATGATGTTGCTGAGGGATGCTTGGAAGAAAAGCAGTGCATGTGTGAAGAGGGCATTTGTTCTTGCATTGATGAAGGTTGAAACATTTCTGTACTTCCATGTTATTAAAGAAGAAATGCTAATTATTGTATTAATGCTAATCTTATGTTTCCTTTAGATTCTACTGAGCCTTGGATGATTTTTATAATCCCTTAAGTAATGCAGTGTGGGATGTTTGGCTGTATTTTAAGATTATAGTGTTTACAATACTTTATACAAACACACAGCTGTTGCCTTTATGTTTAAATGTGTAAAACTCATACCAAAGTAGCTATCTCATAGGACATGCAGTATTTTGAAAGAGATCTTACTATATAAGAAGAAAAATGCTATCATTTCAGGTGAGGAGGAGACTCTGTCAGTGGTGTAGAATGGCCTGGATTACTTGCTAAACTTGCCGTGAGCAAACAATATGAGCTTGAACATGTGAAAATGTGGCATTCAGGGGAATGACAGTTTTGGAAACACTCTGGTATCATGCTCAGTAATTGGCTAAAATATGTGCTTACTGTCTAATGTCCTGACCAGATGACCACAGTGATCTTTAACTGAGTAAACAATAGAACTAGAGTGAGGGTATAATTAATGTTCACATTTCATTAGAAGTTTATGATAGAAAAACAGTATTCATTTTATGATAACCTGAAGGATCCACACGGAGCACAGAAATATGACAAATAATGAGCTGCTCAGTCCAGTTAGTAAAATAACTGAAAGCTGAAGTGAAACAATGTTAGATGTTCTTTTGCATCCTTATTAGCAAGAGTAACTACCTTACTGATGACTGTGATAGAGTTTGTCCTCTTAACAATTCTAAAGCTTGGATTGGCAGATTGTAAAATGTAGGTTCTATTTCAGACACATATTAACTAAGAGTCTCGTGTCCTTAGCGTTATAAGAAACCAGGACAAATCAGTAGTCAATTCCCCTGTTCTTATAAGGCTTAGAATCCGAAGCTTCTCCCATTGAAACAAATAAGAAGTGCTCTGTAGGCTTTAGTAGGCACAAGAAGAGGCACCATGCTTTGCTGATGTTTGTTCTAAAATGTTTCTTTCAAAGGGAAGCTTTTATTGGTTTCCAAACAAAAGGGAGCTAAATCCTCAACAGACATAAAGTGACCTGTTGACTTTATTTGAGCTATGTAGAATTATACCTACTGATCATTTGGCCTGTGAGACTTAAATTGCAGGATAAAACAGGAACTCTCAAAAGGTAGAGGTAAACAAAGTAATTTTTAGTAAGTAATTAGTCTTCTAAAGCTCAAGCACCTTAATGAGCTGCAAGCAACTGCACTTCCTTCATTTCAATGCATTGCTCCTCATGTTTCATGCTACTTTATTAGATTAGCTTGCAAATTAGCTTATAGTAATGAAAAATGATTAAACTTAAACCAATGGAAATTAAATGGCTTAACTGTAAAGGCATTTAAAATTGCTTTTAAAATTAACAATGGGTTTATTCACAGATCCTTCCATGCTTAAAGTTTAGCAACAACTTTTCTCTGTGGATGGATTATGTCCACAAAATGGTTAAGGGCACCTTTGTAAAATCTCAAGTCTCTTGTATGCAGGCTTTTCCCTGCAAACACTTCATTGTTCAAAGCATGCTCAGAGAGATTTAAGAAACACTATGTATGAGAGGGTAAAAGTGCATTGCTACACAATGACTGACTCAGACCCAGCAGCTGACAGTTTTTTTCTTTGTATACAACATATGTTTACTTATAATAGTAACCCAGAGGATAATTTTCATAGAAATTATGCTTGTGTATTTTATGTTTGTGTGCTTCATTTTGGCTATACGCTAACAAAGATAGACCTCTGACTGTATTTCAGTGAATGTGTGCTTGGATCCCCATAGTAAATTGCCTTATTCTCATATGCAAAGAACAAATAGTATTGAACAGAATGTTTTTAGTATGTACTGGAACTACAGCTGAAATTGTTGGAGTTTGTTTTTCTTCTGTATTTAGAAAATTTTCCGTTTCATCTGAAGTACTTCCACCTGTTACTAGTAAAACATCCCAATCAATTTGCAACTTCATTTAATTTGTAGTAAGGAAGGACCCCGCATTTTACACTTCCTCAGATTTGATTACAAATTAATAAATGTATTTCAAATGTTTGGCATACTTTAGACATCAAAACCTTCAGAATAGACACAAAAATAAAATTAAGCAGCTGAATAGAAAGAATTTACTTGATTCAGGCAACACTGAAAATTCTGAGGAGTATTGGCTTAGTAAGTGATAAGGTTTGGAGGCAAGAGTTTCCCAAAAGTTATCAGGCCATTGCAGCTCTGCTTGTTCTCAATAACCTCATTCCTGTGCTACTTAGTTTTCTAATCATATTTTCATGTTCCTGCTCCCCACCACTGATATCATGGCCTGTAGGAAGAGTAGAACTGTATTTTATAGTGCTTTTACTCCTTCAAGATGAGCTTAGATATGAAAATTATTCAAATTTTTTTTCTTTTTTTTTTAGAAATTATGCCTCCAGTCTGTATAAAATTCCATTGAATGGAAAAGTAGTGATGGCAAAGTTTCAGCTATTTTTATGTTTTGAAGAACTAGCTCCTAACTTGGTCCATAACTAACTGCTAAATATGAATTTAGCTGCAGAAAACAGGATAAAAAACAGACTTCCTCTAATAGCTGCAACAGAAATTTTAGTGCTTTTCACTGTTCAAAAAAATAATCTGAAGTTTTCAGAAATGCAAAGTAATATTACCACACTAAGTGGAATTACTTTGTGTGAAAATATATAGCATAATTATGAGCGACCATGAAAATATCTGGTTTTCCCTGTGACAAAAGACTAAATCTTTCTTAAGAAAGGCTCTAATGTTTTAAGTTTTAATATTTTAAATTCAGGGGAAAGTAAAAACTTGCCTGTAAAGCAGACTCTCTCAAAAATTACCCAGTGAAGCGAAACACTGTGTTTCTGCCATAGATGCAAAACTTTCTACCAGCACTAATAAAAAATACAATTGGCTTCTGGCTTTATGACTGAATGCATTGAAACAAATCATCAGCGGTGGACTGAAGCGTTTCCTTGTCTAGCAGTTTCATGGTTAGTATTTTGAGAGTGTTTCACCCTCACACAGCACCTAGAGATAAATAGTCAATAGTTTCCCCCTTTAAAGAACTGCCAGTACTTTGGGAAATATTAGCTCCATTTTGAGGGTAAAAGTGGCAAAGGCAAGGATTACAATTCACAAAGATGTCAAATAAGATGCTTAATGCCAGATATTTAGTGAGCCAACTCCTGAACATCTGAGCATTTCTGTTTGCCCAGTATAGAGTGTGTGATCAGCCCTACGAAAGGTGGCTTGATATCACTTTCACCTTGTCCCCTGTAACTTTGTGAGAAATTTCTGTTTGGAGACATAGCTTCCACTGCTTTTCTTGGGACACTGCATCTCTAGCTTAGATGGTTAAATTGGGAGTTAAAGCTTCCAAGGATACTTCAGATCTGCTCAAAACTCTATCTGCTGAAAAATCTGGCATGACATCTACATAGAATCATAGAATGCTTTAGGTTACATGTCTACATGTCTACATTTAATAATGTCTACAAAAGACATTATTTAAATATTTCCTTATATAACCTAGCCATTCACTATAGAAGCACTCTGGCAAATTCTATTCAGTAGATTCAATTAATTTAATTTTCAACCCTTTATAGAAATATCCCAAACATTTTATGAATGCATGTGTAGATTATTTTTTCTAAGTCATTCTCCTTTCACTTTATTTGTCCTGTGAATATCACTGTACTCATAAATATCTACTATTTCACTCAATGTAGACATATTAAATATCCACCTGTGTTTGTAACTAAACAAAATGTTTACATGATTTCCTGGTAAGGATATAGTCTTTTTGTCTGTAAGCATGGCTTAAGTGAGGTGACAATTACTAATGAATGTAGATCTGCCTTGGTAACTGCATGGAATAAGAGTTTCTAAAGAACACTAAAAATGTTTTCAGCTCTGGTTCACAGACTCTATTCCAGGAACTCAAGGAAAACTGCCAGAAAGAGTTCATTTATCAGGCACCTGCAGTCCACAAGTGAACTTCAGTTAGTTGAGTCATGAAGATGGAGCTGTACTCCCAGATGCTAAATTTCCCTGGCTTAAGTTTTTACTTTATTCTGATGTCTTACAACATTTCTTCTTCTGCCTCTCATCAACACATACAATGACTCATATTTTCCTATGATTTGCACTCCTTTAAATGAGCATATAGTTACCCACAGTGCTGGCACAAAGAAGAGACAGATCAATGCTGTTTCTGCAGAAGACAGCAATTGAAGTATGTCCTTCTCCCTCAGTTTAACAAAGCAAAGGAGGATAAAAAACCACTTAAATCTACTTCAGGGGAGTCTCAGCTGGAGTACAGCTGCCTTCATCAACCTTTCTCACAATACATATGCAGCACCTGGCACAAAAGTCATGTCACAGATGGAAATGAATCTCGCTGAATGATTTTCTGTGTTTTGGCTCTTTTGGTGCATGGACTGTCCCTTGGTAGACACAGACAATTAAATAAATTAGAGGATCCACAAAGTCAGGGAGAGACTTGCATCTTCTTTGTAAACATCCCTTCTGGCTTCACACATCTAGATGGAACTGAGAACTTGGCCCATTAGTTTGAATCTAGACATTCTCTCACTTGAGCCACGCATTTCTAATGTGTCCACATGGAAGGAATTATGCTCAATCTTCCTTCTCTTGTTTTCCAAATGTATTTGGAAAGCTGGCCATGAGCATGCCAATTGAAGAGTGTGTGCTTGGAGGTCAAAGCGGAGGAGAATCCCAATGTGACGCTGCTGGGGCATGCACACAGACAGCTTGAACTGGCCAAAGGGAAAGGTTGTAAATCATACTCAGAAAGAGATTGATGATGTTTGTGGAACCTGCTCTCAGGGTGCCAAAGAGGTGTTTGTTCCTAAGGCTTAAGAATTACCTTTTTTTTTTTTTTTTGGAAGGCTTTTATCATTAAAGTTGATGATGTGCCTACAACCAAGAAAATAAAAGAGTGATGCTTGCAACAATGGAGTGATTTGTATTCTTTTGCATGACAAAAACTTTCATCATCCATCCCTTTGACAGTTATGATTTGTTAAAGTTTTCTCCAGGGTGTTTGCAGCAAAGATTTCAATTTATTGTTATGTGATTTGCATCTTTATTTCCGCTACATATGAAATCTGTCGTATTTAGCAGGTCTAGCTCATAGTTCATACCTAATTTACATACAATGGAGACCTCTTAAGCATGTAGCATTTGTGTGTAATAAACTCATTCACTGTAAGAGGCTGGCTTATTTTATGAGGTGTTAATTAAAGTTGTTTACAAATAGAAACAAAAAAACTCTCTAGTATTCAGTAGTCTTATTAGTTGAAAAACTTAAACTTACTTAATATTGCACCACTAATATTTTTATATCTGCTGGACAGTTACTGAGAAATAGTAAACAGTGAATAAGCACATAAAGGGATGAAATCAAACACTTGTTTGTGAGATACATATATAAATATATATATATATGTATGAACACTCAAGTACATGCTTTACTTATGCATATTGCTCATACTTCAGCAGTAATTGCTGAATAATAATAAGAAAGAAGGGCTAAACAAGTGCTTATCTTCTGTTCTTACAGATTTCTTGTATCCCCTTTTATGTTTATTTAATTATACTAATGTGTGAGAAGAGTAATATATGGCTAATCACTATCTTCTGCAAGAAATACTGTCTAAATGGTAGTGTAAAAGACTGCTTTGTTATCCTGTCAGATGTGCATTGTGGCGGGTCATGGTGTGGCTTGTTTTATGTGCACACTAATGTGTTCACAGGTCTGACTAAAAGTATACAGCATAATAAAACCTCAAGAACTATATGGTATGTTCCAGTGTAAGCAACCTCAATAATCTTCACCTATACTCCAGAGTTTATATAGGGTAACACATTCATCATAGCCACTGAGATATTTAATAATGCAAAATAGATTTTAAAATTAAATCATGTATATTTTTATTTCATTAATGCATTTGCTAAACACGAAATGTGCAAATAGCTCAAATGCACTTTTCAAAGCTCAGCAACTTCATGCTGTTAGAGTTTTGGATGAAATATCTGAGCTGAAGTTCATAGGAGTCTTTCCACTGACAAAGATGTCTGCAGGATTTTAGTCTCTCATTTTGTCTGCAACTTGTAGATTAACTTTACCCTCCAAAATTTTCTAAATGCTGCAGGACTATGGAGAATATGAACTATGCAGAAACGTAGTCAGAGCTCTGGAGAACATTTGTTATCCTTACTAAAGTTATGCTTCCTATTTACAGATTTTTGTAAAACTGGGGTTTAGTGTGTGACAGGATGATTACCAGTAACAGTCAATATGTGTAAGATGTCATTCATCAGTTTATACACATGAACTGACCCTGAGTGTAAGTCAAGCAGCTACACTGTGGACTAAAGCAAGCTTATCCAAATCACTTTGGCTGGGAGAGAAGTAAAGAGCTACCTTGTTAAACCAAGCCAGATGGTTCCCTTGTGCAATGTTATTTTCCCTTCGCACAGAGAACAATTCTTTGTTGTTACTGTAATGGAGGGTATTAATGTGAGCTGGGATTTTAAAAAAAAATAATATTGTTTATTAATTTTCATATCCAAAACTCTCACTACCCACCCAGTAATTTTTAATAATAATGATCAGGTTCTTCACAGTGGTCATGAAAACATTATGCAAAGGAATAACTGGATCTAGAACAAATAACTAGCAACAATACAACATTAAAGTCAACTGAGCTGGAAGAGAGATTCATGCAGTCAATATACTGCTTGCCCACTAGGTGGACTCAAGAGGCTTCTTTCTGTTTAAGACAGAAAGCTACGATTCTATTAGATTCTATTACAGAGTTTGCTAAATATTTGCTAATGAGGCTTTTGAGTATTTACTCACAAAATTAGCTCCCAACTTTTGAGGCTAGCTACAGCTTCAGATAGCACCCAAACACTTGCAGTGAGTTCTGCTGGTGTCTTGTCAGCCATGAGGTGCTTCTGCTCTTCCCAGGCTCTTAACAGAGGTGCTGGGAGAGAAGCAAACAGTCTGACCTGGTCCTGGTTCCTTCTGGCTCCAGACTTAGCAAGGAGGCTTGCAGAAGGGCAGGAAGGATGTCTTGCAGATGTGCAATCTTATCAGAAGACTGGCAGGTATCACACCGGCTAAACTTATCATGTGAAGGCATTTGTGCCTATTCCCTGGTAAAATTGAGCAAGGCAGTTTTCAGGCATACAAGCCCAAAGTATCAGGGCTTGTTACTTTGAGGCAGAGCTAGCTTATAGTTTAGCAACCATAATGCTGTAGAGCATGGCAGGATGCAAAAGCAGTGAGGCAGAACACTGGCAGAAAGAGAGAGCATGATAAAAGCAGGAACAATAGTGGCAGCAGCAAGCAGCATGCACACTGACTCTATCTGGTCATCTGTTTTGTCGATGTAGTCTGAGTCTAATGGGCCTTTGGACACAGATTAGCCGATCAAAATAGCAGTTAGCCATGTTTAACCATATTAACTGAAGTCAGGTCTTACTTTTACCTTTTAGGGCAGAATGAGAACAAATGTATAAACACATGCAGGTACCCTGTAAACAAGTTTGGATAGACATGGTGGCACCACGCCCACCTTTTCCCCAGTTGCCTCCCCCACCAACAGGAGAGAGAGCAGAAAATATGTCTGGGGAAGCCAGGACATGCTCAGGACTATTTTGGCCTGCTTAGGCATTCCAAGACAGTTACCACAGAAAACAGGCTTAGTAACTCTATCAGTAATTCATTATAGAGCAGGCTGCTGCAAACTCATGCTAAAATATTAGCCTGAATATCAGTCCAAGTCTTTGGGGTACAGGGGTCCCAATTTCTGATGACAATAATGAGACAGATAATGCTCTTTGGACTACTCTTTACATTGGATAACTATTTTTCATCTCAGATATCAATTGAATATTAGCTGAATACCATCCTGTAGTCATGCACAGATTTTCTTGCCAAGAAAATCTTGGGGTTTATGAGATATATGCAGAAATTACTTTTCTAACTGCTGAATTCCACGGCTTAAAAGACTACACTTATCTGCTTGGTGCATCTGAGGAACAGGGATGCAGAAAGTCCTCTACAGCATCTTATGAAGACAAACAGAGAGTTGGGACCATTCAGACTGCAGAAGAGAAGACTCTGAGGAGACTTTATTGTGGCCTTCCAGTATGAAAGGAGCCTACAGGAAAGCTGATGAGGGACTCTTTAGGATGTTAAGTAGTAATAGGACTAGGGGGAATGGAGTAAAAATAGAAGTTGGTAGAATCAGATTGGATGTTAGGAACAAGTTGTTCATCATGAGGGTGGCGAGACACTGGAGCAGGTCACCCAGGGAGGTGGTGGAAGCATCATCCCTGGAGGTCTTTAAGGCCAGGTTCGATGGGGCTCTGAGCAACTTGATCTGCTGTGAGGTTTCCCTGACCATGGCAGGGGAGTTGGAACTAGATGATCCTTGAGGTCTATTCCAGCTCTGACAATTCTCTGATTCTCTGATCATTTTAACAAGCTATTTAAGATCCAGGATTACAAATTCCTGGACAAGACAGAGAGAAGGATGTCACTCACCCCTTCAGCCACTCATATTGTCAAATAGGAGAATTTGGCTTGTTTCTCTGTTCTCTCTTTATCACATTTTCAACATCCTTTCCCTTCTAGTGTCTGCAGCCCAACATGTAAAAGTGTAGATAGAAAATAGGTAACAGTTTATGCACCAAAATGCTAATTACATGCAAAATAAAAACTGTGACTAAAACTAGGTTTGTGAAGCTTTGTGCTAAATATTGGAGTTTCCTCACAAGTGGAGAAAATGTTTTGAGTGTTATCATAGTCACCCCTACTAAGAATAATTTCTATTTTTAATTGCTCGTGAGCATGTTGTTTTAATAGATAGTTTGAAAATAATTCACCAGTTGTTAAGCATTTATGAAATGTATTCCCTGTTAAGTATGAGCTAGATTTTCAACTATGAAAATAATAAATTATTCCAACCAGGTATCAGATTGTTCATAAAATACTTGAATCAAAGTTATAGATTACTTGGATATCCCATAATTCTTTATTTCAAACCACAGTTTTAGTATTTAACTTCTGCTCTGAAAATACTAATAATTAATTTGTCTGGGTGAAACTTTTCCCCAATTCATCTCCTCCATCTGCTTGCACATGCTGTGAAATTATAATCAGCTGTAATTTGTGACAGAGATGTGCCAAACATTTCTAAAACAATTTGGAAAGTGGCAGACTGGAATTCTTGCCAACTTGTACTCCATGCAGATGCTACTTGTTCTTCTCATTTTTCTCCCCAAAGTGAGTTCAAAAATGAAATCTTGAACTTCTGCTAAAGCAATATTTGTAGTAACCACTTTTCCTCTCCTCTTAAGAATTTCAGGACTGAATTCAAATCTCATGGGAATCAGTATAAAAATTCCTATTGACTTCTCTGGAGTTAGCTTAGATGTTAGTTATTCCACAGTGTCCAACTGAAACCACTAACTACAGACACAAAATAGACATCCTATTCCTGTACAGCTTGTTTATTTATTACTTTACTTCAGACTTACAGGGTTAAAGATGGATTTACAAATATTAATGACTATTACTATTAAGGCAAATAACTAAAATTACACAGGACATTACACAGGATGGTAGGGGTTGGAAGGGACCCAGGGAGAACATTGAGTCCAACCCCCCAGTGAAATGGGTGTTTGCAACAGAGTAACAAGCAATTATTTTCTGTTCCTGTTCTTAATTTCTCTTGAGTTTCCAAACATAACACACATTTTCTTTAATGGAGGTAGATCATGAAAAGATGAAACAAGTGATTAAACAAGGTCACCAAACAACAATGAGACTTGTGGATTATAGAACTTACACTAAATTCGTTTTATGTGATCATATTATTTTGAAGTTTCCAGTTCAGAAAAATGTAGATCACTTGAGGTCACCAGTTTCAAATTACTTTAAACTATGAAGTTGTGAAGGGTGAGTAACATCAGTAGTTAAACAGCTTGTTTCAGAGCCCAAAGCTTCCAAACTCTGATTCATGTACACTGATTATTGTGAGACTGGAACTCAAGTGTTTTAAGAGATGAGTATCACAAACCTTTTATAAATTTAAGATGCTTACACTCTTAGTAGCATAATGTGTGACCCTGAAATATCACTTTATGACAGGCTTGGAGACAGCATAACATAGGCTCCAAAATAAAACCAGTGGTTAGAATGAGTGTAATTATTTTTCATTTTTTTTTCTTTTCTACAAAGAGAATTGCTTAAATTATTTTCTTATTTGGAAAAAAAACCCCATATTTTTAAGCTCTTTGAAGGTTAATGTATG
>VWZI01020350.1:57042-100185 GCA_013396835.1 Psilopogon haemacephalus | reverse complement strand
TTTTTTTCCATTGCAAAATACAGGAGCCTAGGACCAAGGGCTTTTATGACAGCCTTGTCACAAACAGTACACCAGTGACTGGTATGGGATAAGCATCACCTTTCTGATGATCTTCAAGCTGCTTCAGATAGCAGGACATTCCAACAAGCAGAACCATTTGTCATAACTGCCCAACTAAGTAGTTTAGTTGGGTAAGGGCAAGGCAAACTAGTGGAATCCTTTAAGGCATATCCATTAAGGTAACGGACTGGAGAGACATTGCAAGCCTGCACAACTTAGAGGAGTCCCTGGGCTAATTTAGACTAGACAACAAGAAAGAAGTAGTGGATTAAAGAAACTTTTGTCTCTTCACATTCATCTTGAATGTGCCCAGCTCAGCTTTGGTATGACTGTGGGTTCAGACCACTGAATTTGTATCAGAACAAAAAATGGTTGCCAACAAATAATTTAAAGATTAGGCAGACTCTGGGGTTGAGGCAGACAAAAGCTCTCTAGTGATCTTTATATACCTAGGTACTAGAAGTGAACTGCTCACTAATTTTCCTCTAGAACAACCCTGTAGCGTGACCTACATCTTACTTGTGCTAATAACGTTTCTGTACATTTCACTTTATTTCATGAATCCTACACTGAAGAGTTTGGTGTTAATAATGCTGTAGTTAGATTCCTTTTGATGGCATCATTCATGGTACACTGTTTTACAGGCATCTTACACAAGAGAGAATAATTTCATTACTGATAAAATTATTTTGACCTCATTAGCTGAGCAAAGAGGAGGGTGTTTAAACTACAGGCCCCTGGGTATAGCCAAGACTTGTCTCAAGCTAAAATGATCTACTACAAGAATGCAGTCTGTATCACAGAGCTATTCTTGAGACCTTGGTTGTCCTTTAAAACTTTGGGTTGAATAGTGAATGGACACAACACTGAAATACCTGAAATGGATGTAAGTCATGTTAACATATAAAAGTAAAAATGCTGCAAATGAAATCAGGTCTCTCCTTGAACTGCCATCAATTTGCAAACAGATGGAGAAAAATGTCCATCTGATTTTGGTGCAGAGGCATCACTGCATGATTTCAATTGAAAGAGACTTTTGCATGGATAAATTTGTCAAATGAAATTGCAAATGTTTTTCAAAAGTCTATAATTTTTCTCATCCCTGCATATTACATGATCCATAAACCGGAAAATTAACAAATTCAATCACAATGTTTATACAAAAAGAAATAATCTCTATTAAAATTTTGTAGACTGCTTAAATTCTTATCACTTTTTGCAAGTTGCTGGAGTCTTTCTTCATAGGGTACTAAGTAACTTGTCTATTTTGTGGCTTTGACACATCAGGCACATTTACAATTGCTCATTTCTCTTACACACAAAATATTGTATTTAAATCTAAACACAGTTTGAAAATAGCTCTCTTCAGACATGATTAAAAACATTTAGTGTTATTATAACTTCACTTATGTAACAGGTTGATTCATTCAAGCAAACCGTGATGCATGGGGTTTACATGCCACTGAGCTATTAAGTTCTGAGATTGGCTATACTTAGATTTCATTTTATTCATAATATATGACATCAACAATTTTTAAAGGGTTTGGGGGGTTAAAATAAATAATCATATTGTAGGACTGGATCAAGCCATGTTATATTTCCTCCTAGGGTCCTGTTCTGCAAAGTGCTTACAACTCCAGCTGCAATGACGTGGCACAAAAGGTGTCCAGCTCTGCAGAGCATCTGATCCTTTATAAGAGGAAAGGAATTGCTCCTTTCACATTGAAGTCAAAGTCTTTTCTGTTGACTGTAGGGATATCAGGAATTTTATCAATGCCTTTCCAAATGTACTGTTAAGCTTATATGTGTTTATAAGGAATTACTTGTATAAGTAGAACTTAAGAATACAATAACCAGCATAATCGTGTCAACTAGCAATTTGTATCATTATATTATTTTATGATGGCCACTGAACAATGATTTTCTGAACGTAAGGCTGTAGTGGAAAAAAAAAATATCTATTTATAATGTACTTTTTTTTTTTTCATTAACTTCATCAGTAAATGAGTACATTGTGACCTGAAACATGACTGTGCCTATCCCTTACATTTTTCATCCAGTTAAATGGTGTGAATCTTTGTAATCAAAGTACACAATTAAGCTTTTATGCCAAAGTGAATGATTCAGCATATGATGTCTATGTTCAAGCTACAGTATAAAGAGATATGTCAAGCACAGATTTGTTGAGGAGGATTAGAGTGGATGTACTGCTTAATGTAATATGACTGCACCAGCTCACAAGACATGCACTCTCTGTAGCATAACAGCACTCTTCAGTGTCTGAATCTGACCATAATGAACTGTGCTTTCTTAGTATAGCTACTGCACCACTGTAGTGTTACAGGTGTAGATAAGTAACAAGAGATGAAAAATGTGGTATAATTGGGTCATAAACATGACATACTTGGAACTCACATGACAGTGGGCATCATAGTGAGCAGGTGTCTTACCTGATCACTTCCAGCCATTGCCTGGGGCTGCCAGTAGCCCCTCTTACTAAACCAAGAATGACTTTTCTTTCAAAAGGAGAACAAAATGAAGAGGAAAAAAAATACTCTTGCCTATTGCTTTTATCAAATTTGAGAAATTCTAAATCCTTTCCCCAGATTTTTCAGTAAGGAAAAAAAAAATGCCGGTGAGCGCTTTCAGTTTCATCTGATTCATGAGACAGGTAGCATACAAAAGGCTGAAATTCATGTGTGCACCTATGGCCTCTGATAAAGGCAAGACAAAATAATAATCTCAAATTGCCTTGAAATTTTGTGGGAAAAGAGCACTTCCAAGCCTGCTAGATGACAGAGAGCAAAATATGAACAGCAGAGCACAACAAACTAATTCCTAGAATGAGAGAAGATTCTGCTGAGTGGAATCAGGTAAATATGTTCATCCATTGGTTATCAGGGAGCCAAAAGCCTGCTAAAGCCCTTTTTCCTTAAATGTTATTTAAGGAAACTCGGTGTGGCTCCCAAATGAAAGAAAGGAGTCCTTGGAGGTAATTATGCCTGGCTAGGCGCAACACACCAGCCTTGAAGTTATGAGACTGTGTTCTGTAAATGGCACATTCTGATTTCTAGTATATGTCTCAGCCACATATAAGCAGGTTAAATTGCAGCAGAGAAGCAACCAAGAATTGCAGGCCAGCTGTGAAGGGTAAATGGAGTGATAAGATTATTACTGTATTGAAGAAGCAGAACAGAAAATCGAAATAAAGAGTTGTCTGTGACCAGAAGCTGTAGTGATCCTGGTGTCTGGCCATTGACTAATATTATGTTTCCTTATAAGCTTCATCTTTTTCTGCTGTTCATTGAGTTGGTTCTTACTAAGAGTTTGAAATGGGAACTTTTTGTAGTATATTGCTGTAGCTACTGACGATGTGACAGAGTCCAGCTGCCCTTTACTTTGCCAAAGACAGTAAAGGATGATTAAAATTCTTATCCTGATAGTAACACTTCTATAATTTTCATACACACTTGTTTTAACATATTTTTAAAATACTTTCTGAAGATTTTTGTCTAGCACATTTTAATTTGTACTTTTCTCTTATAAAATTGGGATGAGGCTAGGACACCAAAGATGTTGGTGATGGCCTTGAGTAGGGAAGAGAATGGAAAACAAGATATAGGCATGGTCTTCTCATTTTTGTAGTTTAATTTAGTTTGTACTCTCAAAATCATACAGGAAGGATCACAAAGCCAAGTCACGTAGAAAAAAAATTGAGACAGCATAAATCTAGCTTGGATTATTTCATGGTGATGCATTCATGCGTCAGTGACCTGTAGAAATATTTTTTAATGAAGATTCACCATTACTGATTAAAAAGGCGATTTCTTGGTGAACCGTGCAGGAAACCAATTCTGCTTCCCAACACCATGTGTTTTCGTGCCTTTCTTTCAAGATCTCAACAAGTACATTTTAAAAGTACATATTTTACCATTCTTTTCATGTTTTGTAAACATTTGCAAGGATAACACTTGTGAACATCTTTGATGGTGCTTTTTTAGTTTTGCTGCAAAATGCTTAAGAATTGGAAACCATGCTGTCTGCTGAACTTGATTCACAACTTACATCTCCATGTGTTATTGTTAGTGCTTAGTAGCAAGTAGAATTATCCCCGTGTAAGTAGGTGTAACAAGGCATCTGTTGGGTCCATTGCCCTCAAAAAAAAGAATCTAGCATAAGGAGACTCATAGCTAGAAAATTTGTAACCAAGGCAAGGCATTAATTCCCTCTTAAATCTATGCATACACTTTTTGTGGAAATGAACAAGATGTGTAGATAGACAGGTTTTCTCAATTTCCAGGGCTAATATTCATGTGCAAATATAGCCTCAGCTAAACCCCACACATATGTTGTAATGTCTATATTCGTCATCTTTTTTTTTTCTTTTTTCCAACTGGATGTGCAATATTCATCCAAAATACCCATAAAAGACTGAACGCAAAAATCACATTTTATAGCCTGCCCCATGAATGTTTGCATTAAATTGCTTTAGACTCAGAAAGTTTCATTGTGATCAGGACCCAAGAGATATAAAAGGACCATAAAGTACAGGTCACAGTGTAAGCTTATAACCTATGCTTCTACTTAATTTAAATTATAGAGGCAGTGCAAGAAGTTGTGTTTTACCAACAGTACTGTTATGCCTTGTGTTAAATGCTTTCTTTTCTCTGGCATCTTCAAGTACCTGCCCCTTGTGGAAGAGTTAAATGTCTTATGTATATATGTCCTGGAATTCATCATCGGAGAAAAATAAAACTTCATTATCAGACATAAGAACAAGGGCTGCTGACATCTTGTCTGAAGAAGATGTACATGTATTTCAGTAGCAGCTCCATTTCAAGCTCCTCTTTGTCCCTGGATCAGTGCCAGTGTTCAAATCTCTGCCTGAAGCTGGCACATGCTGCTTCTAAGAGGAGCAAGACTTTAACATCTCTATCGCAAATTAAAGAATGCCTTGTGATTGGATCAGATTGGTTAAGTATAATACTATGATTTTTAGTTTCTTTAGTTGGGCATCACTAATCACAATTAGAAATACCATAAGATTAATATTTTGTTAAGTTCCAAGACATATCTGATCAACTTGTGAAACAGAAGAATATCTTAACAAAAGAGGATAAGCTACAACAGAAAAATGAGGTTGCATAATCTTTTGGTGATGTTTTTAAAAGATTAAGATGACAGAAAAAGCCTTGATCAAACCCAGTAAGCTGTGGAGTTTAACCCTGATGTCTAATACCACAGTACACTATCCTGGCAGGAATATAAAGAGGAAAATCAAAGCAAAAAGCTTTTTATTTTGCCTGTTTGCCTGTATTTTGCCTATTTTGCCTGTAAATCAAATTCAAGTAGTTCTGATTTTACTGGTGCTTTAAATATTTGTTTTCTCATGTTTTCTTTAGCTTTCAGTATTGATTTACATGGCATCTCAAGCTACATTTCTCTGTCAGTCAATTAGACTCTTTCAAACAAAACAACTGTTACAATTGTATTGAATCAAGCAGGATAATTTTGAACAAAATTTTGTTAGGTATGCTCTAATTTTTTTTTTTTAAATCAGATTTTTCTAGAGAGTAGAACTTTACAATTTCATCATGTTTTATTAGAAAATGCAAAATGTTCAAGCCTGAATGAAAGAGTTTGAACTATAAAAAAGTATTTTCATAAGGTTAGACTTCTGTTCATTTGGTTTTGGTTTGTTTTGGTTTGGGTTTTTTTTGTGCATTTTACAAAAAATCTTAAAGTATGTGTTTGAATTACTATTTCAATTACTATTTATCCCCAGTTCCTAGAGAAGTAAAATCACTCTACAGACCTTAACTCTGGCATGACATGCTATCTTTTTTTCTGAAGAACTCTTTCTTGTCCAAACGCAGAAGCTAGGTGGCAGTTTCAGCTGATTAAAATGCACAGAGGTGCTAAGCGTTGCTCTTCATTTGCACAATTACAGCTCTGTATTGCCCTCTATAGTAGCTGTGAACATGCACCATATGGGGTGAGGGAATCAAAGCTGAGGTCATGTCTCAGTGAGACTTGGGCCATAGTTCAGTGAGACTTTTTGGAATAGAATAAATTCCAGCTATCTTGGAACTAATTGTACTTGTGCAACTTAACGTGTACTATGCATTGATATTTAATTCCAAAGAATTTGGAGATTAGACTTTCAGGATGTTCTTCATTTTTTTTTTCCAGAGTTTTCACATGAAACTTTATCAAAATTTTTTACAATCAGGTAATATCTATGTAATTGTCCTCTCCTCCACACTGCTTTTTCATCCGTGTGACTCTGCTGAATGTAGTGATAATCCTGATTTGTGTTACAGCTAAGCCTCTCTTAACTCTTCCTATTCTAATTGCTCAAAGGCAGAAGGATTTGACAGATTATGTGCAGGCTCCATTTCCTAAGAATTTTGTTCCTTTTCTTCTCTCCCTTCTTCCTTCACACCTTAAAATAATATAGTTGCAGGGTATGGTGACCATGGCATAATAGGTGTTACAGATCTGAGAGCACTTTTACAAGGTGCTGCCCATTTACAACTGTAAAGCATAACCATTAATAGGAGATAAAGGGTCTTATATTATAGCAACAGCTTGTCCTACACGACCGTTAACTTGTGGTCCCTGAAACACCCACTGCAGCATTCCAGCATTTTCAGCATTGTACAGGCTTTGACACTGCACTACTGTACTTCCTGGAAGAAAAGAGAGAGGTTATAAGATATAAAGGGAATATAACACAGAAATTGCCTGAGTAAAACTGAATGTACAGCTCTCTCTGCTTCCCAAATGAACATGTTTTGTACTTGTTCCCCATCGATAACAGGACTCTCTGCCTGTAAAATCTTGTAAGAGATAAACCTGGAAATGAAATTTCGTGCCTAAATGCCTGGAAACTTTGAAAATAAGTGTCTTAAATTTGTCCCCAGTTGATCCAGGTGCACTTCATACTTTATCAGAATCATTATCTTACCCTATTCTATGCAGGTGCCTAATAAAATATTTCTAACATTGTTCTTACTTAGCTATGCCATCTATGCATAATGATCTCACTACACTATGCTGAAAACGTGTTCTCTGATTTTGTGTCATAAACCTTTGTGTTTGTAGCAAATGGAGACTGACTTCATCAAGATTTCTGGCTTCTAATATATGATCTTTTACTTTTTTTTTTCTCCAGGGCTTTTAGACCATATCTGGAAGCCTCAAAACCACACAAGACCCAACACACTGCTATTGAGGTGGTCAGATTTCTATAGGACACATTCGTCACTTCCTCAAGTTGTCTTGCTACTCTTTGACAAGGTCCATTACATTAAAGCTGGCCTACCAAGTGCAGAGTGCTATCCCAGAACAATCCTTTCCTCTTTGAAGATGCCCAGGGAGGTGTTTGAGGCCTGATCTCTGGAGATATTCAAGGTGAGGCTTGATGGGGCTCTGGATAACCTGATCTAGTTGAGGACGTTGCTGCTGACTGCAGTGGGGGTTGGACTAGATGACATTTGGAAGTCCCTTCTAGCCCAGACTATTCTATTATTCTGTGATTCTATGAAGTGTACTCACAAATGAGGCTACTTCTCTTAAGCAAGTAGGTACTACAATGTCAGACTCAACAACTGTGAGTAGGAAGGATACAAATGAGATGGGATGAAGAGCTGTTTTGGGTTTGGCTGAGATGGCATTGATTCCCCTCAGGCCACTTTCCTAGTGCTGTGTTTTGCAGTGTTGTGGCTGGGTGTTGATAACACAACAGTGTTTTGGCTACTGCTGAACAAGGACCCAGGCTGTGCTTTCCCAACAGTTCCCCATCCCAAGAGTATGCTGAGGGGGAAGGGACACAGCTGGGCCAGCTGACCCAAACTGACCAAAGGGATATTCTGTGCCATATGATGCCAGCTCTGATACAAAAGCTGAGTGAAAGAAGGATCCATGTTGTCTGTTCTCCAGAGCCACCACTATGGTGTTAGATCCCTGCTTCCCAGGAGTGACCAAAGACTGTCTGCTGATGGGAAGTGGAGAATAACATCTTTGCTTTCCCTTCTGTGCATGGTCTTCGCTTATACTTAGCATTATTGAATTGCTTCTACCTTATTGCCAACATTTCTGTTATATTTTCCCCTCTCCTCTATCCATCTAAATAAAGCAGAGTGATAGGGCAGCTTTGGTGGGAATTTGGTCTCCAGCCAGGGCCAAAGCATAACAAGAGGAAAGGAGCAAGGGGGAGCCACATAATCTAGAGAATGGTTTTCATTCACATTAAGACCCAGTTCTCTATATCAGCTTTATACTTTAAAACCAGTTCATTGGTATGCTGGCTGTTGTGAGAAGGAGGGAAAAGTAAGCCAAAACAGCTGCAGGACATTATGTACAAGCTACTGGGAGGCTGACTGCGTAGCAGTGTTGAGTAACCTAGAATATCTTGGCAGGAATGGGATGTATCAGATCATGATCTACTAAACCGGGTCCTCTGCAACCTTCTTTCTGATCTAACAAAGCTCTAAGCTGTATCAAAGAACAACATGAAATAGTACTGCTTTTGTTTGTGTCCCTTAACTAAAGGGCTATCCTTTCAAGAACACGGTACAGTGAATAGCACAGGAGAGGAAACCCCTTTACTACAAGATATTGAGGCTGCACAAGATACCCTCAGGGATCACTATATTCTTTAGAAACAGTATCTTTGAGTATTTAGGAATTAGTTTTCCTTTTCATGTCTCTGTTTTGGCAGTCATTTTGCAATATATATATATATATATTTAAAGCTATCATCAGCACACAATGGCACAGTCACCTTGTATATGGAAAGATTGATTAAAAGCTTTTCTGAAGCTAGATACTTTTAGTATTTTAAAAAAATAGAATAAATCAGTTTCCTGGATGCATGAAAAGTCAGATGGAAAGGAGTTTTGGTTTTATTTCTATACTGCAAATGCATATTCAAAGCATTCAGGTTTCTACAGTAGCTTGACTCTGATGGTAACACAACAATCATCAGTCTTTAAGAGAGAAAAGATGTATTTTATGTGCTGTGACATTTTAAAACTTGTACAATATCACAAATTGTAGGTGTTAGTTCTCACAGTCTGGTGTATTTTTAGATCTCAAAAAAATTTTTGTTCAGGAACTGCCTTCTTTCAGCATCTTGCCATGTCATGGCTTCTCCTCTGTAGCTGTGAATGCTTAAAGCAAAATTATATTCCTTCTGATTTCTTCTTCTTTCTTGGTATTTCTGCTGAAAAGATTAAATGAAAAGTAAGAGAGAGAGGAAAAAGACCAAAAGTGTGTATGCACATGTTAATATTTGCAGGCAAAAAACTTGCATATTAGTTTTTCACCAGGGACTATATTGATTAAAAATTGTTCCTGGAATTCTGCTAGCATTTCTAACTCAAACTATGGCTTTCTGTGATCTACAATGCTAGCAAGGCTGCAGACCACTTCAAGCTGTGGATTACTTTTTAATGCAGTGTCAAGACTTCACATTTACACTTAAATATGACTGTTTGGTTATAGGATTTACCAAATTATGAATGTTGCATATTTTTTTTCTGTGTGTGAACATCCAGTACATATTTCTTGCCTCTTAGAATTTCAGTAACCTGTTAAAATAGCTAGGGAAATACATTGTCCCCACATATTTTGTGAAAACAACTGAAAATAAAAAAACTCTAGAATTTTAGATTTTAATATATTTTTAATATTTTAAGTGATTATTTACAACAAAGGTTTTCATCTGGTTTGCATTCATTTAAACAGATAGATAAAAGATGGTCTTCAACTGAGCTGTTATTAAGCATGCTGTTGTTTGCAGTAAGATTTGTTCAAATTTAATATTGCAACTGAAATTGCTTGATATCCTTCGGTTTCTGTGACTGAATATAAATTTTGGAAATTAGCTCCATACCTCTTTTTTTTTAAATAAATGAAGGATACAAGTGAGAATGTGAGGATTGGAAGATGCAGATGAAAGAAAGAAGCAGAGAGTGACACGAGGGAACAATTTATTTTCAGAATTTATTTTTAATGTCTCTGGTATGTTAAGTTTGATTTTTCCTTTTGTGTTCCAGACCACAGGTGTTTCCCATTAAGACAAGTGAACTGACTTTAACAGTATCCTGCAGAGCTGTGGGCACAGAATACCCTCTGTGAACTGCCAATAATTATTTGTCCTGGCTTTGTTTCTGGAGATTCTACTTAAATAGGTTCAAAAACTGGTAATCTGTTTCATCCCTGAAGATTAGCTCCCTTGAAAAAAAAAAAGGTAGTGTTCTTGATATAACTGAACAGAATAAAAGACCACTGGTAGAATCTTTGTTAAATTAGGGAATGATTTTTAAAGTGTGATAAAAAGAGACTTTGGAAGAACACTCAATGTGTACCACTGTTAGTAATATGGCTCTAGCAGCTGCCTCAACAGCCCACACTGCAGACAATAAGACTGGCAGCAAATCTAAGCCTGGTAGGACCTAAAATATTTACTATTTACAAATGTTTATATTATAAACCACGATGACTGCAATATCAACTCCAAGTAGTTACTTAAATTATGATTACATTTACAAACCTCATGCAGCCTGCCATCTCTTAGGCAAGACCATGTAGACATTTGCTCAGTTATTTTATGGGACTTTGGATCAAACTCTTTCACTTCAAATGCCTACACAGATGTACAAGTTCTTGCACTACAGTTTTTATATCCAGATTACAAAATGAAAAATCTTTGTTTTCACCACTCTGACTACTGTCTCAAATTTCCTCTGAAAGCTTTAGTTCAGAAAAAACTCTTGAACCTTTTGCAATGTCAGAGACTATGAGAAGTGCTGCTTCATAGGAAATTCTCAGAACTGTCCAATATAATTGTCAGGAGGCCAAAGAGGAAAAAAAAATATTGCCCTTATAAAATGCATATTTATGTCTGTGAAAAAGAGCTAAATCTTTTCATTTAACTGCATTTATTTTTTGGCTATGACATCTCAAAACACCACATAATTGAACTTGGAAGATGAAGCCACATTGTGAGCTAAGCATTTAAACAACCTATTCACAATGTTCTCAGTTACACTTTCCCTTTGAGTTTAGCACGATCTTGCACAGCAAATACATCTAACCAGTATCCAACAATTATTCAGTGCATGGACATGCAAATTCCTTTGTCATCTGTATGATTTGCAATGAATAGATTAAAAAGGGAAATTCAGCCAAATCCTGATCCCACTGACATTGAATTCAACTAAAAAGTAGGTTGGAGAAAAATGCTATTAGCTGATATCTATTGATATGTAAAAACTAATTCAGTCCATCTCTGCTTTGATGTTTCTCCTAATAAATTTGAGTGCATTTTCCATTGGCAGATACAAATGGAGTGATTTTTTATCTTACAATTAACTATTGTGCAGTCACTTAGCTCATACATTGCATACTTTTGAGACTTTTAAGAAGCTTTTTATGGCATAGCTTAGGAAGAGCACAACATAACAGAAGCAATGAGTTGCATTACTCTGTCAGTCTCCAGAGAATGCTACCAAGATTTTGACAAACATATCGAGTTTTAAAAACTAACCTAGAAATGAGACATCATTTTACAATAATGGGAGGAGAATGTAAAATGACATAGAAGGTGTGGCTGATTTTCTTTTCTCTCTTCTAGAGTCAGAGACACAGGTAACAAATACACCACAGTCAGTTTCCAAAGGTAAGAAAGCTTTGACCACAGGGTCTAAAATGGCAATGAGTCTAAGGACAAGGCTGTCTCCTTGCTTCCAGCAATGCAAACATTAGATAAAATGTGATGCAAGTCTCGAACAGAGAAAAGTCATATTATATCACAGTCACTTCAAAACACACATATCTGGGCCAAGTATGGCAGATCATCTTGGAAAGCCTCACCTATCTGTAATCACACTAATTGAGACATTGCAAGCAATGTTGCTGCTAGTAGCCCTAGTACTACTTGCCACAGCAGTGTCAAGCCTGTCATGAACTCTCAAACTCACTGAAGCAACTCAGTAAATACCCAGCTGGTTTGCCCAGAAAAATATATGTCTTTGTTCTTCTGCAGACCAGTGTCTTTAAATGTTCTCCAAACACTTGCATGCAGTCCCCAGCCATCACTGTCAGCATGGTTTAATTACACCAATGTATTCTACTGCTAAAATCTTCTCCTAAAAAGTAGTAGCAGTTCTTGAAAAACACACTGTATACAGTACCTGCTTTGAAGAAAAAGAAAGCCTTTTCAATTAAACATCAGACAGGTTTTACAAAGACCTGACACACAAATTAGAGAGGCCTCTAAGGAGATGACTATATATTATGTCCAATTATTAAAAGCTTTTTCTGTCAGGCTGAGTGCACTTCCACTGAGTGATTTCAAAAATTCCAGCCCATCCATCCATAAATTCATCATATCTGAGGTAGATTACAGTTAACACACTTTTAAATGGTACAGCAAAGACAGCCAATATCTCTATAAGGTAACAAGAACAGATTCTGTCAAGCTACAGACATATTGATATGAGCTCCTGCAGCAAATAATCCCTCTGTGTAGCACTGAGCTCCTTTCTGAGTCACATCACCTTCCGTTTATTTTATAGAATATTGCAATTCTAAGAGGAAAGGATCAAGTTCTCAATGGAGTCAGCTGTCATGCTAGATATAGTATAATTGTGCTTTATCGTATATTTTTTAATTGTGATAATAAAATGAAGGGAAGAGGAGAATAAAGGAAAATGAAACAAGTATTGACCAGCATTTTAGGGTGAATCTACAGTGTCACTTCAGTTTGATATTTAATAGAGCTTAGGAACCATATATTTCCTGCAGTTCACGTTACAGTGCATTGGTTGGCTTTGCAGTGGTCTCACAATGCACAAACCGGATCTTTCTCAAGGGGAGCTCAACCAGAAAAGACAATCCAAGATAGCAGTGAATGTTTTTAATCAGCAAAATACACAGTCAGCTAGACCAGTTTCCTGGAGCACATTCAGGAGTAATTCTCTGCAGTCCACTCCTGCCAGGTTGCACTACCTGCTACTTCTAACAGAGCTTTATTAACCTCTCTGACTCCTCTGGTGAAGAAGTTGTCAGTAAATTGCTCCACAAGTTGTCTAATTTTCATTTCATGGTTAGAAGTCCACTCAGTCCATGGGGGAAAAAAAAAAAAAATGAGCTAAAGAAGGCAAAATATGATACAGCAATGGGTTAATAATCAGAGAGCAACAGGAAACACACCTACAGCAAGATGGGTCTTTTGCTGCTGTAAATCAGCTTCTCTAGGTTAACTTTAGTAGAGTTATGCTGAATTATATTATCTGGGGGTATAATGCAACATATTCCACTAATTCGGCTGCTGATTTTAGCTAGAAGTATGCATATTATAAACATATGTTGGGGCCCTGAGGGTACTTCTGGTAACATTATTGACTCTTTGAGAAAAGCATGCTGGGGTCACTATGATTTGCACACACATACATTTACATTATTGGCATTTAAGATGGCTCATCTGGAGCTGAATGCCATTTCGTATTTGACAAGTGTCAGTCATAAGTACCAAATTTCCCAGTAGTATCTGGCATCTTTATAACGACTGATAAACACAAAAGTAATACAGAATGGAGAACAGTACTGTGCACAGTACTTTTACTACAGAAGTATCATCTTCAAATACTTGTAATCTTTCTCCTTCTGATTTTCTATTCACCTATAGCCATTTTAATATATTTTTAAGCAATATTTATGTTGAGGATTTATATAGGGACCACAGTATTAGGGTTTTAATTTCTCTGTTAAAACTCAACAAAGAACTGAAATTTCTTTTAACTTCATAGATTTACAGTGTTTTACTACATTTAAACCACAGATAAAGAGCTTTAAAACTGATGAGAAGACCTCACTGTGCTATTATAAATGTGTTGATATAACATTTTTTCAAGGAATAGACTTACAGCAATAAAAAGGAGGAGGAAAATGCAGTCGCATTATGTGAAAGGTTATACCAATGTAGTTATTAGCCTTCTAAGTCAGGATGATATTAAATACCTTTACTGGCATGATTGTGCCTGCAGCATAGTGACGATGAGACAACTTGTCCACTGTGATTCTGTGCTCCCTACTGCAATGCATGCTGGGGATTCAGCTATTGCAGAGTCCCTGCCTCTGGTTTCTGGGTACTACCATACGACAATACAGAGATGCCTAGGAACATAGAAAATATGCATAAACATTTTTTTCTTTTTTTTTTTACGATAAAAGTTAAATAGTGTTGCAAGAAGGTGAATGACTCATTTTAGTCCATAACCTAATGAGTATATTTGAAGGATTTTTGGAGAATCAGTTACTGTGGTAAAAGACCTATTAAAAATATCTTTATCAGTATTCCATCATCAAAAGATCAGAAGTGTGATTAAATAACTCACAGTATGATTTAAACTCTGAGTAAGAAATCTGATATTAAGTGAACAGAATAACTATTACAGCTTTGCTAGCATGCTGTAATTTCTGTGACTTAAGTGACTGATTTCCCAAGGCTTTCTGCTCTTAAAAGTTGGTAGAGACATTATATTTTTATTCATTTGACTATCCATCAGCAGTTGGCAAATTTCAAAGTGACACTTATTTTGGCTCCTATTGATCACATTCTTTTCACAGCTGTTACTTGAATTTCCTTTACAGATTTTATTAAATTTATATGAACATTGAATCTGTGTCAAATGTGACCTGGGACCAACCCTAAACATAATGAAAATCAAAACCATTTCGCTTTTTTCATTACTGTATTTTAACCAATTACTTCAAAATGAGCTCACTCCTTAGTAATTGGGTTTGGGTTTTTTTGTTTGTTTATTTGTTGTTGNATACTAATTTTATCCCAAATAATAATTTTTAAGTGCTTTTAAAAATTGATTATATATCTTGAAGTGCAGATTCTCACTTTTTGCATTTGAAGCTCATTACATAAATTGATTATCTGGCTTGCAGATTCTAAACAAACTATCAGAGAGGAGGGTTCAAGAAAAGAACAAAGGAGAAAGGGACATTTGCAGAAGCATGCATATTTCCAAGACTAAGCATTTGAAGGAGTGTTTTTTATAGTTCAGCTGGGACAATACTGGTCTGTATACTTCCTTTGGTGTTTGGCTTGCATTTTTTATCTGCAAGATTTATACTCTCAAACAAAATATTTATAAGGGGAGTCCCACTTGTCTGGTTTGAAAAAGAAATGTGCTAGGAGCTCTGTTACCAGAGAACAGTGTAAGGAGTGCAGAAAACATAAGCTTGAAATTTACTTTAGGTTTGCAAATTTTATAGAGATCTTTCCCCTCTGGGACTAATACAAATACTTTGCACTCTAAATTAAAAGGAGGAAAATATTGCAAATTTAAACTACACAAGCTGATACAAATTCTTGTTCCTATAAGACTCTGACAGAGAATACCTTGAATCCATGGTTATAGTCATAGATACCTAAAAAGCTGATCAACATTTAAAATTTTTAATCTGTAATCAAAACAGCTCTGCTCTTTCAGATGATCCACAGTCCACTTGGATGATGCTGTCATTAATGTTTCCATATAACTTAGCAAGACAATTAAGTCTATTTTTTTCCCGAGTTAATGCAGCACAACAAGCTCTTGTTCAAGCCATTTGCTCAACCTGGCTGGTACTAAAGCAAGGGTAAGCCTCAACTGCCATAATTTCTCAAGGCAGAATTTGTGTGGGCATGTTAGAGATGGTTTTAAACCAGTTGGGTACCCAGCAGTCAATCGCCATCAGTTCAGAATTCAGATTATGCCACAGACCTCCACTGCCCATCCCTCTAAGTTCCCCAGGTAACTAATCTAAACTTCTTTAGATACAACACAAAACCAGCAACATCTGCCATGACTGCATAATGCGAATATTCAATAAAAATTTAAACACTTGCTTAAAATTAAATGGGCATGAAACATTTGCAATTAATTTGTACATAAGTATCTTTGTATTCTTAGCTCAAAACCCAACACTTATACAGTGTTTGCCTTCTCCATCAGGAGGAAGTTCCTAGAAGGACAGTAATTAGAAACAATTGAGAAGCATCCCCAAATCTAGTTCAATCTATTGTAAGATGGGAGAACAAATTTCTCATCCAAAAATTGGCTTTATCCTCTAATGGTTTTCAGTCTTTCATAAGTTTCCAAAAAAAAAAAAAAAAAAAAAAAGAAAACCTGGACCAGTCAAATGGTTACATAAGAACAACTAATCTGAGGCTGAAATGGAATATTCACAACACACAATCAGTTTTCTACTTTGAGGAACAGAATCATAGAACTGTAGAGTGGTCTGGGTTGGATGGGACCTCCAACGGTCATCTAGTCCAACTCCCTCTGCAATTAGCAAGGGCATTCTTAAGTAGATATGAATTCATATGCTAGCAAAAAACTTTTGCAGATTGTGGACTTTGAAGAAAATAGAGCAGATCAAGTGATAAATTTTAGTGTGCCTCTGTGTGAGAAAGGAAAAAGAAAACCAGAATTTTGCACAGGTAGTAGGTGTTGTAGTGCCCATAGGCCATTGAGAGGGAGTAGCTGAGAGAGAACTACAGTGGTCTAGCTTGAAAAAAAAACCAGCTGAGTTGCTGGATGCTCTTGGCATTTTTGGTTCATTGCAAATGTTTCATACCTCATCACCAACAGTGACAGCAATAGAAAACAAGCTCATAATATAATCCTTGCTAATGGCTTTGTTGTTTCTGAAAAAATAAGGGAAAACTTATTTTTATAAATTAGCAAAGGCAAACTTGGACAAAGGAAAAAGAAAAATCAACAAGCAGATAATTTGGTTTCAAAAAGATTAGAGTTTGAAGCTATGCATATATATTATTTCAACTTAGGCTGAGCAAATTAAACATTGATGAAATGCCCAAATAGTACAGAGAGCTCCTATGGTCAAGTGTGAATGTTCCTCTGATCATCCTTGTAAGGACGTCTGTCACTTTAAGTCTTTGGTTGTAATGAAATACGCTTGAAGCCTTGTGACAAATATTTTGCCAATCAGCTGGAAATGTGTTAATCATGTAAAAGTATAGTTTCACTCTCTCACACACCTTCTTTTCTCTGTTTGTTAGCTAACCTGTTGCTTAATTAAGGACTTGTCTCAGTTATAAGCTCAGAGACTGACTTCTCATTAATCACTAGCTAATGTAACACAGATCTCTAATCATTTAGTCTAGATTCTTTGTCATCCAAGGACCTTACTCTGTTATGATAATGAGTTTTTAAATAACTTGGAGCTCTAACACCAAAGCTAAGATGAAGACCACCCAAATGGCCCCATAACTGTCAGATGATAGGAGCATTGGGTCTCATTAGTAATCATATTACCATTAGCAATTTTATTTGTATTTGATTTGTATTTTTCACCATTCAGAATGGTGCATTTTTTTTTTTCAATGGAGCAAGAAAACATATAAAGACAGTTATAAATTTCCCATCCTGGGCTGAAATCAACTATAATGTGTCCGAGATTTAAAACCAACTATTTTGCTTCTGATTCTCCTGAGGTACTTGTATTTTTAAAAAAAAAAGAGTAACTTGTATAAATGGTTAGAAGAATTATTGCTTCAAAGAGAAATTCTATCTTTTTTTTGACATAGAAAAGAAAAATGCCCTGCATCCTTTCATATGTAGACTTGTAAATCACAGAGGTTTTTAATATTCCTTCATAGTATTTCTGATATTTTTATTTCAGTAACTTACCTGTATAAAATATTAAAGAGAATTCAGAATATGAGACATTTATTGATGCTAGCATGAAAATAAAACATATTCAGAGAAAAGGGAAGAAAGCATGGATTTGTCTAGTATAACAAAAATCCAGTCTATATAGTAAAATGTAAATACTTGTGCCAGCCATAAGCTATCAAATCTGGTTTCAAGGTAAGGAGAGTTGGGACTCTTCAGCCTGGAGAAAAGTCTTCCAGGAGACCTTGTAGAAGCCTTCCAGTATCTGAAGGGGGTCTACAAGAAAGCTGGGGAGGGACTATTCACAGGGTCTTGTAATGACAGGATGAGGGGTAATGAGTTTAAACTGGCAGAGGGGAGACTTAAACTGGATGTTAGGAAGAAGTACTCCACCTGGAGTACTGCATCCATTTCTGGAGCTCCTATTGCAAGAGGGAAGTGGACATGCTGGAGCATGTCCAGAGAAGGGCCACAAGGATGATCAGAGGGCTGCAGCACCTCTGCTATGAGGACAGACTGGAAGAGTTGGGGCTGGTCAGTTTGGAGAAGAGGAGGCTCCCAGGTGACCTTCTTGTGGCCTTTCAGTACCTGAAGAGGGCCTACAAAAAGGCTGGGGAGGGACTTCTTAGGCTATCAGATAGTGACAAGACTAGGGGGAATGGAGCAAAGCTGGAGGTGGGGAGATTCAGATTGGATGCAAGGAGGAAGTTTTTCACTGTGAAAGTGGTGAGGCCCTGGAATGCATTGCCCAGGGGGGTGATTGAGGCTCCATCCCTGGAGGTGTTTAAGGCCAGGATGGATGAGGCTCTGTCCAGCCTAATCTAGGGTAGGTGTTGGAACTAGATGATGCTTGTGGTCCCATTCCAACCCTGGCTGATTCTATGATTCTAAGAAGTTCTTTACAGTGAGGATAGTGAAACACTGGCACAGGTTGCTCAGGAAGGTTGTGGCTACTGGAGGTGTTCAAGGCCAGGTTGAATGAGTCCTTGAGTGATCTGTTCTAATGGGAAGTGTTCCTGCCTATGGCGACGGGTTGGATCTAGGTGGTCTTTGCAGTCTCTTCCAATCTAAACCATTCTATGATTCTATGATTCTGTTAATATCACAGGAGCTGTTAGAAACTACAGACCAAAAATGGGCTGCACTGTTGGAAAATGCCAAATGTATTATTTCAAAGCATTGATACTGTATTTGTAGATTGGAACTGCTACGGTCCTACATCCCTGGCTGATCACGGAGAAGACCTTTTTGATGCTAAAATACAATCCTTCAGAATAGATTTATCTAATATTTATGATACCTTTGTTGCTGTTTTTCCCCTGAATATGGGAGGATTTTTTTGTGACTGTATTAGACAATGTAAATTATTTTTTTAAATTTCACTCATGGAATAAAAGATTGGGTACTGAGGAAAGGTCCTAAATGTGTAGGACAGTATCAGCTTAAGTCTATAGACATGGTGTTGTCTGACAAATGATACATTTTCACACTCTCTTGTGTGTTAATACAGATAAAGAATGAATATTATGTGTGTCTTATCACTACAGATTTTTCATGTCAGAATTGAAGGCCAGCTCCTCTCACCATCATAAGCCTCATAATTTAGGAATTTTTAATATCTTGACTTCAGTGGCAATTTTGAAATCAACTTCTCCGAGATTCTGCAGAGAGAGTTTTGTAAACCTTCAGACTACTTTCTTGAAGACGTGAAACAGTTATGATACAAGGCTCATCATCTGAAAGCACTGTTTCAAAGGCCCTCAGTAACACAGTTGTACAGAACATATACAATCATAGGGACAGCTGCTTCTGTTTCCAATTTGTTTAAAAAAAAAAAAGTAACAAAAGGAGCAGAGTACCATCTCTATAAATGGAACACCTGCTTATGTCAAGTAGACACTTTTCAGTACATGATAATCTAACAGATGAATGGTAACAGTGCATCATTCAGACTCATGATTGCATTCACTCAACTGTAGTAGTCTATAACCATTTGAATTAAGAGAATAATACATAGACTGCAGAATCTTGCAATATTTCTTTCACACAAAAGGCAGATAATAGTGAACAAGTCTCTTTTCTTGCCTAAGTTATAAGGGAAATGTAGGATCTCATCCTTCAAGCCAAGCCCACAAGATGGTCATGGGCAGGGCTAGCAGAATGAGAACGTAATAACTGCAAAAAGAAGGAGGTTTCAGTACAACAGGACTCAAAGCTCAACGGCTACAACAATTCTTCCTGACTGCAGAATTCAGCCACGTGCTGTTGAAATGAAGGTAAAATAGTACATCGGATAACAGCTAAGTAACACTCAACACTTTGTTCCAATGATGGTAAAAAGAAACTTTCACCTGCACAGATATGTAATGTTTATACAGAAAGCTTCAGACACCTTTAAAACTGTTGTGAACAAAATATAATTTTTTAAGCCTTCAGACAGTTTACTTGACAGAGGCACAGTAACTAGCTTTGCCATAAATTCCTAGTGGTGTTTGATTTCCCTTGCTTGATGAGATATCTCATTTTGATGTGGACAAGAGATGCATACACATCTAATAAATTACTTTGTCCTCTCCTACAGCTATTGGCATTCACATTTCCTGTTGTAAAATCAGAATTGATATGGGAAAAGGAACTTAAACCAAAATATTAAATGCAGGTTTTCATGGAATGTTATGCTGGCTTTGGTTGTATCCCCATATACCCTGTTTGGGAAACTTGGTTCAAATTATTGGAAAGAGTAATTATTCTCCTCCAATGGGGTTCAGATAAAGGTTGTGTGTTCTCTTGAGTACGATAAATGTAATGATGCTCTTGGGTGTTTTTCTATTTTATATTGTCCTGTACACCTCTTGCCAAGTCTTGACTGCAGAGTCAAGATTTTTGGACAAAGTTACTGGGAGTGACTGCATCACTCTCCTCTTCTGTGTGTTTTAGGAAATCAATTTTAGTTTGTTCAATTCAGACAGCAGACAGGTAAGCTTTCTAATGTATTTGTAATTAGAAAACTCAGATTATCAAGTACGACAGAATTTTTGGCTGTGCATTTGTAGTTCCTTTATCTACCTCAAACACTTTTGATAAAAGACTGCATGTCATGTTCCAAGACTAAATCATTCCATTGTTAGCAAGAAAGTTGTCTTTTAAAAGTTGAATGTATGTACTACTTGTCACTTCTAACAAGGACTGAAAATTAATGGAATTGCCTGTCTATATCTTGTAATTACCGAAATGTGTAGAGTTCTTATCAAAATTAATGTATTTGGAGTAAAGTAAATTGATTTTGGAGCATAGCAATTCTTTCCTTATTCATGTATGAATAGTAGCTATGCTAAACAACTTGTACTTATATGGATCTGCTAATATCATATTCTCATCATAAATTATTATAGCTCTGATCTATCTTCCCTTTAAAGTGAAGACTATTTGTCTGTAGTAAAATGATATGGTTATATGCTACTCATTGTACACAACATAATTATTTCTAAATTCCCACTCTTGAGATTTTAATGAAAAGGCATTCTTAATCTGTTCTATTTTGTGCTAAAACATTTCCCTAATGATTGTACTACATGCACAAAGTAATGTAGAGACACATGTATTCAATTTTTAAACCGTGAATGTTGTGAATAGATTGGCAGGATTCACAAAATGTGATGATGGAAATTTGTTTACTCCAGATTAAACAGAAACAGGGAGCTCCAGTTTATACTCATATGCATACAAGCATTCAGATGTAAAATAACTTTAGAGTGCACACACACACACACACAAGGACTTTTTATCTTTCTATATTTTATGTACTATTAGGACTGAGTTATAAAACTGAATAAATGATCTCTATCTCATAAAGCATATAAAAGAAGGTCAATGTGCAGCATATTCATTAAAAAAAAAACAAAAAACACACACACACATGAAAACCCACCAAAAAACCACCCCAAACCCACCCCAAAGAAATCAGCCAAAACCCAAAAAGACATAGAAACATATTCTGAAAATACGAAAACACAATGGGAACATAGTGCATTAATGTAGAAGCATCTGAGAACAATTACTACACTAGCAAGCAGGCAAATGTGTCTAGAGAAAACTTTCTGGGTTAGTATTTAAATATCCATGGACACATGTAAGTGCAGCATTCTGTGCAGGATCTGGAGCTGAAATGTTCAGAAAATTTTGTTGGGCATGCATTTACACCTGTCTGACAAATATCTGAACTTCAGTCCATTATGCCCACCTCAACTCATGCTATAAATATTTAATTATAGTAATTATATACATCCCTAAAACACTGTTTACATGTCTTCAGAAAATATCCCTCCATTTGAACAGGCTGAATAATAATGTGATGAAATGCCACGTATGTGATAGTGTAGTTTATTTAAGTGCTGATGTCCCATTTTATCATGCTATCCTTTATTTTCTTTGTGCTCATTTGTCCTTCATCAACCAATCTCCCAGCTCTGCTTCAGACCATTGTATCAGTTCTTACTGCTTCTTGCATGTACTCACCCTGTCCTGTGTGTCTTCTTCTAGAACAGGAAAGTCAAATAACTTTCCAACACTGAAAACTGCAATTAGCCAAAGCTCTTCCTTGTAGTGAATCTTACTGAAAATATCCTTACTTTTTTACTCTGTATAGGTTTTGTCTAAGATGTTCTAAGCCACCATTTGGCCGCACAATATTGGCAATGAGAGGGTGGATTTATTAGGTACTAAATATGATCTCAGTTTCAGGTACCCTGAAAACAGTCCAGTCATAGTCCTTTTGCTATTAGAGTTCAGTTTATAATAAATAAACAAGGAAAGAAAGGGCAGAAATTTAGGTGAGGGGGACTGAAATAAAAATAACTAAAGCAGAAACAAGGACGTAAATTGCAGATTCCATCTGGAAACTGAATTCTAAAATTCTACAACAAAAAGACTGATGACTTCTGACATTTAGTCACAGAGCACTCTAAAAGAAAGTTAGTGGGTTTTTTTTCCCTCTTTTGCTTATTATAAGGAATATTCACTTTAATTATTATAATATCAATGGTGAGTTATTTTAGAAACTGTAGTTTTAAAGTGTATTATTTAACATGTATTTATCTTCACTTTTGAAACATACTTTCAAGTACTTTTGAAACATACTTTCTTTTTTTCTGTTTTTTTGTTTTTTTTTTTTTAATTTAAATTCATCTTCCCACATCACAGCTTCACAGTTATCTATAAAGAGGCTTAGATTGACACAAACATGTTCTCATGCAGGACTTGCATGCAAAAGGATATATGGGGAGTTAAAATATGATTACTGTGGTATAAATTTGGAGTGCAGTAACAATAATATCTCATTTGGACCCTATTATTTTAAAGTGAAGATATGTTTCTGCAGGTTAGGGTAACCCACCTCTAAAATCAACACAATACTGTGAATAGCTATTCCATACTGTACTTTACCTCACATTTGTAAGCCCTCAGAATTCTAATCCACACTTCTGGAAAAAAGAGATATTAACAGAAGTGGTAAGCACCACCAATGCAGCCTGACAGACATATTACTTTAAATGCAATCAGAAATTAATTAATTAGGGAAAAAAAAAGGGGGAGGGTTATTTCACAATGTGTTTTAACAATGCTTTTAGCCATAGAGATGAATAAACATATTTCAAAATCTGTGTTTTATAAATACTTACTGTTGGTTTCTCTGAAAAAAAAATAATCATAATGCTGTCAAAAGTTGCTACTGAATTAGCCTTCAGAATTAGTAAAAATTAATATAGCCCAGTTAGGACACTATCACATAAAGAGTGGTCTACATCTCATAAATACATATATATATATATATATATTTTTTTTTTTTCAGTCTTAATACAACAGGGTCCTTGCAAGTGGTACTGTTGCTGTGTTATTAGCAGGTATTTTGCATGAAAAGTGAGTGCAATAGGCATTAAAGTAATTGGATGGCAAGTAATCTCATATTATGAAGAATACTCTCACGGGGAAACTTGCATGCACATCCACACCTAATGATGAGGTCTTTTTAATGTTCAGTTGCATTCAAAGCATTCAAATTGAACACAGTATAATAGCTCCATATGATGAATCTTTTAATGAATTTTATGATCCAACTTCTTTTCCATAGCTTCTAAAGCTGGATATTTTCAACCTTAATTTGAACCATACTCCATACATCTGTTGCCCTACAAACATAACATTATCCCACTCCAGTAGTACCCATGTAATTTCAGTTGTTGCTAAACTTGCAGAAAGGCACTGATATTATCTTCAGGTGTTTCACAGTTTATAAAACCCAGAAACATCTACGAGTATGGAACACAATATTTACTAGTACTTGAATCTGTTCAGTGTTGACAGACAATGGTGTCAGAGTACTCACACTTGAACTTTTCCTTCAAATTTTTAAAGATATTTTTTTCTGCATGTATCTTCCACTGTGTTATCCTTTCTATTTAGTCAGAACTCTGCAGATCCCTTATCTATTTTTAGCTTGTTTGCTTTCACAGAAATTGTAAGAATTTGTTTTGATTATCAGTTCTCATCTTAATCTGTTCCAAATTCAATAGTCATTTTAAAAGTTAGTAAGGGATTATACATAGATACATGAATCAAGTGATTGCTGATACGCTTAAAAAGAAAATAAAATAAAAGCAAAAGTAAAGACATGCAGTGTATAGATGTACTCAATGAAGAAACACAATCTACCTTTCTATACATGTTTTTAACTTTCCATTTTGATGCTAAGAGTAAGTAGTTTTTTGAATGAGAACCAGATAGCCTTGGCAGAACAGTAAGCGTGATTCTACTGACCATATTGTGATAGGCATCACATAAAATTAGGTTAAAATCTACTACTAAAAGCAAAGCAATCAAACTGTAAGAACTGCAAGAAAAAGAAACAGTATTAATGACACTATTAATAAATCAAGTTCAGAAGAGAAGACAGGGGTGGGGAAAAATCAAGAAGAAGAAGTAACTGGCTTGGAAAGGCTGAAGTCCTGTTTCACAGAATCAAATAACAGAGGAGAAAAAATTGAGAGTTGTGGCAAAGTGATGGTGTGGTAGTTTGAGGAGACCCAGGTCTTGTGAGTCTATATAGTATATGTNTATGTAGAAATAGAATTTCTCTCTAAGCTTCCAATCAGTGTACAGTGCCCTCATTCTTACTTCTGAAAAGGGGTAAGATTTGGTTCTGTTCTCCAGAACTGGGTATGCTCATGTCCCAGACTGGAACACATGATGATGAAGATCATAGAAAGGAAGTGAGTTCACGCCCTACAAGTAACACCATAGCTGGAAAATGTCAAATGCTTCAGGAAGACATGACTTTCTGTCTACAGAAACTATCCCACTGCTGAATGGGAATAAATGGAAGAGAATAAATGAAATTTCTCAGGGAGGGTGGATAAAGATTCACAAGATGATTTTCAGCTGCTATAAGTTCTTCACCATGAGAGTGGTAAGACATTGGAACAGGTTGCCCAGGGAAATGTTAGAAGCCCTGTCCCTGAAGATTTTTAATGCCAGGCTGGATGGGACTCTGAGCAGCCTGATCTAGTGTGGGGTGTCCCTGCCCATTGCAGGGGGTTTGGAACTAAATGATCCTTGAAGTCCCTTCCAGACCTGACCATTCTGTGAGTCTATGATTCTGTGAAATAAAGTTCAAAAACATGTTTTAGACCATCTTGCAACTGAAACTCCAACAGCACTTCTTGCAAAGTGGTTCATTCACACTATTAATCCAGTTGCTACCTGGATTGGCAAGTCACTGCATGAGAAGAGCCTTAGCCCAGGATAAGAAATTGTTGTGGTTGACCTGAAGGGTCAAAAATAGGCCTATACATGTGCTGGCTTGCCCAGACATGTTTTTCTGCTCTCCTTCCTTCTGTTTGGGGAGAAGCGACTGTGGGGAAAAGGACAAAAGACTTGGAGCTATGGAGTCTGAGCAGTCTAGTTTACCCAACTTGTTTTGCTCCTATTTGCATCCTGTGGTAAACAAATTACATACGCTTGGCGTGTGCTAAGCTTGTGCTAAGCCTATGTGTTTTCCCTAATATGGTCATAGCAAGCTGTGACTTCACCCAAATATGGAAAAGCTTGGCTTACTGCCACTCTAATTGGATAATCTATGTCCAAAGGTCCACCAATCTCAGACATTGATAGACAAGCAGGTAACACAATGTGCTTTGCCATTGTTCCGTGTTTTACTGTTATTCTGAGCTCTGCCCAATCTGTGTCTGTTCTCTGCCACTGGCAGTGGTAATGCATTATTATACATAGCAATATAAGCTATCACTCAGCCTGGAAACTGCTTCCAGTCTACCAGGAGCAATTTTAATTGCTGTCATGCAATAGCTGCATAAAGCAGACAGTGTGACACTCCTGCTGAGACCATATCACAAGATACCCTTCCTGCATCTCCTGAGATGAGCAAGCCCTGGAGGCACACAGACTGTCAAAAGCCAAGACCAGGTCAGAAACCATCTCCCCCCACCCTTCCTCCAACAGCTTGTGGAGCTGGGAAGGAACTCTGAAGTCTCAGCAGCAACCAGCAGCCAGACAGTCCAGAAAGCCAACTGACAGAGTTCCCTGCAAGCGTTTTGGGTACTTTCTCAATGTTGTTATCCTCTCAAGTCAAGAAATAATGTTTGTGAGTAAATACCTTAAACTTTTGCATTTACCTAGCCTTCTGCCTAAGCAGAAAGGGCCCTGAGTCCCTCTAGTGGCCAAGCAGAGGAACTAACCACAAGAAACCTCTTCTGATTTGAGTTCAATTTGGTTTAAACATTTATATATATTGATAGTTAATACTAGATCTAGATACCTTTATGTAATGAGTTCCACAACTGTTACAGTTGAAACAGTTTATTATTAAAATTAGTGGTCAGGGGAGGAAAAGTTTGCATATCAAAATTAATAATATTAATTTTGGAAAAGCCATCTCTCATTAATTAATCAAACCCCATTCCATTACATAAATCTAACAAGCTCCTATGTGTAGAGTGACTCTTCTCCCACCCAGAGTTTAATGAAGAATTTTTCAGCTGAGAAATTCAGGTCACTATTCTTAAATGTGCATAACATAGAATTTTTTGAATCAACCAACATCATAGCCCCTTTAATTGACTTACCAAATTATTACAGAAAGTTTGTTTAAAATTGAGCTAGTTTTATTTATGTAGTATCATAACTTAATTCTGAATTTTACTGTAATAAAATATACTAAACATAAAACCAAATCCCTGTCCAGAAGAATTTCTGATATAAATAACAAATAAAATAACTGGTGAAACACACTGACTTTTTCTTGTTTAAACATTTCAGAAAAACAGCCAAAAGTAATTTTATAAACTTTACAAAGCAATCGACCTCTGGGATTAAGAAAAAGCATGAGAAATTTCAGCTGAAAGAGTAATCGCTTCAGAAAGTTAGTGGCAGCTGAAAATAGAAACCAATAATGGAAGTGCCTTGTCGACCATAACTATTACAATGGTAGCACAACGCTATAATGAGAAAACATCTAATTGTTTCTATGCTTATTTGTTTCTTAAGAGGTTTCTAAAGAGATGGATGAAAGACAGAAATCCAGCTTCTTGCCTTACATGAACCTGCACATAGCCATTTAAACAATGCTGTTTCAAAATCATCTTGCAAAATATACCTAAGATTTTTTTTTCCAAACACTCAGCTTTAGTACCCCTAATAAATATTTCCTTTCTCATTTTATATATTCCGAGCTTTCTAATCAGCATGCTGAAATGGACTCAGTTTTTAACCTGTTTTATAAGGCTTAGTGATTTGATCATATAAACATTTTTTAATGAGGAAAGCCAAAGCGATGAAATCATATCACTCAGAATCCCAACAGACAACCTTCTCAATGCTTTCCAGATCCCCTTAAATTATCCTTAAAATGATTGTTTCTCCATGTTTTAAAGAGTTTCAGAAATCTACATATAAAACACAACTTAGCAAGTTAGCAAACCAAATTTTACTGTTGGCAGAAGATCGCCTGCAAGCAGAATGTCGTGGTGGAATTTCTTTTCTGAATTTGGCAAGGTAGATTCTCCAGTGTCCAGGTTGTCTTAACTGCTTTGTTTTCACATAGAATGCACACTTTTTGTCTCTTAGTAATCTGTGTATGTTCACTAAGAGGTACAGATACAGAATTTCTATACTAGACAGGCCTTAAACACCCTCCTTATTTTCTTTGTGCTTGAAATAAGATTTTTGTTTGGTTGTCTTTTTTTTTTTTTTTTTTAAGTAATAAGCATTATATTGGCATTGCTGCAGCCTAAAGTCTCATCTGCTGCATAGTGGATCAAGTGCCAAGGATGGGGTGTGACAAAATGCTGCAACTAAGGGAAGAGTTCCTCTTGTGACAGATCAGAGCTGCCCAGGCATCACATGGTGTAGTAACACTGCCTTTCTCTGCATTCGTTCAAGTGATGATGGACCTTCACAAACCACCTAACTATTCAGCAATATAAATATTGAAACTTGAAAAGCAAATGGCATTCCAGGAAAAGTTCTTGTGTAGAAACATATTTCCTAATTTCGTCAAAGGCATGGTTTATAAAAGTCAAAAGTCCTTTAAAAATCCCTCTTTTTGTGCAATAATGAAGTTTAAAGTAGTTGCTCTATATTAGAAAAAATATCCACAGACAATAAAAGGACCACATTCTGCAGATACTGAGAACTTGTGATATTCACAGGTTTACAAAGAAGTTGCAAAATTAAAAAAAAAAAAAAAAATTAAAACTAAATCAAGACTAAACCCTGACTGGCCGCAAAAATACAATAGACCTTAAAAGAAAGAACAAAACTTCCCAAAAATATATCTACATTAAACTGTGGATTGGATTTCACTTTTAGTTCTAAATAATGTACATGAATGAAAGGAGTTAATGAAGCATTTCAGTGAGAACCATTTCTAGAGTGGAAGGGCTCAGTGTTATTCAAGAACATTACATTTTCTTTTAGCCACTGAGATTGTAGTGGATTAATTATTGTTCTTAAGCCTCACAGGAAAAAAAAAATAGCCAAGGATAAATGTAAATTCTTTATCAAGGAAACATATCACCTCTGAAATGAAACTATGGACTCACTGGGATTTCAAATTTGGTATTGACTCCAGTTTTTTAAATCTTGTACTGTTCTAAATCACTCTTATGTTCTTCAGACAGTGAGGTTTGAGGAAGAGGTTTCCATTTGTAAAAAATCTGACTCAGAGTGATTATCTGTTGCCTTTAGGGTTTCATGAAAGAATAGCAACTGTAAGAACAAAAATAATAGCAACATTGGCAATCAGTCTGAAATCTAGCTTAGGATATATAAAATTATTATTAAATGATTTTGACACTCAGCTGTAAGAAACATTGTTTTCAAGAGTATTCTGATGCATGTATTTTTATCCCCATATCCTATATTGCTACTACAGTGGGCATTCACAATCATTTGTTCTCATCATCTCCCCAACTGAAATAAAATTTGATAGCCAACATTCATTTTCGGAAAAAATAGAGGTGCAACATTGTATGTACAATTGCACGAAATTCATAGGGAATTTGGTCTGCTAAGAGCTGTTTAAAGAATGGATGGCCATTTTATGTAAATCTAACCTTTTACCAAGTTCAACCAGTAAATTTCATAAAGAAAGATGTGTTCTTACAGGTGTGAAGCACTCACTGTATATGCACAAGGTCAAAGAAAGGACAGGTTTTTAATACTACATTAGTAATAGCTGCTTCATACTTGCAAATTACATCTGCATAGCAACAACAGCAAATTGTAAAAGTAAAATACAGCACATTAATGTGATGAAGTTTGTTTCCACAGTATCAAGCATCTTCATTAATGCTCTTTTTCACTTCATGTGTCTGAAGGAACAAAGCAATCAGAAAGCTTCAGATTTTATGTTAAGGAAGGGAGTATTTGATCAGTGATTTTACACATTTATCTTAGTCCAAACTATATAAGAATTTTATATCAAAATCAGTTAATAGCTTTAATTTTAAAAAGAGTAATTGATGAAAAAAACCCTGCTTCAAACCAGTATTTTATTGGAACATAACTTTTTTACCAAGAGAAAAGAAAACATAACATAAAAGAAAAGATAACATATTCAAGCCATTTTCTCTGTTTTTCATTTCAGAGTGGAATCTGGAAAAATGTTTTGTTTTAAATGTTCAGTTCAGCCAGCAAAGTGAAAAAATCAATTATTCACACAACTCTATCTACTAATACTCTATGTGGAGGAGTAGATTGTATGACTAATCTTGTTTGTTCCCACATGTCACCTCCACTTGTTTATATATCTGCTGAGGAATAGCAACATTGAGCTTCCTGAGCCTCATAGATTTCGACCTGATTGTCTTGCAGTGACATTATGGAGTTTGTAGAGAATGTGACTATACTAAACCAAACACATTCTCTTCTCACACGCTGTAAATACTATTAGAAAGGAGGGTTTCCATAGTAATGAAGATGAGTATTTGGGAAGACACACCATCATTTCTGAGGAAAAACACTAAGTTTGACTTGTATAAGTCTTCTTATGTCGAAAGTCAATTTTCTCCACAAATATTTCTCGTAATGCAATACTATGAAGGTATATGAAAGAGAAATATTTTTGAAGGGATGAAGATTCTTATTTGTGTAGTTCATATGAGACTTTACACAGACATGAACACCACATGTCAAAAAAAAAAAAAAAAAAGAAAAATATGTCTCATAAAACAAAAGAATAAAATAGAAGTGAATTCTCAGTATAGTATCATAAATCCCATACAGCTCTAAGCCCTAAAAAAAGATCTCAAGATGTCATAACTTTAGTTGTTTACCCAAACATAGTCCCTTTGAGGACACATTTAATTTTTATGCTTTATTTAGCCTCTCTCATGAAAAGGTGCTAAAATTACCTAAGCCTAGTGACATGGTGGGAATGTGAACACACACCCCAGCTGAAATAAACTATAGTGAAGACTTGCTGAAGTAGCTACGTGTTTGTATATTTGTCTGTTATCCACTGATACTTGCACATACATGGACAACTTCACATAAAACTGTCTGAGAGGTATCACTAATTATTTAAGTGAAGTATCCTCATGAGATGGTTTGAGCCTAATTGGAATATTTTAATGAGAGAAATGAGATCATTTGCTATGAAAAGAAAATAATAGTGATGTCCATATCACTCATAGTTTCCTGCCGAGAGATATAAAATAGAAAGAAGAAACATAAACAGAGTCAGTCAGTGACTCTGGTTGCTGCTGCTGCATTAACTATCTCTGCCTGAGCCTGGGTAACCCCAACTAATCATTCTGCTTCTAACTATTTATCTGACAATCTCACCCCTGAATGTAAGACTTCTGATATAAGAGTTGGGGGTGGAAAGAAGGAGAGAGTGAGTTCGAAAGCCCTCCTGTGTGGTTCTGCTGTTTGGGAGGGGCTTTGTAGATCTGTATTACTTTTAACTTGTATATAATTGTAAATGTCTGTATATTTATTGTGTATATATGCTTGTAAATTTTGCCTTGCTGTCAATATAGCTTCATTAGTTAACTTCCATCTGGCTGAGTTAGTCTGGTGAATCATAGGGGAGGGGGAAACTTTGAAACCACCACACCTCATAAGGAAAATATTTCAAAGCTGAACCACCGAGTAAATCCATTGCACTTCTTAACATCCATTATAAATAATATGGGTAATCTCATGAATGTTTGTAGGTTTAGCAATCCAGATCACTAAAGTCTACCTGTCTATATTGCCATTATTTCAGCTGTGGCAAAGACTGTTTTCTGTCTTGGTAAATGATCGTATCACCACACAAAGGAAAGAAAAGGCATTTTAAAACAATCTTTATTCTTTTATTCCGCAGACTATCTAGCACATTGAATAAGCTTCAGACATAGTTTTTTTAACCAAATATTCTAGACAAATATATCTTACTACCAAGGAAAAATCATTCTTACATATTTACAAACTTTGTTAAAAGCTCAAAGGTAGATATAATCTTACAAATTCAGGTCCCTGCACCCTTTCTACAGTTCTATTATATTTTTATACATGTATAAAAATATGAAGAAGAACATGAAAAAATTACATCAATAATAAAGACATAAAGAATAAGGACTCGAGGAGGAAAAAGGTGAAGTGATTGTTCCTAGATTACATTGTAAGTCTTTGTCCAAGACAGGAATGATGAGTTCTAACTACTGAACTACTTCTCTTTTTCTTTTCCATTTAAAGGCAATTAGTATTAGGAATGGTTCACACAGTTATCAAACAAGTCACTGGTCATTTTCAGAAGACCTAATTTCTCGTTTTCAGTAAGACCTTTGAACCATTGCTATTTTTCTGAAAATCATCTCTTTGGGAAGCTATGTCTGTCTTTGCTACCAAGGGTAATATTTATATTTTCTCCTTTGCCTTGGATGCACTTAGGGTTTTTAACCATGAGTGTCCTAGTCAGAAAGAGGTTGTTCCACACAATCTCAAAGTCCATAGATTCATAAGTCACAGTTTTTCAACTTGTACTTTATATCACTGAAAAACAATTAATTTTCAGCACTCACTTTCAGCTCTGGAAAGTCCTAAATTAACAGGCTTTAAAATCATGACTAGTTTATTCCCAAAGAAATTGGATTAGTGTGCCATTTTTTTACAGGTCACTCTTAGTATTTCCGTGGTGGACTCATTATAACTAAGGCACCTGGCCTCCCAAGTCAGGCAACATCCAAAATAAGTCCCTGAAAAAATAAAAATATACACAAATATATATTTTTTTTAAGTGAGTGTCATTTTTTTTTTCTGGAAAAAATACAACTGCTGTATCTGGAATGTACAATGGCATGTAACTGTAAAGGCCCTTAGAAATACATGTTTGAGACAAGCCACACAAATTTGTGATGTTTCATAAATATTTACTTAAAAGTTTCACTATCTGTTGTGGTAGGCCTGATAGGCTAAAATAGGCTTATACATACCTTGGCTTGCCCAGACATATGTTTCTGCTCTCCCACTCTGTTTTGGGGAGAAACAACCATGGGAAAGAGAAAAAATATCATGGAGCCGTCGAATCTGAGAGACCCTGCCTTGCCCAGACTTGTTTTGCTCCAGTTTACATCCTGTGGTAAGCACTTGGCTTGTGCCTGCCTCGTGCAAGGCCTATGTTCTTCCCATATTTGGGTAAAGCAAGTCTATGGCTTCACCTAATACGGTAAAGCTTGGCTAACCACCATTCTGATTGGCTTTTCTGTGTCCAAAGGCTCATTAGTCCCCAGCTGCACGGATACAAAGGAGATGAGTAGGTAACACAATGTGTTCTGCCACTGTATTCGTGCTTGCCTGCTGATGCCTACTGCCTTATTGATCTCTGCTTCTGGCAGTGATCCTGCCATACTTTATAGCATTACGCTTTGCTAAGCTATAAGCTGGTTTGTTTGCCTGGAAACTGCCTGCTTTGAGTTTACCTACCAGGAACCGGTGTTAAATGCCTCCAGCAATCGACCTGCATAGCCAGTGTGAAATCTGTGCTGAGACTGCACATTGCAAGGCATGCTGCCTACACTTGAAAGTCTGCTGCCAAGACAGGAAGTTCTGGAGATACACAGATCGTCCAGAGGAGCCAGGACCAATTCAGAGATCGTCTAACCCTTTCCCCAGCAGCCTGTGAAGCCTGGGAAGAATAAGAAGTCTCAGGAGCCAACAAGACAATCAACAGATTTCCCTGAAAGTGTTTGGGTACTCTCTTAAACTGTAGCTAGCCCCATGAGTTGGGAAATAATATTTTGTGAGTATATAATCAAAACTTCTTGTAATACAAAATTACCTTCTGCCATAAGCAGAAAGGAGCTTCCTTGAGTTCATCTAGTGGGCAAGAGGTATACTGACTGCAAGAACCTTCTCTTTCAGCTTAATTAATGTTTATATATTGGTAGTCATTATTTCTAGATCTAGTTCATCCTTTATGTAATGTGTTCCATGACCATTGCAAAGAACCTTTTATTAAAATTAGTGGTCCAGGGTGGTGAGAGTTTTGAATACCAAAATTAATAAACAATACAAATTTTGAAAAATAATATCTAATATCTCACATTAATTAATTACCTCTCCATCACACTATTGAGATATACTTTGGCACATAACATATCTGCATTTAAACTCCAATTTGCACTGAAATAAGAATCTTGAAAAAAAACCTTGAAAAAACCTAAAGGAAATATTTTACAGGGATTCATGAAGATTTTGTTATTGGCACCAAAGACAAACTGTAAGGGATTGTGTGTAGCACTAGTATGAAAGGAAGATGGACATAGAAGAGATAAAAAAAAAAAAAAAAGAAAAAAAAAAAAGAAAAGAAAAGTCACAAAGCTAGAGGAGAACTTACAGAAGAACAGAACCTAGAAAATTAAAGCTAAAAGGTAAACTACATAAGAGTAGGTAAAGGAAGAATAACGATGGTGTTCCTGACAGAGAAAAACATCATTGCCTCTGGAGGTTTAGAGTTGAACAATAAAATAATTTCTCAGTAGTCTTCATAGTCTTATATGGTAACACAACATTTTCAGAGTACAGTTCAGGATGTGGTAAGAATTAACATTCAGCTCCACTTAAAAATATGATATTGAGGATTGGGAGCACGGGGAAAACTGAATGCCACTGGACGCAACTAGCTATTCCTTTTTTGCCTTTGGTATTCAGATGACATTTAATCTTTCTTTTTTTTTTTTTTTTTTTAAATCCTGGGGGAATCACTGAATTATGTATGCATATATATAGCCAGTACAGAGAGCTGAAAAGTACAGTTTGCCTTCAGGGCCTGCAATTAGGGATTTGCCAGGTCAGCTATACGCTGTCGGGGAATCACGGAAATCTCCATTAGAATGCCATTAGGACTTGCACAAAAGCTCTGCATTTCTTAGCCCTGTCGCTCCACGTACAGTCTATTACACACTGGAAAAAGTCCATATTTTCACAGAAAAATTCCTCTTTAATGAATATTATTTCAGATTCTAATGATTTTGTTTACATCAGCATAAATGCTATCCAATCATCCTATAAAAGGTGGGCCAAACTGGGCAGTCAGTTCATGGGTCTGGCAGCCTTCCCTATTGGCATGTTGAGCCTTTGGCAGGAGTAGGTAGAGCACAGCTTACACAGAATTGCTAAAGCAACTGTTTGATAACTGCAACTTTAAAAAAATTACTGAAATCAACATTAACGTTCATGCTAGATTTGCCTGGTTTGCTCTATGGCATTCAAATAGAAATGTTTGTTTGTAAACATCTGGTTCTTTCAGTTTTCACATCATTGGCATGTGAATAGTTGTACAGAAGGTATAAAGGGACCAATAGAACAGGAGGGGGAAAACAGAGCTAGATCATTTCTTGAGAAATTTTATAGAGATAGTCTAGGTAATTGTAATCTACACTTGGTTTTATTTCACATTAATGTCTAGAACCCAATGGGAAAGATTGGAATTGTTGCTATAAAGTGTAAAAGGGGTTTTGCATCAACTTCTGCAAAATGTGTTATGTGATTTTTTTTCTAACTTGGAGATTTTGGCATCACAAATAGGTAGTGTGGAGTCCATGTAAAATAACCTGCATGCAAAAATCACACGTGCATTCTGTGTATTCTGCGTATTCTGTGTGTACATTACATTTGCACAAACGGAAGTTCTTGTGTGATCAGTTTGTTTAACTGCAGATGGTGAGATTAGTGAATTACCTGACCCTTCTATGGCTTTTTCCCTTGATAAAAAAAAAATAAAAAATTGAAGGACATACTACAGGACTTTCATAGAATAAACCACAGCAACAAGGAATTCCTCCTGTTGCAGGAAGCATCCTATAATTCCAAACTTGATACTCAGTCTACATAATTTTTTTTTTAACATTACATTATATCAAGTCATCTACTGAAAATATTTACATAATCTGTTTTTATCTTATTTACTATTATTATATGTAGCACAGTGCAATAGATGGGCACCTCTTGAAAATTTTGGAGCACCAACTTGTATATGGCTGCTCTGGAGGATTTAGGGTCCATGCTACTCATTAGGAATAAACCAGAACATATGAAAAGCACTTGTCACAATCTAGAAGGATTTGTGGTGCAATTTAGGTTTTCTAAGAATACCACAGGTTTACCATGAAGTGAAGAACACTACCTACAGAACTTCTCATTTCAACAATTCTTAGGAAAGATACAGATTAAATGATTCATCATTTTCTGGTCACCTACCAACGGTGAATCTAACCTTTAATTTGTAATGCATATTGTGCACTCTCCAGTTTTTCTTGATAACTTGAACCATTTCCTTCAGTATTTGCATGTCTGCTAAGACCTTTAAAGATATGGAAAATTTGTGGAAAGGAAGACAATGGATTCCATGTACATTATATAACAGATTCAAGCTGTTCACCTGAATATGTAAAATACATGAATCTGAGAGCTGTCTTATATAAGGGATGGCCAAGAAAGGTATTGCATCTTGAAGAAAGTTTGGCTGAAGGAATGAAGTGAACCTAGAGATCAAAAATCATTAGAAAGAGGCAAGAAGCCAGGCATTTTTACATTTATTTTTCCAAGTTTCCTGAATGCACTAATCTGTGATTTAGAGTAACAGCTTGTAAAGATTTAAAAAAAAAAAAAAATAAAAAATTGAGTTGTAGCAACATAAAATAATGTCTGAAATGAATATATTCCAATTTTATACTTGCATAACTTACAGACAATTAAACTGACATTTTTTCCTATAACCTAATAATATATATATATATATATATATATCCAATCTCACTTTAAAATCTTTGCTTGCCAAATGCAAATCAGATTTCTTTTTAGAACTGAGTTACAAATCCATGAAAACAGAAATTTTCACAGACGTGTAACTACAGAAGTGCTAAAAAGGCACTGTTAATAATACAGAACATTTCAGTTACATTTTTGATTCATATCTCTTAGTATCTCATAGTATTCAACAAAAATAAAACTTATAAATGTAATAACCTGTGCTGCAAATACCAAGTTAATGAGCAAATTTAAGGAGTACTCATTTTGGTGCAAGTTTTACCTGTAGTCCTTGCAAAAATAACTTTTTGTGGTTACTATGTGACTGGTACTTTCCTGTGTAATTCCACTCTATGTAAATCTGTTGATGACTTCTACTAGGCTCAGAAGGGGAGGGAATTTTTAAAAAGGCTGTTGCTGGTACTCCTAGCATACAAAACCTGCTCCGGTCTAGAGGCCTCTATCATCAAACTACATGTAAAAGAACACTGCCAAAGCAGCATTTTTTCTTCTGTCTACCAATTGAAGGCCATCCAAAACAACCCCAACAGGCTAAGCAATCTGATTTTACTGTTGTAGTAAAACACATTGTCTTTCTTCATATCTGGACAGTTTGGGTGATGTTATCTCTTGGTAGGTAGAAATGTTTCCTATTTATCCAAGTGAGTTTGATCCAAGGGAGACTGTAGCATAAATTCTCTTGTCAAGCATACACTTTGCACAGTACAATCCATTCTCTGATTAAAGAAAAAAAAAAGCTGTTTTTATTCGTACCTCTCTAAGTATATATCTCTCACACATATACTCAGTCATTTATGTGTGCATACATTGACAGCTCTGCAAGTGATCTTAAGAATCTTTTTAACATGCTCAGAGTTTGAACCAGAAACCCTCTGGTTCTCAGCTACACTAGAAGTTCAAAAGAGCTAGTAATTTAGCACAGTATGCCTTGTAATTAGTTTAATCATTGTCAGCATGCAACTATAACCCAAATACCAATTAGTCATCTTAGTATATAGATGGCATTTTTCTTAGTTGTTCTTTGGGTTAAGACTTATGTGGAAATAATCTGAGGTCTCCTTTGAGAAGCAGAAAGTCAGCTTCCAACATTTGTTAAGATATGCAAATATGGTAGCTACTAGGTTATTTGTTATAAAAAAGCAGGTTTGGCATAATTTACAAATAAGGGGAAAAAAAGTACTAAGGCAGATAGAAGAGTAATTCTGCAAATGTTTTACAGCAGTAAGTGAGAGATAACGCTGTCTGCAGCATTTGCTGCAGGATCTAGGGCTGGAAATTTTCCAAAGCTAAGTGGTCTTCCACCTCATGGATCTGTTTCCAATCCTTCTCTGTCTTAAGTGACTGAAGGTGATTTTAATATTATTAGATTCTTTGTGTAGAAGAGAATAGCAAGTGCTGAAAATGGAGAGTAAGAGTCATCTTCTTATACTAGTGTAATGTACTATTGGAAATACTTACCATTCATTTCCAACTTGACACTGTCTCTGCAGGCACAATGTCACATCTTCTTTTCTCAGCATAATATAAGATTGTCACAACCTGCTAAGATAAACAATGCAAAGAGATTTACTAAAACAGAACTTGATCCAGTATAGTAGGAGTCCTTGGTGCACTGCCAGTAACATCCAGGCACAGCACAGCTCTTCAGATATGAGAACTTGTCTCGTGCATAGCAGTCTGGTGAGCTGCCTTGGGAGGGTTAAGCAGCCCCTGAAACCTCTGGGAAGATCAGCCAAGCAGTGGAAGTGGTGTCAGTGCTTGAAAAACTGCACTGCTGTCTTTCAAAGGACAAGGGAGTTAGGGGAAAAGCTGCAAATAGAATAACTATTCAGGGATAGATTGATGGGAATTGAAGGTCAGAGAATGATTATTTAATAATGGAAATAGTAGCAGCAGCAGCAGAAGCAATTTTATGTGATGAGAAGAGATCCAAAAACTGGCCTTTATTTGTACCAGACCAAGAAATTCTCTTTATCTCCTCATTTGAAGGGCAGGAGATAGGAAAAAGAAATGCAAGGGATATATGCAGAGACCAGACGTTCTTTCTGCTTGTACAGCAGAAGCAAAGGAGTTAATTTCATTTTGCTGTGCCATGAAAACACTTTAAAGGACTAGTTTTAGGTGAATTTTTTTTTTTAATCAAGTTATTTATTATTTACATTGAGACCGCACAATGCCAGCATTTTCATATATTTGGAAGCCTACTGGAAAACAAAACATATTTCTGAATATTCCTGGGACTGGAAGTGCAAATCTCATTCTCATTCATGAGATCTTCTACACACATTATCCTGGTGCCACTAAAGGGCTGCTCATAAGCACTAACTGGAGAGGAGAAAGGTGCAGACCTTCATGTCCTATAAGGCTGTTTCAGCTCTTCAGACCTACAGAGCAGATACCAAATCTGTGTCAATGAGCTGTAGTTCCCACACTGCTCTAATTCTGCTTGGGTCTAATTAATCCCTAGTTCAGCTATTCCTCTATTCAACTGTTTCCACCTACACCCACTAAGGATCTGTCCCTGCTCATCACAGAGGAGAAGTTTCTTGGTATCATCTGTACAGATTTTATATTCAGTCTCCCATGTGTGTTCCCTTTTCCATCTGTAGTGATTTTTGTCCATGTCCTGCTTTATTCTGAGAGAACTACAATTTAGCACCTAATTTTTGTCATGAAAAATGAGCTTGTCACAAGAAATTTGAGGCTCGGGTTGACAGTTTGGTCCTGAATTGATTTTAAAACACTAGGAGTAAATTTAGATTTCTCGTTGGGCATATTCACTGGGCAGAGATATTTCTTCCAGTGTGTATGCATGTTCATGCACACATAGACATTTAGGTCTGTTTTATAAACTTCTACTTGAGGTCAGAATAAGGAACACAAGAGCACCTGCCATTGAAACCACAAAGTGGAATAAGTTTAAGGTAATGCTTATAACCCCTTGCAGTCAGCCCATTTATTTAGGTCCACATGAAAGCCCAAATGTGAGAATTTGTCACCAATATATTTTTTTCTTTTATAATGTCATTTTTATTCTAAAATATTTAAATTCATATCTAAATGTGACTTCAGTGGCCACAGGGAGAACAGGAATAGTGAAGTGATTTGAAAGTTATGAGGAGTACTGTTAGAAGGTAGAGAAATGATAGAACCATTCTTTACCACCCCCTTGCATGAACCCACTTGTTTCTGTGGTATGAAAATCATAAATATGGCTGTGAACAAGACATCCTCAAATTTGCTACGAGAATTTGTTCTTTATTCCCTGTAAAACCCCATTGCAAGTGATGAGGTGTCAAAAGTAAAAAAAAAAAAGTTGAAATTCCACCTTAGTTGAAAAAAGTACTGCACAATGTGTGAAATTTACTAGAATAAGTATTTCTGTCTCCATTAGCAACAAGCACCCAAGAGGATGCAGTGAATGACTCAAAGAAAAAATAAATTGTGGTGCAAATGATAATTTTCCAGAGGCACACCAAAGAGGTAGCACGAATACCCATCTGAGTCTCCTCAGTTCCCAGTTCAAGTGGTGTTTTAAATGAACAAGGCAAGAACTGTCAGCCAATCATTATTTATTATTTATTACTCATAGAATCATATTATTATTTATTACTCATAGAATCATAGAATGGTTTATGTTGGAAGGGACTTCAAAGATCACCTAGTTCCAATCCACCCCCATAGGCAGGGACAACTCCCACTAGAGCAGGTTGCTCAGGGCCTCATCCAACATGGCCTTGAACACCCCCAGGGAGAGAGCATCCACAGCTTCCCTGGGCAACCTATTCCAGTGTTTCACCACCCTCACTGTAAAGAACTTCCTCCTAACATCTAGTCTAAATCTTCCCTCCGCCAGTTTAAACCCATTACTCCTCCTCCTGCCATTACAAGACCTTGTAAATAGTCCCTCCCCAGCCTTCCTGTAGGCCCCTTTCAAATACTGGAAGACTACTACAAGGTCTCCTGGAAGCCTTCTCTTCTCCAGGCTGAAGAAGCCCAGATCTCTCAGCCTGTCCTCACAACAGAGGTGCTGCAGCCCTCTGATCATCTGCTTGTCCCTCCTCTGGACTTGCTCCAACAGTTCCATGTCCTTCTTGTGTTAGGAGCTCCAGAACTGCCACAGTATTCCAGGTGGGATCTGACAAGAGCAGAGTAAAGGGGGAGAATCACCTCCCTTGCCCTGCTGGCAACGCTTCTCTAGATGGAGCCCAGCACACAGTAGGCTGTCTAAGCCATACGCGCGCACTGCCTGCTCATGTTGAGCTTTTCAGCCAACGTCCTTTCCCTCAGGGCTGCTCTCCTGCCATTCACCACCTAGCCTGGATTTGTGCTTGGGATTGTGCTGACTGCTCTCATGTATAGAATCTGAGCCGTTACCTATTAACAGTGATTCCGTAGCACTGTAAGTTGTAAGTGAATAAGGGAAAGTTTACTCCAGAGACCTCACTTTACCAGCAGTTCCTCTACATTTTGCTTCCTCTTTAGTAGCTGTCCCACCTATGAACCTTTCCATTATACTTGCCTCTTTAATGAAATTTTATACGCTTGTCTGACAATCTGGACTATCCAAGGACTTGTTTTCAATAGTTATTTGGTGTAGGTTATCTGCAAAATGAAAATAGAGTTCTCTTGGGAAAAGTAGAACAAACACAGAGGTGAAGTTTCCAGATAGGATAATGTTATTACTTAGAAAGGAATCATGAGAAATCAGACGTTTTACCACACAGAAAAATTATTGGTTTCCTGTGCCTATATATTCGTGAATTACTTTTCATTTACATCCACTGACACACAGAAAAGTCACTTGAGTAAGTAAATGGTCCTTCTAATAATTCTCTTCAGGGACTAAAGCTTCTGATTTCTTGAGGACCAAGTAATTTTAAAATACTTTTTAAAAAGCCAGTATTAAATGTGCTTATCTACATTTACCATAAATTAGTCATGTTATTAACAGAGAATGCATACATTATTAGCTTATTTGTTCATTCATGTGTATGTTCATATATGTATACATACATATTAAATAACTGTGTTGATTTCTATTTCTTATTTTATAGGTGTTCAAGAAAAGACTGGATGGAGCACTTGCTGCCATTGGCTAGGGCTGGGTGATAGGTTGGACTGGATGATCTTGGAGGTCTCTCCCAACCTGGTCTATTCTATTCTATTCTATTCTATTCTATTCTATTCTATTCTATTCTATTCTATTCTATTCTATTCTATTCTATTCTATTCTATTCTATTTTTCCTCATCTCATTGAGAATTACAGCCATAGCAAATTTCATTTATAGCTCAAAGTCAGAGTTTCTTTCTTTTATTTTTTTCTTACTGCCATTTTTTCCCCCTTGGGTTATCAAAAGCTAGCTTATGATTTTACAAGTATGCATTCCTAACATAAGAGATCCTACTAACAGAAGTTCAAAACCGCAGCATAAAATTTTTTTTTGTGCAAAGGTACAAATATGAACAGAAGTTTGATAGTTTACTTTTAAGGAAAGGGGAAAAAAAATCCCAAACAACAGATTGCAAATACCTAATATTTTGAAAGCATGATGGTGGTAATGACTACATTTGCTTTTATAAATTGGAGTCAAATGATGGTAATTTCCATTTTCATGTGATCAATCTTTCAAATTTGAAAGTTTGCATTAGAAAAGTGCTTCAGTTCTCCAGAGTGAACAAAGCAAATTACTGGAAAAGACTCCAAAATTGGGGTTAAGAAGAGCCCTACAGTCACAGAGGAGCACTGAAGAGTGTCCTCTAAGGTACTTAATTTTTGGCATAGATGTGTGTATAGCAAAGAAATGGGGCTTTTGTCTAATCCATGGCATATATTTTATTTGCAGCTGATCCCTTCACTCCCTGTAATAGGAGCTAAATCTTCACACCTGACAGACCCTGACAAAGGCCTGGGGACTGAGCAGCTTGCAGGCTAAGCCATTTCCATCATGGTCTGAAAAAGCTCTAGCAATCCAGTGTTTTCACATTAAACTTTTGAAAGGGAATCCACATGGAGAACCATGGGGAGTTTTTAGTCTCCTCCTCCCTTTCCACAGTTAGACCTAAAACTGCTGTTTCCTCAGGACTCTGCATCTTCAAGACTCCTTCACAAGTCCTTTTCACCAAACCAGGTTGAAATGGGCCCCCTTATAAGCTTACAGCGGCTGGGAACCTGAGCCAAAGAACGGCAGTTAGTTATTAACAAGTTCTTCCAAGGCTGCCTAAAGGGGATTGTCCACCAGTGTTTGAATATCTAACTATCAATTCACTGCAGTTCTAGCAAGAAAGGGGGGGGAAAAATCTGGTAAATGACTAACACATGTGTGTAGAGCAGGACCTTAGCTCTAGATGTACTAATAACTGTGACTTTTTGTACTGTTTTTTTCGAAGAGGTCAGAGGAATTTAACAAACAAGGTACTACCAGGCTTCCTGTTACTTGTAATTACAAGAATGAGCAATCTTTCATTTTAATAGGTCACATACTTTTTTTTTTTCCCTTGCTAACATTTCTTATAAGTAGACAATGTGTTAAGTTAAAAAAAAAA
>VWZI01020350.1:37534-57018 GCA_013396835.1 Psilopogon haemacephalus | reverse complement strand
AAAAAAAAAAAAAAAAAAAGAAAGAAAGAAAGAAAGAAAGAACAAAAAAGAGGAAGGAGGGAAATCATTGCCATTTAAAACTTTTAGACTAAACATTAACACTGGTGGTATGCTAGCAGAAACTGGGACAAATCCTGCCCTAGCTCCAAGAGTGCAAAGGACCAGCTAGCAGCAGCATGATGCATAACAAATGAACTCTTTGGAAAAAGTAGGAAAAGGGTAGTAGGAGAAGAGGAGGCATTAAAGCAATGGGGAACAGTCTGAAATGCAATTCAAAGACTCATTGTATAGGGGTGTCTGAAAACCCTGTAGATATGCACGACTCTTACTGCTTACCCCCAGCAGATCTAAGGGTAATAAAAATACAGAAAAAAGGGGCTGTTAGTCAGCTGGAGTAGCCTCTGTTGGAAAGCTTTACTGTGGTCTACTGACTGTTTTTTGTTAATCCTTCCTTCATTTTTCCATGGAAGATCTGTCTTTGCTGGGCATTAAGAGGGTGATTTGGGGTTTGGTTGTATTTATTTCTAGATGTTAATGGAATGTAAAAATTAAAATATATATTGAGACACAGGGGGGAAAAAAAACCAAACATAACATTTCCAAGAAAAAAAAAACAACTAAATTTTATTTTTCTAGAAAAGCTGCTGTATTCTACAGACAAGGGAATACTAAGAGAATAAACGATGATCAGCACAGCCTTTCCTTGGTAATTAACACAGAAATACTGAGTATGCATGCTTCATATCACACTAAATATCTGGAATTCTCACTGCTTCTATTAAAACACACTGCCTGTTGTTATTACTATTAGATATACATGTAGCTTCATTACAGTTACTTTTCATCATGCATCAACACCTCCCATCCCTACTGATTATCACAGAATCATAGAATTATTTCAGTTAGGAAAGACCTCTAAGATCACCAGATCTCTTGACCTAACACAACCATATCATGCCTACGAGTTTTCTTTCAGACCTCCAAGGACAGTGACTCCACCACCTCCCTGTTCCAATGTCTGGTCATTCTTCATTCAATAAGGAAGATGTTCCTATCCATGCTGAAAAGCATGGAGAAAACAAACCCACAAACATAGCAATTGTTATACATTAAAAAGATCTTGTTATCATCCATTTCTGTACTTGAGGCACAAACTGATAGAGAACATATTTTGTAGAAAATTGTTCTTCTGAAAACCACCATTACTGAGCACTACTACTGAAACAATGATCAGAAATTATCATACAATCATACAGTCAGGGTTGGAAGGGACCACAAGGAGCATCTAGTTCCAACCTCCCTGCCATGGGCAGGGACACCCTACCCTAGATCAGGCTGGCCACAGCCTCATCCAGCCTGGCCTTAAACACCCTCCTGGGCAATCCATTCCAGGCTCGCACCACTCTCATACTGAAGAACTTCCTCCTCACATCCAGTCTGAATCTTCTCACCCCCAGCTTTGCTCCATTCCCCCTAGTCCTGTTGCTACCTCATAGCCTAAAAAGTCCCACCACGGCTTTTTTGTAGGGCCCCTTCAGATACTGGAAGGCCACAACGAGGCCACCTCTTCTCCAGACTGAGCAGCCCCAGCTCTTTCAGTCTGTCCTCATAGGAGAGGTGCTGCAGCCCTCCAATACACTCCAGCATGTCCACATCCCTCTTGCAATAGGGGCTCCAGAACTGGACACAGTACTCCAGGTGGGGTCTCACCAGGGCAGAGTAGAGGGGGAGAATCACCTCCCTTGACCTGCTGGCTACATTTCTCCTGACTCAGCCCAGGATCTGGTTGGCTTTTTGGGTTGCAAGTACACACTGCTGGCTCATGTTGAGCTTCTTGTCCACCAGTACCCCAAAAGTCCCTCTCCTCAGGAACTGCTATAAATCTTTTAAAGTATTAATGCTTTATTAATAAGCTTTTACTAGTATATTCTTAAAGGGCCAACAGTAAGGTCCTCATCTCTAAGGGATTGAATAACACATGGGATTACAAAACGGCCCTGTATGGAGCCCTATTTTCTCACTCCCACTTCCAATCTGCAACTCCCTGGCCTTGGCAGAAGCCACCAACTTCAAGCCCTCTGGAGAAATATTCCCAACAAGCACAAACAGTATTACAAATAATTAGCACCCTTGTTTTCTGCATAAGCAGAATATTAAAAGATTGAAATATTATTCAGCCATACCCCACTACAGAAGGAAAGTCCTGTTCACAGCCAAAGTGTTTCTCAAGTCTTCAGGCTGTGAGCACCAGCCTCCCTACAGGACTCATGATTGCAGGTTTCTAATTCTGGCTAAGTCCCCACAGGTGGTCCTTGGACTTGCAGGCAGGCTGTAGTCTGCTCAGCTTGTCCACACCATGAAATCAGGCTCCAATGTATGTTGGTCAGCTGGTTTAGGAGTTAGACTTCCAGCAGTTTGAACATGAGCAGTGCAGCAGCAGGGTCTAGGAGTATTATGCTTGCAGGGTCACTTTATCTAGTATCCTATAATTGCAGGTTACTGTGCAGTAGATGATTAATTCAGCAGAGATAGCAGAGGAAATGGTCACTCACAGCTGACCTGAACAGTGTGCTGCAAAAGAGTGTGGGATATGTGGAGTTAGGCTGACAGTGGTAACCTTTGTAGGTGGGGATTGCCTCATGTGCCTATTTTTTGTTGGCTCTCACTCTGTTATTAGAAGTTCTGCTATGGACAGGATGAGATCTATGTGTCAGAGGTCCTGCTGGAGCTGCTCCTGCATGACCCAGGCTTCAGGCAGCTGCCCTGTGTGTGAGAGGGACTAAGGGCAGTAATGAGACATTAAGCTGGTGTGAATTACTTCTCATGGGTGCAGCACCGCTTTTCTACAAGTGAAGGTTGCCCCTACCACCCCATCACTGTCCCTCCTCTACCACTTTCTTTATTAGTGATTGATTTTTAGAATAGAGGAAAAAAAAAAAAACAGAAAACCCAAACACACAAAGCGTGCTCTAAGGAGTACCAAGCTCTCTTTGTAGAAGTGCTGGGAACCCACCTACCCCACTGAGTATTTTACAATGTGGCTCCATGCAATTTTGATGCCAAGAACAGCAGTGACAGCTGGGTTGGTGCTTACAGTGTCAGTACTGATTGCTACAAACCAGAGAGGAGGCTTACCACCAGGGCTGAGCAGGAGCAGTGCATTGCCTCTGCCTGCGCAGTACATGCTGTCAGTAAATCACAATTTACTAGCATTTAGGGCCTGATCCTACAGGATGCTGAGCGCCATATGGCACACACAGAGCAACCTCTTTCCACACACCTCCTAAAAAGTCAGCAGTTTTTAACTTTTATTTTTCAATGAAAAATACTGCTTGTGTAATAGACTAAATTTTGTAATAAAAAGTGAAAGGTAGAAGCTAACACAGCACCATTTAAAGTTGCATCTGGAATACAATTGCAGCTTAAAACCAATGGGGAAAAGCAAGGTATGGAGCATCAGAAGAGGGCTTAGAATGGAGACCTTTAAAAAAGAAGAATGCATTATAAATAATAAACACCTATACAGTTGTACATGATATAAAATAAATTCTATTCCAGTGCCTTGGTGGCATTAATAAACTTCTCAGTTTTATTCTCCTGGTTTATGAGATCATCAGCATCCCTCTGTGGAATTGCATGCTTTTCCATCACCATGTTAAAAATCATTAAGACAGTTTTTCAATATTTTGTTATTGTTTGACCTACAGATTAATATGCCCCTCTAGAATATGCATCTCCTCTCCCCTATTGTCTTAGAACAAATTACAGCACAATAAATACTGTCTAACTAAAGAGTATTGTGTAACATTTTGCTGCTTGCACTATAGTTATGACTGGTTCTTGCATCAGCAAAAATGATTAGAATAAAAAAAAGCTAGGTTTTAGGAGCTCTGAGATTGCAATGAGGTTATAGATCAGAACATATTTTCTTGCACTAGTGCCCTTGGGCTCAGGAAAACAATCTGGCTGTTAAATGTTAATTGCTAAATTAGTAAAGCCTAAGCCAAATGGAGGCAAGCTCTTCAGGCTGGAATGACTACGTTCATGAAAAGAAAATAATCAAAGAGAGCTTTCTAAAAGACTTCCTGTGAAATCCAAAAGAACACAAAATTATATGCATTCGTTATCAGGTACTACAACTCACTAGCAATGCAGGCTGCATTAATAGTAAGTTTTACTTCTTTTCCTTACTCTACTTTCGGGAAAAAATTGGGAGGGCTTTGTAGTTCTGCACTGAAATCAGGTAAAATTCACTGTTTCACCTGGGTTTCATGTGAAACCAAATAAACTTCAGCTCCTCTGACTTGACTGTTGCTTAGAAAATTTGATCCTTTTTATGTCAAAGTAATTTTCTGCCTGAGGATCATCAAATAGTTAGACATTCTAGTAAGGGGAGACAAGTAAGTGAGAGCCTGGGAAGAAGTGATGTATAACTGGGATTGCTCGAGGGAAAAAAGCAGTGCAGGAAGGAAGCCCAGGGTGTTTATGTGAACAGAGGAACTGGAACAAAAGCCAGGAGAGCTGGAAGAAGTTAGTCAATGAAGCAGCAGGAAGAAACAGAAAAAAAATATAAAGATTCTGTGAAAGGAAATAAAAGGTAACCGTACTAAAGACTGTGTGCAAGAAGCAAAGGCAGCTTGCACTCAGGAATCGGAGACCTGTCAGAGAATTTACATGAGAGAGTGAAGCACCAGCAATAGTAGTGGGAAAACTCTATTGCCACTAGAGACCAGGTGCCTGGGAAAATTGATAAAGAAGAAACAACTTATCTAGGTTTTGAGTAAAAAACATTAGTGAGTTTGTTTTAAAAATATATACCAAAAAAGCTTTAAACAAAACAGGGGCACTACACACTTTGATAACCATAGATCTCCCTTTTGTACCACAGCCGAGACACAGAAAAAAATGAGAGATATTGAAAAACTAAACACAAAGGAGGAAAATGAAACATGTATGGATGCACAATGGTCCTTAACTACACATGTTATAATGATCATAAGGATTTATGTACACTGCACACAGCCACAGTCATGCTCATGGGATGAATGATTTTCACAAAATAAAAACAGCTGTGGGGAAATTTTCTCAAACTCTAATATAACAATAAAAACAGTAAAATTAAATGATGTACCTTAAAATATTGTTCAAGCTGACAGTCCATATGCAACTATCTTTTTATACTAGATACAGCTCAATTAAAATGCAATTAGAGGTACAATATCTGCTCCAGATTTTGTGCATGCTCTGAGAATAGCACCAAATACTATAATATAAGTTTATCTTTTTAATGAGCTTTGGGTTATTCCATGAACATGTGTATCTTAATAAGGACTGTGGATTATACCCTCTATGGGACATTGAATAATAGTTCAATGTAGAGATGGCAAAATAGCTGGGATGAAGTGAAAGGAAGAAAAGTAGAATAAGAATGATGGAGATTTAAATACAATAAAGTTTCCCAGCAGTGTGATGGCGGAAAGGAATATGACTTTCAAGGTCTGAAGGGAGTGGAGGTCCATTTCAGAGGTCCTTGGAGGGAAGGAAAAAAAAAAAAAAAATCTGATTCCTTTCTATACCAGGCTTGTCAAGGAGAATGATCTTTCTAGTTGCCAAAGTCTCTGAGAATTCTGAAATTCCTCTTTCCTCCCTGAGATAAATCTAGATCAGTTGGGGTAAAGAAACATGAGGGTGTTAAAACACTCTCCTTACAATAAGAGCATGTATGTCCTTCTTCCACTGAGTGACATTCACCCCCTTTACCGTGTAACTAATTCTCAAGGATATCAGTAATTTGGGGGTTTAGCACTTTCCTATCGGAGTTAATCAGCCTTGTGTACATTGGACACATTTCAGGGCCAGTGAGAAAGCATATAAAACAGCAGTCAGAGTCATCTATGGAGTAGGTCACCAAGACTGAATTCCTTGCTTTGTAAAATTCTGCCTTGAATCTTAACTCACATAACCCTGATGCTTATCCTAATAATTTGTTATGTGTGAGGTAGTTTACTTTTATATTTTCCCCTCTCTTTCTTTCTTTCTCCCTCTTCCACTGCATTTCAAACCAGCAGGTTTATTNACATATGCATACATATATAACTACTCTGAATGACATTGTCAGTGGCAACTGCAGGAAATATCACTGTGATACAGCACAATTATTTCTGGGTTTTTTTTACTTTTTTTGGCTTTTTTTTTTTTTTAATACACAGGAAACAAGATACCTTGCACTCCCTTATTGCAACTGTCAGCACAGTTTGACCTGTGTGTTATGAATTTTTCAGTATCCTTTTTTTTTTGTATTAGTTGTAGTTTTTATCCTTTCTTCGTCTTTGTTTCCATCATTATGCCATTATTATAATCCCACCGAGGCCTTCTCAAGTAGAATTAGAACAGCACTTAATTACTGGAATTAGAAATGATAAATATCACAGTTTTTATCCGGTTGATCTTATCTAAGCTCTTCTGTTTATGAACTTGAATAATCTTGAATCAATGACTTCTAACATTTCCCAAAGACTTAGACAGGGTTGCAGGTTGTTTTGAGTTTTGTTTTGTTTTTTGGTTTTTTTTTCTTTCTACTTGCTTTCTCCTTCTTTGTTCTAAGTCTTTTTTGACAGCATGTGCACTAACTGGCAACTCTCTCTAATTGTGCATTATTTAGCTTCTTCATTTTTCCTAGCTCTCCATGGCTAATTACTCATTTCAGTATGCAACTAACAATGGGCTCATCCACCTACAAGAAAATCACTCTAAATTTTCACTCAGAGTCTCTGGTACTTCTACCTGTTTGATTCATGCCTATCTAGATTTTTTTTTCTTCCGCTCTGAACTTATCTTACTTGATCTAAACATTGCAAAGTTATTAAAGCAAATAGAGGAAGATTAGTTTTCATCATTGATATATTGTATTTGATGTTTAGTTGGATAAACATAACTTGACTACAGAAATATATGGGCCCTTATCTAAGCTACGTCCTGAACACTATCCTTTGATACCAAAATTCTGTGTAAGAGAAAAAAAGTAGCACTGTCCTAACGTTTTATTTTATATTAGACACTTCTCACCTAGCAGCTTTCCATTCTTAAGCTGTCCAGCCAGCAACACTGACATTAGTATGCAGTGATACTATCTATTATTGTACAGAAAATAACAGCAAAGTATTCTCAGTCTCTTCAAAAGGAATGAAGTAAAATAAAAATCCCCTTTGTGGTGAGGCATAATATGGAGCTAAAGCCAAAATCTCTGAGGCTGAAAAAGACTTCCTACTTTTAGGTACCTGGGGGCCTGTTCAAATGACTCCAAGCACAACAGGAGGTCATAATTTTGATGATCTAAATTACTTTACCTTGTTGAAAAGCAGAGCTATCCGAGCAGATGTGTTGCATCTGTACCATGCATTATTTCTGCTATTTTAAAACAATTGCATTACAAACATAACTATGAAAATAGTCTGATTTCTGTCACCTAAATGCTTCCAGTCATGCATGCATTTGTTTATTCTCAAAGTATTCTAAGAAGAATATTATAGTTAGTCATGGACAGAAACTTTGTCTGTGCAACCCATTGTTCAGCAATACAGAATAATTTGAAGATACTCTGATTTTAAAGATACACTTTTGTTTTGTTCTGATCAGTATACACACCCCTAGAGTTTTTCTTCCTTCTCACTTCCCATGCAGTAAACATAAAAACTTTAAAAAATCAAGCGATTTCTAGAGACAATTGTATACAGAGAATTGTGAATTAGACTGAGTGTTCTTCACAGTGACTTCTCTTCCATCCAGTGTGCAATGAGATATTTGATTTCCCCTCCAGTGTCATCTTGTCCAGACTTCAGGAGCAATTGCTCTGTTGTTCTACGTTCTCGTCTCTGCAAAGTGTAATTAAAAGTAGCAGTCTCAGCTGGGTGGGAACTCTGGAGATTCAACAGCTACTTGTTCTTTGACTTTAGTTTGTCACTTCATACCTCCCAAACTTTGTAGCAATTCAAGGTACACAAAGTGTCAGGAAACGATAGGTATAGTTAAAAAGGCAGCCATATATATATATATGATAGGTAAATGAGAAGCACCTTCACATAATCATAATTTGCTTACAAGTGATAGACAAATAGAAAAAGAGAGCAGAAAGTATCTGCTTTAAAGAATTAATGATATAAGAAAGGATGTTTTAATGAGTGGCTCATTAAATGAAAGTCTGGTTCCATCTCACCCTCCATCACAGTCACAGCTGTGTTTAGGTACCTAACTCTCACTGATTTTAAAGAGGATGGGGTGCCTAAATATCGTTGTGGATATAAGTTTCATCAGTCTTTCTTTTTTCCAGTTGTTGAGCTATAAAATGGGGATAATTGTACTTCCCTTGCTTCTCATGCAGTTAGGCTTGGGTACTGTAAAGATGGGTTTCAGTGGACTGAAACTTTCTCTGTGTGACCCATTGTTCAGGAATACAGCATAATTTGGAGATACTCTGATTTTAATGCTACACTTTTGTTTTGTTCTGATCGGTATGCACACCCCTAGAGTTTTTCTTCCTTCTCACTTCTCATGCAGTAAACATAAAAACTTACTAAAAAGAGATTTCTAGAGACAATTGTATACAGAGGATTGTGAATTAGACTGCAGGGTTCTTCACAGTGACTTCGCTTCTATTCGGTTTACAAAGAGATACTTGATTTCCCCTCCAGTGTCATCTTGTCCAAATTTCAGGACCCATTGCTCTATTGCTTCTAAACTTCTAAGTTCTCCTTCCTGCAAACTGTAATTAAAAGTAGCAGATTCAATTTGGTGGGAACTCTGGAGTTTCAACAGCTGCTATCCCTGTTCTTTTAGTTTAGTTTGTCAATTCATACCTCCCAAGCTTTGTAGCAATTCAAGGTACACAAAGTATCAGAAAATGATAGCTATAGTTAAAAAGACATATATATGTATGTTTATATATATATATATATATGTATAGGTATATATGTGATAGCTAAATGAGAAACACCTTTACATAATTTGCTTATAAATGATAGACAAATAGGAAAAGAGAGCAGAAAGCATCTGCTTTAAAGAATTAATTATTTAAGAGAGGATGTTTTAATGAGTGGCTCATTAGCTGAAAGTCTGGTTCCATCTATCTCTCCATTGCAGTCACAGCTGTGTTTAGGTAACTAACTCTCACTGGTTTCAAAGAGGATGGGGTGCCTAAATATCATTGTGGATATGAGTTTCATCAGTCTTTCTTTTTTTCCAGTTGTTGAGCTACAAAATGGGGATAATTGTACTTCCCTTGCTTCTCATGCAGTTAAGCTTGGGTATTGTAAAGATGAGTACAGTGGAGAATATGAACTGCTCAGATACTGCAGTAGTGAGAGCTGTAAAAACAAACAAAAAGTCTAAAATGGAAAGAAAACAATAAAAGTAGATCATGAAAGTCTGGTGAAATGGGAAAAGGCAGTGAGGAGTTGCTGTGGACCTTGGAAAAAGGTCTGGATAAACTAGTGGATATGGCTTAAAGGAATTACGGTAGCATAAAAACCAAAATAAAAGACTAGAGAGCACATGTGACCTTCTGGCTTCTTGTCCAAAACTGAACTCAAACCACTCCATTATTATAGAAGTTTTTACTTACCCATTGATAGTTTTAGTCACTAGATGGCTGCATCCGTAATATTGCTTTTCACTCTACATCAGCATATTGAAGTAAGGAATTGCATTAGAATGAGAAATTCCAACTAAAGGATCATATTTTAAACTGAAAACATTATTATTTTCATTTCTTTCTATCTCAGAATCTTTTATATGTGAATTGTATTCTAGTGAATGTGTTTATTTGTTCATGAAAGAGACATTTGTGAGACAGAGAATATTGCCTCTGCACTTCATAAAAAAAGAAAATTCACTTATAATACATTTTCATTCTTACATATAACTGGCAATTTGTACATATATTTGAAGTTAATTTTTAAAGTATACATCTCAGCTTTTAAAGTTCCAGAAATGGAATTTGCACTTCTATGTCATAATTTAAATGTATATAATAGTGAAATATTTTCATCAAGTTTAGACGAAGGAACATTTCTATGAATACTCCCAGTAAATGACTAATGTACTTCTAATATAGCTCATAAAATTATTGAGATTTAGGTAATGTTTTTCATTAATAACATATGCAATTTTTAAAATGAGAGTTCATTTTGGTCAAACAAGTGTGAAATGGATTGAAACTCTTTTTTCTTTTTTTTTTGGCCAGACATTTAAAACTGTGTGAATTGCTTTCCAGGAGGCTTTTACCAAAGCAGACCAAAGTTTCTACTGCAGTTTTATTTGGGAGGCAAGCTTTTGATTCTAAGGCTTTTTAACTGCAAAGAAATCTGGAGAAAGCAAAGCTTCTGTAAGAGGTAGGGTGAATTTTAAAACTAATTCAAGTCCCACAAAAGAAATGATGTTTTTGTTTATATGTGATCCTGGAAGTGTAATATAGTCATCTATGATGACCAGCATAAAATGTTTCATACAAAATACTACTAATATATCTAATTTTTAGAGAGGTACATCACATCTGTGAGTCACAGCTGACTTCTGATGCAACCAAGAGAGAAAGACAGAGGCATTTATCTACACTTCCCTTGTCCCTATGGTTGTCCCTTGAGAAGTGGGGATGGAGGACACCAGAATATGGTCTCTGTCCAAGTTTCCCCTAGGTATTGTACATTTGCCTTTACAAGATTGAAAATACAATGCCAAAACCAACATGACCTTAAAGTGTTTGTCTTTACTATGTGTTTTGTTTCTGCTAGGTACACAACAATATTTTTGGTCTACTACTACCAGCAAGAAGATCCAGTGAAAAATTGTGCTATACATTCTCTAATTCTGTATTGCTCAGCCATTTGCACATTGTCAGCAGTATGGCAATCAGTTTTTAAAAGAACTTTATAAGGTGTTGTGGATTTAACAAGAGGGATATTTATATCTAAAGAACAGAGAAACACTATCAAACATCTTCAAGTCCTTTGGTGAATTCCATGAGATCATGCAAGGCAATTTGTCATTGCTGCATGTCAGCCATCAAGCACTGCTCCTATATTGTTTTGGCTATTAAAATAACAGCTTCTTCCAGAGCCAATTTACAATCTAAAATAATTCACAAAGCAGCAGTGCTTTGTACCATAAAAATAGATGCCAGAGATAATTGGGCAAGGTGGTGTCATGTCATATGTGTGCAGTTCATTAATTAAGTGCTTGAAACTGCTATAAAATAATAGCCATGTCATCAAGATGAAACTACAAAAGTGCAAATAAAATAAAAGTGAACTAAGAAAGAAAACAGAGCAAGTGTTATTAAAATATCCTCAAGTTACTGTTCCTTTTTACTGCCAATTCTCTGGTATTTCTGGTGTCAACCTGAACTTAAACTGGCACCCCAAAGACCTTTCTTTATATTGCTACTGGTGATGCCTCTCTCCTCTGTGCAGAATACAGAATCAGTTTGATTTTCTACTATTGTGTTTTAAGTTAAGGTGAATTCCTACTTGGTGGTGTTTGGGGATTTTTTTTGTTTTTTTGTTGTTTTTTTTTTATGTGTACAGCAATACTGGTCCACTACTATGCCAATTTTACACTTGCACATGCTGAAAAATGTGTGCTGAAGTGGATAGATAACCTTTACCAAATATGACTGAGAAATCTGGGAGTTCCTGAGGTTCTTTCTCTAGCAGTGGCTTTAATTTTTGCAGACCAGTTACAAACTTTTCTTGCCTGTAGATTCCTTCTGTGTCACAGTCTCCTACCTTTTAAATACTCAAAGCAAGAAAATCCAAGACCTCTGCACACTAGTTTTTCCACCCTCGATGCTGAAACATCCTCCGCAGAATCTATAACAGCCCAAAGGCTGGTCTGAAAATGCAGAGCAGCAAAACCCCAGAGGCTCAGGTCTGTGTCTCTCATGCCTCTGTGCTCCACTCATAGAGCCTTCTCTCTGTTAGCAGGTTAATTGTTAATACTGAACTTTGTACATTGGAATGATGCCTCCATCCTCCAGAGCCTGTGTTTTTCAGGGTTAACATTTGGTGGACTATTTATGAAAGTTTACCAGCTGCTTTAAAAAGAACAGCTGGAGTCAGAGTCTATGAAGAAAGTTTGATTTTAAATGAGCTTTTTTTTTTTTTTCTATACATTGTATGCTTTAAAAAATATTACAAACAGGCATTAAAGATAGAATAAAATAAAATCTTGACAGCTACACATGGACATGAATTCCAGACTGATATAGAGATTGGTTTAATTTGTATAGCATAACCAATGCACCAGCTGTGCTGAGGAGCAGTAAAACTCATATTTATCTGGAATGTGGTGAAAATTTTGGGTGAAGACACTGATTTTGGTGCACAATATGTTCTGCTCAGAGTTGCCCTTGGAAAAGAGCAGTTTGGTGCTTCTCATCATCAGAACTTTCTGGAGTCTGCCATAAAAAGTATGCCTGACATCAGTGAACTTTGCAAAAGTAATACTGGCAAAGAGGAATTACCCTCCCAATCTATACAGTGACTTCTGATCTCAACTCCACATCATCTTTCTCTTTGCTGGCAAGTTCTTATGAAATAAATACCATATCTGTCTAATCAAAGATTTGTAACACATGTGAGGCTCTGACTGTACTCTATTAAAAAACAAACTAAAAACCAAACACCAACACTATTGACTTGACTGATTGCGATTAACTGGAAAACATATCTATAGTGACATATGATGATCTGAGAGTGATTATGCAGCACATGGTAAAGAAAAGTAGATAAGTAGGTTGTTAGAATTACTAAATGTATTACTAAATGAGACGTGGCACTGTGTGATGAAAATGAGAATATCCTAGTAAGCAACAGTGATGAATTATACCACACTTTAGCCTGTTTGATCTCTTTTTAGCCTCAAATTTAGCTTTGTACAGTAATATTTGACAAGGCAACCCATTGCACCACTATTGAAAATTTAGGGGGATTTTTTTTTTTTTTTAATGTGAAAAGCCTTAATAGGAGCCAAGCTTTTCCAGTGATCATTCATGAGCTTAAAGATGTGAAATATTTCCTTGTCAGTATTTATTCTACACCTGACATTTTTCATATTTGAGCAGTTGGTGCTTATTGCCCACTATGCTGCTTCTAAAGGTCAGATTAAAAAAAAAAAAAAAAAAAAAGTTGTTAAGTCTCCTTCAGTTGAAAAACATACTGGAAAAACCTGTACAGATTTGTATATACCTATTTTGAGAGTCAGAGATACCGATATTAGCATTTATCTAAAACATGCTTAAGATAATACTAGCAACATGGCTGGATGCTCTTCAAACAAAGATCTCTGCTGTAAGGTTATTATATGTAATATTTTGCCCTAACTCATTTGAGTCAGATTAAGGTATTGAATTCAGCTACTTAGATTTTGTTTTAACTCGTTCACTACATAGAGACTGTCCTAGCCAGGCTTTTTCTAACAAAGCTAGAGCAGGAAAAGCTTTCCCAAATTTACACAAATTTTCCCGGGAAAAGGTTGTTGAATGTATTTGATGATTTTCCACATGTAAAGAGACAAGATTTGAACATTCAAGCATCTTAATGCAGAACGTGCTCTTTCTGCAAAATGTCCTGACTCTTTTTAAGAAAGAAATATATAGATAGCTTCCTACATACACAGACATATCTATGTATGTATGTATGTATCTATCTATCTATCTATCTATCTAATATGTATTTAATAGATCTTTATCTTCCTTGTTGGTGCTGTTGTTCACCTGCATGCTGGATTTTGTTCTAAAATTAACATACTTAACAATTTCTAAAGGAATCACTTTGGTCCCCATGCAAGGATGGCAAGATCTCAAATCTGGAAAATTGAGAGCCATTCTGTCCCAACAGCATCTTCCCAGAAGCTCAAGGGAAGGAAATAACTAAAGTCACGGGACCAGGTGAGCAACCACATTAACCCTCAATGTTCAATTGCTTTTTGTGCAAGTCATCTGTCATATTAATTTATAATCTAGCTATGTACATTCTGAGAAACTTTCATATTTATTGGTGAAATAACTTTGTCCTGGTGTCAGATTTCTTAGAAAAGCATTTTGCTCTCACATGCAGCCTTTTCATAATTTTCTGAATAAGTCTAATAAGCCAAGTTTCCCTGTGGCTGTGGCAAAAGAGTAGCCCTAGTCTGGGTCCAAAAGACCCAGTATTGTTATTTCACTCTAGATTCTCATCAAAAATAGTCTGAATCAGCTGTGAAATAAAGAATGAAGTAATTGCTAACATACATGAACTGTAATAACAATTATTGACTGAAACAATTTAGATAAAGAAGCAGAGCTTTTAGAGAGGGACAAGACAGGATATCCCAGGTCACTCTTTGAGATCTGTGATGCATTTTTTGTGGTGCTTTGGGACTGACTGGTGAGAATATGGCCACCAAAGCTGGAGGACAGATGTCATCAATGAATGTCCCCACATTTCCTTCTTTCACTTAGCTTTTATATCTGAGCTAATGTCATTTTGCATGGAATACCCCTTTGGTCAGTTTGGGTTAGCTGGTCCAGCTGTGTCCCCTCCCAAGGTCTTGTCCATTCCTCAGACTACAGTTGGGTGGGGAAATGTTGGAAAAGCTGAGCCATGTCCTTGGCTCAGCAGTAGCCAAAACTGTAGTATGTTATCAACACCTAGCTACAGTACTGTAAAACACAGCAATATTTAAAAAAAAAAAAACCAAAAACAAAACAAACCCAAACAACCCAAAACAAACAAACAAACAAAAAACCCCCCAAAAACAAAAAACCCAAACCAAAACTCTCAGGAGAATTAACTCCATCTCAGCCAAACCCAATGCAATATTCCAGCAAGTCATTACCTTTGTGGATGCAATCAGATCCCTTCTGTGTATGCATGTCTGTCCCCTGTGCCCCTTCCAGAAAGGAAATTTTGCTTACTTGCCTTCTTTAGAAGTCAATTTCAGCTATAGAGTTCCCTGCTAAACGTTGACAATGTGTGAAAAAAACTCCCTGGTGTTGCTGTTGCCAGTATTCCCTTGAGGATCTGAAGTATATTGTCTTAGTCAGTTCTGAAGTCTGCCTGCACTGCATATCAAACTGGTAGGGTATAAACCTCCTTATAGTTTAAAAGTTTTGACCCAGATAGGATTTTAATCTATATCTCTACCCAAAAATAGTGTAGAGGAAGTATAAAAATTTGGAAGTATATTGGTGAACACGGAAGCATTACAGAATATTTTGCAAGCTCCACATTCAGCAGAACTAGCATGTATACTATGAGGATCGTGCTGAAGTTCCCAGCTGGGACACAAACTACTTTAAATTGTGCATTGAAAATGGTAAATTCTCACACTGCATTAGAAATTTTGCACATGTGACCTGCTACATACATGTATATGGATGAATTTGCCCAGTGCTAGTATCTAGGTACCTTCTGAAAAGAGAAAATCGTGATCATTTTGCATTTATAACATTAGGAGAATTACTTTATAAAAGTAAGTTGAATAAAAAGGCCAAGAATTCAATTCGTAGTATTAGCACAATTTTATTGTACTTTATTATTTCATATCTCTCCATGGTTTCTCATTTAATCTATTTCTTTTCTTAGCTAAATAGATATAATTGTTCTAATTTTCTTCTTATAAGAAATCTTTTCTTTTAGGTGTCTTTCTCTGGTACTTTCCTATTCTATCCTCAAGTTAGCATAAGCAGAAATGAACACAGCACTAGAGGTAAGCACCTTCATTTTATATACTGACATGTATAATGGTTTTAAGCTAGGTAAGTCTCACACTTCTCCTTGTTCATTTTTCAAAGTTGAGTCACTTCAGGATTTCAGATATTCAGAATATTGTTGAGGTAATTGATTATCCCCAGCTCTACCAAAGGACTTACTGAAAGATAGATAAATCATGATCAACAGAAACAAACTTGGTCTATCTGGCTAATATTTTTTTTCTTATGAATTTGAATAGAGCTTTTAGCAACTTTCCTTTGCAAATGCAGGGCATGCTTGCTCTGCACAACAAAGTATGCTACAAAGGCATATGAGCCAATATCAGCTGGCTCCAATCTTCATCAGCAAATCACCATTGTGCAGCTTAATATAACTTGGAGAAAGCAACCACAGAAAGAGCTTTGCTTTCTGGTTAGATCCTACTCACTCACATGCAAGGCTTATTAGTAGAGTGATTTTCTTTTTTCTAATTCTTGTACTCAGACACTCATCCAGCATTTCTCACTTAAATAGGCTCAATTTCATTTGTAAGAATCCTGAATTTGGGCTATGGAGCAGGTACTGAGTATCTTCTACTTTACTGTAACAGCTCAACTTTGAAAATCAATGGACTTCCAACTTTTTGTGTCTTTCTGTGAATGCTAATCCAAATCTTCATACTACATGCTCTGAAGTCTCCTGAGAGACTGTAATTGAACTGACAAGTCTGGCATTATTTGGAAGTCTAGCTGTAATGTATTGACTTCGATGATGTATTAGAAAGCAGAGCATTGCTTTCTAAACAGGGAATTAAACAGCTGTTAGGAATACTGGTTTCTTTTAATCTTTATTCTGTAACTACTCCTACAAATGCAGCCACAAGCCAGGTCTTACTGAAACTAAAGGTAAGTTCTTTCCCCCTAAATATGAGTAATCGTTCACTGAGAAGCTGAATGAAGTACATATGGCACAAGTCTCCCATAAAAATACAATTCATAATTAACATGCCATGAAAGATGCTGGCCCTAAAAAGATTAGTGCATCAGTTGCGAGTCAATGTAAAAGTCAATCAGTATTAAAATGGAGATTTTGCAGGAGAATATCCAAAATCCAAGCATACAGAAGAGAATAACAGGCAAAGATGGTATTATGGCATTTGCTGAGACCCAGGATCTCGAGTCATGTATAGCATGATGCTATGCATCAGAAATTTCCCTCTTGTTTCCTAGCACATCCTAGCTGTTCAGCCAACAGACTAATTCCTAATCGAAAGATTCTCTTGGCTTGACATGCCTCTTTCTCTGTCATTTTAAATCTCTAAGAATTTGTGATATTCCTTAAACAATTAATAACCACCTAAAGCTTCACCTCTGTCTCTGTGGGTGATTTCTTCACATTAATCTATATTGCTGTACAATTTCTGTCTCAAATACCCCATGTTTATTCTGTCATCTTTTCTTTACAATTTGAGTCCATACATCCCGCTGGTACTATTCATCTTGGTTCTCACTGACTGATGATCTCAGCATCACATTCTTCTTGTCCGACTCTTTTTCTCCAATGCAAACCAAAACATGACAAAAATCTGCTTTCTTTTATTAGAACTGTGACAAATAACTGATACAAGGGTTGATGCTATGCTTCCAGGTAAACATCAAGAAAGAGAATGCTTGTCATAGCTTTTGAGTAATAAGCAATCTGTCACTTTCAATAATAATCCTGATTTCCAGAAACAGGGAAAATGCATGTAATTTTTAAGTGAATTATATTAAGAAATCCACTGGATAACACAAACTGGATAGGGGGACCTTGGCTGGCTGAGGCCTTGTGGCACATAAACAAGAAAGTAAAAAGGTGAGTGTAGTAGTTTGTGATCTAGTTCAGAACAAATTCGGTCTTCTGCCTCACTCAGATGAAAGAGATATGCTCTGTGTTCATTATCTCATCCCTAGTCATAGTTGAGCACATCATCTGCAAAGGATGCCACATGTGAGCATATCACAGCAGTTTACACAAACAGAGTACAGGGCTGTTTGACATTAATTGGAGCCACCCAATCCTCATATGGAGGCCAATTTGGCACTAAGAAAATCTGTGTATTTTTTGCATGCAAGGCTGGAATTATATGCAAAGTTGATACAAGAAAACATTCACTAATTAGCAGCTTCTGCATTGTCACCTCCAAGATGAAAGTTGCCAAGTGCCCACCCTCTTGTTTCAAATCATTCTTCGGCAGGCAGTGTTACAGGGAACATAAAAACAAAAACCCCCTCTAAATTGTTCCAAGGTGACTTGTACTTAGAGCTCAGCAAAACTGCCAGTTTAGACTACAGGGAATTTCCATCTATGATGCCCTCATCTTTTTACCTTGCAGAATTCGCTTTAAATTAAAATAGAAACTGAAAGTGATGTGCATATGAACTAAAACCTAACTAACCAGGTTTATGTTAAGTAACACAAAGCAAAGGCTCCGCAAAAGACAGAACTGCTGTAAAATTTTTTCATACAATCACACTTTACATAAATAACAAACCAGAAGAAAAAAAGCTAATTAGTCTGCAGACAGAGGCATATTAGCTACTCAATAAACATACCCTGAAATAACATTCGCACAGACCTTTTGACATACCATATCAAACAAAATGCAAGAAATACAATAATTACCAAGAGATTCTAAATAGAGTGAACTCATGTACTATTAGTGTACCATTTTTGTAACTTACCTCAATTATATTCAGGTTCTTTTTTCTTCAGTGGAAAATATTTTATGAGTTCTGAAAATTTCCCTGGAAAAATGCATATATAAAATATTGCACGGAAGAGGAAAAAGGAAAAAAAAAAAACAAAGCGGTAGTATAAAGGTCATTGCTTGGTTTCCACTCTAATGTCCTTGTAGAAGCAGACATATGCTACGCTTTTATAACCATGTAGTAGCTACACAATGGCATTGTAGTCTGTGATTGACATTTTTATATGTGATAGTTGTCATTATGAAGTCATACAGAGATGCTACTAGCAACTCAGAAATACAGAAAAAAAGCCAAAATCTATGATTCCTCACACAATCACTGCTTGTGTACATTACAATCAGCTGCATTCCTTCCCTAGGAAGACAAAGCAAAAAGCAGGCACCAAAAGAATACACTCATCTAGTAGACTGTGAGCAGAAGTAAAGGCATAAAAAGTTCAAACACATGCAGATACTTCAAAGGAAAATTCTACTTCAGGATTCAATATCTCATAAGCTGCACCAGTACAGGTTGGGAGGTGATCTGCTGGAGAGAAGCCCTGTAGAGAGGGACCTGGGAGTGCTGCCAGATAACAAGTTAACTATGGAACAGTAATGTGCCCTTGTGTCCAGGAAGGCCAATGGGATCCTGGGGTGTATTAAGAAGAGTATGTCCAGCAGATCAAGTGAGGCTCTCCTCCCCCTCTACTCTGCCCTGGTGAGACCTCATCTTGAATACTGTGTTCAGTTTCGGGCTCCCCATTTTAAGAGGGACAGGGATCTGCTGGAGAATGTCCAGTGGAGGGCTACAAGGATGATTAGGGAACTAGAGAACTGCCTCGTGAGGAGAGGCTGAGTGACCTGGGGATTTTTAGTCTGGAGAAGAGAAAACTGAGAGGGGATTTAATAAAAGGACAACTCTGGGAACTACAGACCAGTCAGACTCACCGCTGTGCCTGGCAAGATCATGGAGCAGATCCTCCTCAAGGCTCTGCTAAGGCAAATGGAGAACAAAGCAGAGGTGCCTGATG
>VWZI01020350.1:3950-36703 GCA_013396835.1 Psilopogon haemacephalus | reverse complement strand
CTGTTCACAAGGTCTTGTAATGACAGGGCGAGGGGGAATGGGTTCAAATTGGCGGAGGGGAGATTTGAACGGGATGTTAGGAAGAAATTCTTCACAGTGAGGGTGGTGAGGCACTGGAACAGGTTGCCCAGGGAGGTTGTGTCTCCTCCCTCCCTGGATGTGTTCAAGGCCAGGCTGGAGGAGGCCTTGAGCAACCTGCTCTAGTGGGAGGTGTCCCTGCCTGTGGAGGGGGGTTGGAACTGGATGATCTTTGAGGTCTCTTCCAACCTAAACCATTCTATGATTCTATGATTCTATATCTGAGGGGTGGGTGTCAGGAGGGGGAGGACAGGCTCTTCTCACTTTTTCCCTGTGATAGGACAAAGAGTAATGGGTGTAAGTTGAAGAACAGAAGGTTCCACCTCAACACAAGGGGGAACTTCTTTACTGTAAGGGTCATGGAACACTGAAACAGGCTCCCCAGAGAGGCTGCAGAGTCTCCTTCTCTGGAGACTTTCAAGGCCTGTCTGGATGCATTCCTCTGTGACTTGAGCTAGATTGTATGGTCCTGCTGTGGCAGGGAAGTTGAACTTGATATCTTTTGGTCCCTTCTAACCCCTAACGTTCTGTGATCCTGTGATGAAGACACCTTTATCAAGTTTCGTGGTTTTTTGTTTTATAAGTTAACTCTTTTGACAAAGCTACAGAGATTCCGTATGCCTTTCCAACAAGGTATCAAAAGATAACTTTTGATAAAGTTATCTTTCTCAAAAGATAACTTGTGTTCCATCCTCTATGGAAATTTTGCTATCTTTTGGAAAAGCAGAAAAAAATGAAAATGAATCAATAATCATGGTGAAAATGAGATTATACAGGTGTACTAAAATATCAATTTCTCCCTACCTAGAGATTTTCCTAAGAAATTAGAATTTAATTGAGGTAGAATCGTCAAGGAACATGGGATTACTCAAAACAGAAGAAAAGAGTCCACTACCACAAAGGATATTCCAATATTTACTGAAGAGTCTCATCCTGGACATAATGTTTATAAATATGTAAAGGGTGAGTGCCAAGAGGATGAAGCCAGGCACTTCTTGGTGATGCCCAGTGACAGGAACAAGGGCCAATGAATGGAAGGTGAGACATAGGAAGTTCTGTATAAACAGAAGGAATTTTTTTTCACTGTGAGAATGACAGAACACTGGAAAAGGCTGCCCAAGGGGGTTGTGGAGTCTCCTTCTCTGGAGATATTCAAAACCCACTTGGGTTTGTTCCAGTGTGACCTGCTATAGGTGATCCTGTTCTGGCAGAAGGGTTGGACTAGATGATTTTTAAAAGTCCACTCCAACCCCTAACAGTGATTCTGTGGTAATTGTGCTTATGGAATTCAGCATCGTGCTGCATAAAACTCTTTGGAAAGCATTGGAAGTAACTGTAATTTTTTTGTTTTAACAAGAAGCTACCAGGTTGGGTTGGCCTGAAATTTAGCTGAAACAGTTTCTTAAAATAACTCAGCAAAGATTATAGAGAAAATCTTTTGTCTTTTTCAACTTTTACTTCAAAGGGTAATGCTGTCTACAACTACCTGAAAGGAGGTTGTAGCCAGGCAGAGGTTGGTCTCTCTGCCCAGGCATCCAGTGACAAAACAAGAGCACACAACCTCAAACTGCAACAGGGCAAGTTTAGGCTGGACATTAGGAAGAAGTTCTACATGGAAAGAGTGATTGCATATTGGAATAGACTGCCTGAGGAGGTGGTGGAGTCACGATCCCTGGAGGTATTTAAGAGGAGGCTAGATGAGGCACTTAATGCCATTGTTTAGTTAATTAGAAGGATTAGGTGATAGGTTGGACTTGGTTATTCCACAGGTCTTTTCTAATCTGGTTAATTCTATGATTCTGTGATTCTGAGTTCTTGTAAACCCTAGGTATTTCACTTACAGATATACTTTATCCTAGTGAAGATAAAAATAGCTATATTCAAGGTTTCAACTGATAAGAATGACCTTTGTTAACCTTGCTTAAAATTAGCCCTATGCAGCTTTAACAAGGTAAGCAAATGAAGACTGGGGATCTTTCATAACTACCATGGAAGGAGGACGCATTCCCAGAAGATTTCTACAGTCCTACCCTGACAACCAGACAACGTAGGTGCAATTGATTGTGATCCACACAGGTAGCAGCTATGATAACTGTGTCTCACTCAGCACTATCAGGACATACCAACTCTTTTATAAATCTGAAGACTGTTAAGTACCTAAACATCATTATCTACCTATTCCTTTGCAATTCCTAGATGGACTTTTAAATGTGTATTTTTGCACATGTATGTAACAATAGTTCTGTACTGTTAATTTTGTTATTCCATACAGATAACAATTGAAAAAATAATTTATATTTTTTCATTAATAAGTGCCCAGAGGAATGGATGGATTGGTGGGCAGACAGATTCATGAATATATGGATAGAGACCACAAAATGTCAATTTCTAAGTGTACATAGTATTGAATACCTTCTTAAAGGAAAAAAAAAAAAAAAAAGCATAAAGGAATGGATTGAAAATCATATATCTTTAACCGTTAACAAAACCCTTAAATTAAGTAATCTGTATAAATATTGTGTAAATAACAATAATAACAATAAAAGACACATTTAACCTAAAAAAGTCTTTGAGCTCAGATGGTTAGATGCTTTTAACAGACCTCGATTAATCCAGCGTCCTAGCTGTTCTTTGCTTCACTACACTTCTATTCCCTACTGTTGCATGAAGGAACTGGGCTTTGATTTTCACAGCACTTGACCCAACAAACTTTTCCCAGAGAGAAACTCATTCCATCAATATGGAAGAAATACAATAAAGCCAAGAAAGAAGATGAATGATCTGTCAAGCAATGAGAGACTTTTCTCCACTGGGAAAATATTCCACTTCCACAGAACTCTCCATCCCTTCCTGATCATGGAGCTGGTGTCTGGGTCACTTGAATCCAGTGTTAGAGTAAAGAGTAATAATGGGTATTAATCTCATGTGATTAATGCATATGAAATTTCACATCATATTTATTAGGAGTGCAAATCATGGATTTTTAGCCTAATAAGAAAGATTAATTGAATCAAGTGTTTAATTTCCTCTCTTCAAATCATATCTTGATGATTCATGAATTCCATAGAAAGTCATTTACATTATCCTATCATCAGGAAATACAGTTCGATGTTAGAAATACTGAGAGGTTAAATCCTCAAATTTTGAAAGACACCACATTGCTCAAATGCAGGGAACGTGTAATGGGCAAGTGAGCTGACCAAGACAAAACATTTGATCCTACCAGAAAAAGCAGTATCACTTGTATTTTCTATAAGGTGAAAGCATGGCTTTTTAAAACCACTTCTGACACTGTGTTGGAGTCTCCTTGTTCTAGTACTATGCACACTAAGAATTTTAAAACATTAAAGCTCTGAAACTGCCCTAGAAACTCAAGTTAGCTTATTAAAGTTTGGGGTGGTGTTTTTTGTTTGTTTTTTTTTTCCACATGTTTGAAAAACTTCTTGTTTCGCTAAGGGCAAATCTCTTGTGTTTTGTAACGTTGTTATTGAACACGTTTAATGATTTGCTGAGGACCTCATCTAGCGGCATTACCAAGCAACGTGAGATTAGAAATGTATGGTGATGCAGGCTCTTCTAGAATAAATGAAAATATTTTATTCAGCTACCAAGAAGGGTCTCCTGAGATCAAATTAGAAGCTAGCTGTGAAGGGAGATGTTTAGGATGCTCTGGAATTATTTATCAGCATTTTCTGCTTGTGTGAGAATAAGCAGACATTAAGTTTAAATTAAACAAAGGAGAAAGAAAACAAGTTTTTTAAAGTAATTTGACTGCTAATGATATTTCTGAATTATTCTCAGTTTAATAGTTTAAGTAATTTGCAATGATAATAATTGTTCCTGCTAAAGCTCCAATAGTGTCAATTTTATACTTGCTGAAATGAACTTTCTTCAAGACCCTTAATGGACAAGTAATTGCAAATTTATGGTGGGCTTTGTTAATTTTAAATTTGTTTTCTTCTTGACATTTCTTTTAATTTAATTTTATTTTATTACATTCATCAACAACTAGAGAAACTTGCTTAAAAGTCCATTAAAAAAGAATAAATGGTTGGGGTTTTAATATTGCACTTGTTTATCTTTATTTATAATGAGTCTGTGCTTCCAGATAGAATGGAGGCAGTTAAATTATTACTTTTTAACGGTAATGTGTGCTTTCCTCACACTGTTTCAGTATAAATATGTTTTAAATCCTTCTCACTCAGCTAGAAATGGCAATTGTGATTTTATTACTCAGGTGCTGTAATCTGCCCTGCAAAATATTTTGAAAACCATGAATGTGTTTAAATGAAATACTCAGGGGGGCTAAATGTAAGCATTGTTAAGCTTGGAAGAGAAACCAATAGAGAGGACAGTTGGTCCCTGAAGGAAAATAATACTGTAATATACATTACAGATACTTGCCATGAGTGAAATGCAACTCTATGTAAAATCCTGTTCTAGCTAATTGCAATGAAAATTTTACCCCACACGTGTCCACAGAAGACAGAGCTATCTCAGAGTTGTAGTTTGCTGGTATTTTCAGGTACGATGCCAAAAAAATGTATTTATTTGAGCTTCTCAGTTAGTTTCCTTTGTCAGGATTTGCTAATTTGTCCCATCAGGAAGTTCCTTAGGATTGTGCAAATTGTCATATGGCTGTAACAATCTGGAAACACCTGCCAGGCTACAGCAAGCTCTGTGGATGTCCCTGGAGGCAGGTAACATTGCTTCTGCTGCAGGAATGCGAGTTGGTTTGGGCACTGCTCTTCTTGTCCTCTCCAGCCAAGAGTTAACAAGTGTTCCTGGTCTGTGTCTCTACAGAGAAATTACCACTGGATGAAACATCCTTACCAGCCTCATGCTTATATATTTGCAAACTGCAGTAGAAGAAAGGAGACAATTCTAATACATGTAAACATTGCATGGCACGACAACTGATTTCTTACGCATCTTCTCAGTTTACTGTTATATTCCTCTAGTGTCTTTTTGATTCTTGCCATGCGTTAGGATTGGTTGTGTGCTCCAACAGAATGAAGAGACTGTCCTCGCTCCCAACAATTTGCAAGCTGACATTGGCCAAGATACCAGAAAGACATTGATCTGCTCCACCAAGCAATGTGCTATTAGAAGCTGTATCATATCTTCTGTGTCTTTCCTTAATGCTTGATTTCAGTCCCTACCAAATGCCCCTTGGTAACATGAAACCACACAAAACTAGACAGTCCCTCACATGCTGAAGCGACAGAATGAACAGATACCTCTCATTTTTTAGATCTCCATTGTATGGGGGAGAAAAGGAGAAACATTTCTTGGCTCAGAGTCCTCTCTGCATTTCTGCCAAGCAAAATGCTTGACAAAAGCAGTTTTACAGCACATGTTTGATGTGAACATAATGTCAACATGCTTAGCATTGACCAAAAAAAAAAAAAAAAAGTTATTGGAAAAATAATAAGGTGGCAAAAGAATGGTTTTGTTTCTTTTATGTCATTAAAATTTTCTTCTTGCTGTCATTTCCTTTTCAGGTTTCAGTGAAATAGATGTTGAATATCTCAGAACAGTGAGGTTACTTTGTGGCTTCTGCCATCAGTGGAGCAAACACGTAAAGCTTGGAGGCTGAGGGACAGGCATCCGTAACAAGGTCCATCCCAGCAACTGCTTTTTACCAGCACACTTTACAGCCCCATCAAGGAGGCCTGGGGAGGCCTCTGTGGCACAGTCGACTTGCTACAGGGGAGAGATGCCATTCGGAGAGATCTGGACAGGCTGGAGATGTGGACCCAGGCCAACCTCATGACATTCAACAAGGCCAAGGGTAAGGTCCTGCACCTGGGTCGGCACAATCCCAAGCACAAATCCAGGCTGGTTGGTGAATGGCTGAGAGCAGCTCTGAGGAAAAGGACCTGGGGGTCTGGGTTTATGAAAAGCTCAACATGAGCTGGCAGTGTGAGTGCAGCCCAGACAGCAACTGTGTCCTGGGCTGCATTAAGAGAAGCATTACCAGCAGGGCAAGGGAGGTGATTGTCCCCGTTTACTCTGCTCTCATCAGCCCCCACCTGGAATACTGTGTGCAGTTCTGGAGCCCCCAGCACAAGAAGGGCATGGAACTGTTGGGTTGAGTCAAGAGGAGAACCACAAAGATGATCAAAGGACTGGAGCACCTCTGCTATGAGGACAGGCTATGAGAGTAGGGGCTCTTCAGCCTGGAGAAGAGAAGGCTTCGAGGATACTTTGTATTAGCCTTCCAGTATCTGAAGGCACCTACAGAAAGGCTAGGGAGTGACTATTTACAAGGTCTTGTAATGACAGGATGAAGGGTAATGGGTAGTAGGTTTAAACTGACGGAGGGGAGATTTAAACTGGATGTTAGGAGGAAGTTCTTTACAATGAGGGTGGTGAAACACTGGCACATATTGCCCAGGGAGGTTGTGGCTGCTTCCTCCATGGATGTGTTCAGGGCCAGGCTGGATGAGGTCTTGAGCGTCCTGCTCTAGTGGGAGGTGTCCCTGTCTATGGTGAGAGTTGGCACTAGGTGATCTTTGAAGTCCCTTCCAACCTAAACCATTCTATGATTCTAAACCCTGGAGATTTTGTTCTGACCTCTACAGGTTATTCTGGGAAGTGTTACACTAGGCCCACTTTTAAGAGGAAAATACTAGCATGGCAGGGGAAGGTTTTATGCTGCCTCTTAAGTTTTTCTTCTTTCTGCACAGATCTGACCTACTCGTGCCCTGCAGAACTGTCATTCTGGCACTTTTCACAAGCACCAGAGATACGCCTTTGCATTACGCAAGTGCGCATTTTCAATAAAGAAAATTAAAAAATCATTCACATGATTTTTAAAAGCCATAAGCCCTTCATATGTGTAGACTGCTCTGCATTGTGCTTATGACTCATAAGACCAAGTTCAACAGTTTTATTTCCTATATTTCATTGTGATTGTGAAAGAAAATATGTAATATAAAATAATGTGGCATGAACTTCTTTGTTTGCTCAATCCATGACCCTTACATCCAGCCTTCTTGTGAGCATAAGTAGCTCAAATGAATATGAAGGTCATAAAGAATTTGGCTTAAAATCTAAGCCTGGTGTTCCTCACCCAGGTGAGGATACATTTATTTTCTCTCCTGCTCCCTGTGGGGTGGGGGTAACATAAAGCCTCAACAGCTAGACAGAAAAAAAGAGAACCTCAAAGATTAAGCCTGCTATACAAGATTTGCTTCTGTGCTGTTCACCAAATCCTCCCTTCTCAGGGAAAGGAATGACCCAATGCTATGCACATTCCTAAAAAAGCCTTTCTAAGAAGCACACAATTTTCATTACCTCTGCAAATATGTGGTGAACATATCTAATGAACCTTATTCCTGAAATGAAATAGTGAATAATAATAATAATAAAAAATGCTTAGCCCTTGTGGAAACCGCAATAAATTTAGCTGGAATAACTTTGTTATCCTGTCTTGCCCAGCATCAGCAACCCTCAGTCTCATCTCAGAATGCCTCATCCTGTGTTCTCTCATCTTGACTGATATAACTTAATAAAACCTTCTCCACTAGCCTTTTCTCTATTCATCTATCTCCCTATTCCTGGGAGTATCTATATAAAAAAACCCACCAAAAAAACTATCTCCAGCTATTCTGCTTCAATCATATCAAATCATTCCTTGAATCTTTTTATCTATTTCCTTTTTATTTTTTTTTTTTAACAACATGAAATTCAAGATCATTTCCTGTTTGAAGACCCACAAAACTTCATAATAAATCATACTGTCTCTTCAGTTTCATTTCTGGACTTTTTTTTTTTTTTTTTTATTCTTCCTTCAGTCATTTGTTACTGCATTCTTTATTACATTCTCTAATGCCCCTTCCTGAGGCTACAATGAGCCAATTCATGTTCTCCCCACATCCAGCTTTTATCACCTTCTAATCCGCCCCCATAAAACTTATTTTCTCACAGAAATTCCTATCTTGTTTTTCTGAAAAATAATCTTGGCATACCTTTCATTATCAGCACCTGTCTTTATGAAGCTTGTCTTTAGGGCATATGAGGGTTTCTCTATGCTCTATATAGTTGCCATCTTACGGAAGTGATTGATGATAATAATTGTAGGTTTTACATACCTTACCTAACTGCTTTTTTGATGATGCTATTAATTTAGTAGCAATATAAATAAGATATGTCCTTCTCTATGGATTCATTACTGCAATACTCATTAAGAGTTCAACTCATTTATTAGAAGTAGAGAGCTGTTTACAAGTTCTGTCACTATACAAAACAAATAGTATTGAATTATGCACAAAAAAACTTTCATCTCACAGGTGGATATGAGATTCATCCAGTAACACCTCCAGTAATACAGGTAGCTCACACTCTACTGGGGTAATATTCCTAGAAGAGACCACCGATGGGGAGAGATGTAGCTTCCAAAAGGTACTAGGCACTTAAAAATAGTGCTTAGTACCTACTGACACCAGTACTCTTTACATCACATGTGAAAATGTGACTTAGGATAGTAAGTGTTATCACAACCTGCTCGATATACGTGAAAGAATCTTGTGCCAGGAGTTTTAAGTTCAGCCTGTATATAGGCTGTCATTGCAACAGTCTGTTGAGCTTTGTAGTATTATGCGCCCACGTTTGTTATTGTTTCTTTCTACAGATCACAGTCTTCTATTAAAAGAAATTGCCTTTACCTTCAAAGTCACATGAAGGAATCCTAACAGGCTGCTTGGTGATAAAAAGTGAGATTTCCATAATCCAAACAAAGATGGAAGAAAACATTCCTTTTTAATAAGCTACATTCAGTCCAAATGCAGCCTGAAAGCCCAGTGACTTAAGTGTTAATTCACCAGTGGAAGGCCTGCTGCTTTATCCTTTGCCTATAGGGGACAGGGCAAAGCCTCCTAATTGGACAAACTAGAAACTTCAGGGAGGTGGAAGAGGAGCAGGTGAAAGTGTAGCTGATCATTATCTTCAGCCGGTAACTGGCAACCAGAGGCTCCTGAAACACATCAAAAGAGTTACTCAGTAACACAGAGCTTCCTGCTCTGGGGGAGTAAGAGTAGGTTGTCTTCAGCCAGAAGAAAGTGATACACAACTACGTTTAGCTCTGTTTTCACTCTGCAAAATTTATGAACTTTTACTTGTCAGGCAGGACAAGACCTGATAAACCAAGTGATCATTTTGCTTTCAGCCTTGTCTCGATTTTTTTTTTTTTTAAAAGCTGAATTAACTAGGCTCAGTCAGAGACTAGGATAGCTGGATCTCAACTACTCACAATACCTTTCCTTGGGAGATTGCAGATCTAATCTTTTCATTTTCCTGCCTATCCACTTTTTTTCTTTTTTTCCAGTTTTTTTTTCTTTTATCCAGTTTTTTTTTCTTTCTTGTCTCCCAAATTTCTAAGTAATTTTTTTTTTTTTAAGTAAGAAAGAAAAAATAAATACTTTGAAAATAACTAGGATTTGTAATGTTTTTACTGTTTCAAATTAGAAGCACAGTTGGTCCATAACGGTTGCTGCACAACAGCTGCTGACAGAAAAATTCTAATGAAAGATGATAGCAATTAACCACAGCTATCAATGTTGGATAATTTTTCAGAGTGAAAGAAAAGGATTCGATCCAATATAACCTGAGAAGAACAATGTAAAATTTGTCAGCATTATGCATTCTTTTGAGAGCTCTGAAAACTGCAGAGCTCTTTTCCTGGATTTATTTTGAAGGAATGCCTGACATATTCATAAAACCCTGATCTTGAAATTTCTTTTTTTTTTTTTTTTTTTTTTTAAACCCATATAGATTCATCCTTATATGCTATCACCATGGTGAGTGAAAGTGGGCAGGTTTCCCAAGAATGCACCTGAAAACTGCTGTTTTGCTCCAAGTTGGCACTGGGATGATACAAGTAGTGTAATAAAAAGTGAAAGATTTAGCGAGATGACTTAATGCTGATGCTGTCACCGTTTTTACTGAACCAGGCCCCAAATTTCATAGAGGTATTGTCACCATTGTTTGAAAGGCTGATCTAAGACTACAGATTGAGCAAAAACTGGACAGGCTAAGTAGCTAATTGTTATTCTTGGCTGGCACTCCAATACACTGACTCCACGATGAAAAACAACATTACAGGACCATGAAACATCTCAAAAGGAAAACTACACTCAATTAACTGTTCTGACTCATAGCAACAAAAGCAAGAAACTGCAGAGCCAGAAAAGTCGCTCTAGTCTGATTTTTTCTATGTGACTGGCTATTGCAAGGTTTTCTAATACAACAAAATTTCCACTGAAGAGCCCTGATGTATCTTTGCCTCTGGGTGGTAAGCTAAGGGAAACTCATATATTAACTTTCCAGTTTTAACAGTGCCAGAATCTAAGTAGAGATGAACCTGCCACTATACTGTGAAGGAGCATTGCAGGTTTAAACCAAATATATTTGGCTTTCTTTGGCTGTATTTCAATGAATGCTGTAGGCAAGTTTGATACACAGGGCTTCCCAGCTCTATGTCCACACAGGCATTTGAGTGAAAAAAATAAAATAAAATAAAATAAAAATCAACCCACATGAAGCAAACCACTTTAATTATGAGCCCATGCCTACATCTTTCAGTCTTCTGGTAATTTTTGATACAAACCTGAGGTGGACCTACTTGTCTTTCTGGAACTTTTTAATGATATCTCAGCAACATTCATATTTTATTAGCTTTTGTAAAAGGTCCAATAAAATAGTTCTGCTTTCTTACAGATTATTATTCACAGACAATTTTGGCAGCTCCATTGATTATACTCTGTCACTATCCTCCAACACAATTGGCAAATTTAAATTTAGCAACAAGAAATATTTTAAAATATCTCAAACAAAATGGAGGCTTTGTCTGCAAATGTGAGATTTTTCATTCATACACATATGGAAACAGACTCAGGATTGGTGAAAAGGAAGCAGAAAAATGCCTCAGTTTTAGCAAGGATTCATTTCAAATTTTTCAATTCTGTTTTCATCCACCTGATCGGAGCATGGGATGCTCAAAAGCCAGCAGCACTTTAAAGAGTCAAAAGGGTAATTAGAATAATAGTTTTGTCAAAAAGCAGTAATTATTACTATATAGCATGACAGTAGCCTAACAGCCTCTACCAAGTTATGGCCTCCATTTATGAAGCTGTGGAGAAAAACACAGTATTCCCCTATCCCAAAATATAAATGGATACAGCAAACAATATTTCTAAAAGGAAACTCTTACTGCTCTTTTATGCATAAAGGAATGAACCATGGGCAGACAAGATGAAGGAAAATTCTGGCAAAGTGACTGAATATGCTTCCCCCAAGCCGTATGCCCTGTCTACAAAGCTATCCTTCTTTTCCAGGCAGCAACAATTTCAAGTCATGCCACTCCTGATTAAATATTCAGACTTTCGGAATAAGAATGTTTTTCAGTTTACTGATAGATTAGTAAACAAAATGATTCCTGTGGACTGTTTGTAGGATATTTTTTGAAAATTGCTAGCATTGAAAATAACTGATTTTTCACTGCAAATGTAATCTATACAGTATTTAAATATGAATTTACAATCCATAGCTATACAATTAATGAAAGTAAAATGTATTTCTGTAATACTGGAGCATCTGCAATTTATAGAAGTGTAAATGCAGATTTATGGCCAGTTTGTCCCATGCTGGTGAAATATCTACTTAGAAATGTGTGAACATTTGTGTTGCAACAACTCTGTCAAAAGAACATCATGATGATCATTTGGCAACATGTACATGTTGCCTAATGAACTTTTTTTTATAATTAATTATTACTGCTAATGAGCATTTGACTAAATTAATTTCCTAAAATATACAAATGATTAAGTGAGAATATGAAAGGATTTACAGCACATATTGATAACAGTAAATTCTATGTGACATTTCCCTGTGTTTAATATAATGAAATGGTAAAATTATATCCCTTTATAAAAGAATTTCAAATGAACCTTTTGGAAAGCTCTGTTTTAATATAAACATACCCAGGAGTCATTTGAATGGGATCGAGTTAACCAGAGGTCTGACCCCTGTGATACATTTCTGTCACTATAAAATGCTGCAGAAGAGTATTAACAGAACAGAAATAATACCAGAGTGGTGCATAGTAACAGAGTTGTCTTCATGGAATAATAGAATCAGTCTGGGTTGGAAGGGATCACAAGGATCATCTAGTTCCAAACCCCTGCCATGTCCAAGGACACCCTACCCTAGATCAGAGCCTCATCCAGCCTGGCCTTAAACACCTCCAGGGATGTGGCCCCAACCACCTCCCTGGGCAACACATTCCAGGCTCGCACCACTCTCATGGTGAAGAACTTCCTCCTCACATCCAATCTGAATGTCCCCACCTTCATCTTTGCTCCATTCCCGCTGGTCCTGTCACTAGCTGATAGCCTAAAAAGTTCCTCCCTAGCTTTTTTGTAGGCCAGTTCAGATTCAGGGCTTAGCAGAAGGCAGTTTCATCTCTCTTGAAACACAGTCTAAGATACAGGATACTTGCCACATTCTATTTTTTGGCTTATTTACTTTGTTTATTGTGTATTGCACTAGAGGTTTTGTATCAGCAATGAATGAAAGAAAAATGTATTTTCCCTGAAATTGGAACACTTAGAAATGAACAGCTCGACTGCTATTTATCTTTTACATCACAAACATTAACATATACAACTGAGACCTGTTACAAAACATTGATCCTAAGCTTGTACTAAGTAGTTTAGTTTCTTTAGTATAGTTCCACAGATCAAAATAGTTTACTCATAATTTACAACACACAATGTACAAATGTTTCTGTGCTCTCTGAAATTGTTCAAAGAAAGTGAAATCTCCTTCATGCTCATCTTTGCACCTCAGTTTCTGCCAAAGACAGTGGGGATTATTGGAACATGGTAACAAAACACAAACCCTAAAAGCCATCATCTAGACCTTCAATATGAGTTTATGTCAGCAAGGATCCCATAAAATCCTCCAAGTGGGGGCAGTCATAAGGCACATTCAGACACTCACTTTTTCATAGTCATCTAATGCAGAACACCATTGTTAAGATAATGGGTCAAAAGGTTTTGTGTGGAAAGCAGAAAAACACAGCAGAACAATATTGTTAATACATAAACCACTTTTCTTCAAGAAATCAGATTAAAGTGTTTTATTTTTTTGTTCTCCAGTATCTGGACTGAATGTCAGAATTAATATATGAATATTGAATATATGAATATCCCTGTGTAGGACTCATTCAAGCTTAGCTTGCATGGCTGCTCAAGATAATAAGTGGGCATAATCCACATTTGGCTTTCAACAATGTCAGTAGCATCCTGTTATCTTGTTTGATGCTAGCAGTCATGTGGAATAAACTAAATTTCAGAAGTAAATCAATGATGATTTTGACAATAAATAAAAAATATTAATAACTGCATTAAAGTATAAATTCAACCTTTGAAAGAATGCAGAGAAGTAGTGATACTGACAGAATGCAGAGAAGTAGTGATACTGACATGACATGTAGGACATCACTTTTAATATTTAGTTATGTCCTTGAGTTCAGATTTTGCAATTCTGTAAGAACACTAAACTTTCTGCATGAAAACTCTCCAATTTATGTAAAATGTAAAGCTTGTAAGTATACATTGTTTTGTTGAGGTTTTTTTTGTTGGGTTGTTGGTTTGTTTATTTTTCATAATAGATTTATAGTTTACTCTTTTAAAAAATCTAAAGTCCATGAAAATAATAGTGTAATGGGTTAGGAACCTCTCCCCCAACTACTTGAAATTACCCAGACTAACTCAGATGGTTTTGGAAGTAAGATGAAGCTATATTTACAGCACTGCAAAATTTACAATTGTATATACACAATATATATAAGTATTTACAAGTATTCACAATTACATATAAGTTAGAAGTAATACTGAACTCCAGAATTCCTCTGGACAAAACAAACTGCCCAGAAGGACTCAAGGCTATCCCGCTGCAGCCCTTCCGTTTCCTCACCCTTCTATCTCAGAAACCCACACATTAACAGCTTGTGTGATTAGTTGCTGAAATGAGAGGTGAAGTATCAGAGCAGGCTGGGGTTAAAAGAAAAATTATTAGATCAAGTAACACAGAGGCCAGACAGAGAGAAGTGAACAGGACAATGTCCCAGGAGATAGTGTCCGAACATAATTCATGTTTTGACTTTTTATCCCACTCAGAAAACCAATGAATGATATAGACATCATTATTTTCTTCTTATAATCAGTGATTTAATTCCTCTCATTAAAATATTCTAATTAGTCTCAAACCAGCACAAATAGTAATAATAACTGTTTAATCATCCTCAATCTTGACACTTTAGTAACACGACTTAATTTGTCACATAGCCACCAATTCTTTCTGGAAAGGGTCATGAAGATTCCAAATCTTTTACAAATACCACTTAATGAAGTTGAACAGGGCCAAGTGTAGAGTTGTGCACCTGGGAAGGAACAATCCCATGCATCAGTATAGGTTGGGGACTGACCTGCTGGAGACCACTGAAGGGGAGAAGGACTTGGGAATCCTGGTGGATGGAACGATGGCCGTAAGCCAGCAGTGTGCTCTTGTGGCCAGGAAGGCCAATGCCATTCTTGGGTGTGGTTAGTACATCAAGGGAAGTTTTCCTGCCCCTCTATTCTGCGCTGTTGAGGCCTCATCTGTGCCCCCCAGTTCAAGGAGGACAGGAAGCTGCTTGAAAGAGTCCATCGCAGAGCCACAAAAATTATTAAGGAAGTTGAACATTTTCCTTAAGAGGAGAACCTGAGGGAGCTGGGGCTTTTTAACTTGGAGAGGAGGAGACTAAGGGGTGACTTCATTAATGTTTATGAAAATGTAAGGGGTGAGTGCCAGGAGGATAGGGTCTCTTCTCAGTGATGCCCAAGACAAAGGGCAATGGGTGGAAGTTGAGGCATAAGAGGTTTCATGTGAATATGAGGAAGAGATTTTTCACTGTGAGGGTGACAGAGCACTGGAACAAGCTGTTCAGAGAGGTTGTGGATTCTTCCTTTCTGGAGATGTTGGAGAACCGTCTGGATGCGTTCCAGTGTGATCTGCTCTAAGTGATTCTGCTCTGGCAGGGAGGCTGGACCAGATGATGTTTCAAGGTCCCTTCCAGCTCCTGACATTCTATGATTTTATGATTCTAACAGCAATTCAACTTACCCTACTTTCATGCATCTAGTGTTTTGCAATCTCTATGTTAGAGGTTATGGAGGAGAGACACTAATTGTCAAACTTTTCTTTAAGTTGTAGAAGACTGATGACAGTCAGGAGCAACATTCAGATTTTGTGACTGCTTGTCATATACTTTAGTTATAAGTCTGTTCTAAAATTTTCATGCAGAAAGTAAGGAAATAATGTCTTTGAATCTGAACTTATTTAATATGTAGGCGTGCATGCTTCTTATGGATTCATCTTCAGTTTCTAGCTGACCCTCTGTAGGTGTGTGCTTTAAGATCAGATTCAGTATGCTAGTGTCTAAAAGCAAAGGTCTCACACAAAGAAAGTATTCTCATTCCATACATCAACATCCTAATGGTTTGCTGATAGCATCTGAGTAAGACCTGTAGTATTTTGTTCAATATGTAGAATACTTCTCAGGAAAAAAAGTGTATGTATCTGTATGTTGTGTGTATCACAAAGTTACAGCCTTCCCATCTGTCATATAAGTTGTTAATCTATCTAGATTCTACTGTTGTGAGGAAAATAAATCAGAAACATTTCCTCACTCATTTAGCTAAAGCATTCAACAGCTCTTGACATAGTAGCTGTGGATCAAGAAGTTTCAAAATATATGTCTAATTCTGCCCTTTTAAACCTAGCAGGAGATTTGGATTAATCATACTGGCATCAATGATATAAACAGACAATCCATCTTAAATCATTCAATAATCTTCAGTAAATGATTAATACACTTTTAATCACAGAATATCTGGTATCCTTCCAGTCAATACTTCTCTTGAGCTTAAAAAGATACATTACTGGAAGCTAAAGATCAGATTCTGTTTTATTAGAGCCAACTGAGAATGTCTTGCATTTATTTGGGAAAAGAAATTTGATGACTGAAATTCTTTAATCCAGGGAGAAATGATTGCATAACGTTTTTTACTGATTTCCTTGCAGCTAGATCTAATTGAATATAGAAAATATATTGGTATTTTTTATTACTGGAATCTTTATTAGGTCTACTGTATCCAAACTAAGTAAACTGTCTGTGAATTTGAGGTAAATGTGGTATTTTACTTTCTTTAGGGTATAACAACATTCACTCAGGGAAGCATGGCAGGGGATCCATTATCAATGCTCTCCTTGAAGGTTATCATGGATCATGGAAAAAGGGGATGCCCTCTCCCTACCAACAATATTTGCCTTGAAGGAGGAAGCACCCCCTCCCCATAACTCTAACTTTCTTTTTCTGACAAAGCCATAGTCCAGCCAGAAGTGGCAAGGTGCCTATTACTGCCCTTTTTGAGTATCAGACCTCTGGGCATTTCAGCTTTCCACTATACCATGAGAAACACAGGATAAGGCAGAAGACAATGCAACTGAAATGTCAAAGGTCTGAGTTCAATTTGGTTTGAAGGATGGCCAAAGGCTCAGATCACTTCTTATTTTAACCAAACTGTTCATAATACATATTGCCACTTTGTTAGCAATACAGCATGCTACATTTGGCTGCTCCAAACAGAAATAATACCTACCCTAGGTGTGGAAAAATAGCCTCTGTACTAGCATGTAAGGTCAAGATTTTTTTTTGTTTAAATTAATTCTCTATTTTTTTTTCTCTCTTCTTTGTTCTAGTTAAAACATAAGTATAAAAATAGATTTTGCCTCTAGTTCTTCACTTTTTTGTGCAGGCTTGGTTCCTAGAAAACCTTAAACAAGAAAACACAGTTATATATTTTGCTTTCTCCTCAAGACCTTGCTTTTGTTTTTCATGAGTCTTCTCTTCTTTAATCTCTAGTTAATGTCACTTTGTATGCTTAACACAGTGGGTTCCATGAGTCAAGCTTCTCAGTGCCATCACAATATTGAAAAAAAAGTGCATATTTTGCTCACTACTCAGGAAAATGCAGTGTGATTGTTATAGCATTCAGGGGAGTTTGTTTATTTGAATATATATGAAACAAAATACCTTTCAAATAAGACATAGACTTAGATAGAATTTATTAAATTATAATACTGATTAGTGAAACTGTTCATTTGATACAAAATTCTATTTGTCTTCTCAGAACTGAAAAAAAAAAAAAAAGGAAGACAGATAATAAATTTCCTTTCTATTCATCATGCTCATTACTATGCAGTTTTATCGCTAATATCTAACTGGAATACTGTAATTGTGATGGTTTCATTTGAGACATAGAGGAAATATTTCCACTTAGAACAGCTAATAAATTGCCAAGAAAGATAAACAGGTCCCCTAATTGTATCCAATATTTTCACTAAAATCTGCCTGATCTTGAAAATATATTTCAAAGTATCATCAGTGTGCAATGACACTTTATTTGCAACTGGAATATGTCCAATTTCTGCCCCGTCTGTTGGCAGGAATGCTGTCCTGACTGGACAACAAAGATGAAGGGGAAAAAAAAATACATTTATTTCTTGACATAATATAGAATAATGGAGAAATTCTCATATTTCATCATATTAGACATCTTCTGGCATTCAGTTATACTGGCTAATAAAAATAAGATTTTTTTTTTTATTGTAGTGACCATAGTTTCCTCACAAAAGAAGCAGTCTATCCTCTTCAAATTACCTCATTCATATCAAATACTTTAATACCATGGTTGATTCCCACTCCTTGAAACTTAATCCTTAATCAGATATTTTATTTGGTATCTAACATATTATCAATAAAATCTACACTAAATGTCATAGGTATTGAGATTTTCAGCTTGAAGTTAACACTTCTCAGCACATTTAATTAGACAGTGCCACTGATGAGTTATCTGCTGCCCAGACATAAGTGGAGAAAACAAGGCATAAATAGCAGGCATGACCATCAGTTTCTCCTAAAGGGCTCAGGTTAAAATTCAGTCTCTCATCATATAGAAAGTCCAGCCTTTCTTTAGCTCATAACAGAGCTGGGAAGAGGACAAATGTGGCATGTGGCTACCTGTGGGTATTTCTCTTAGTGATATAAACCTGAGGCAGATTTTTGTGGCAATAACAGTCAAATTCAGAATTGCAGGTTGTTTTAGAGTGGGTGCTCGATATGAAAAAGAAGTTAGAAAAATACCAGAACATTTCCTACACATCATGAGATGGGGCTGAGCTGTGGTGTTTGTCCATCCCAATGTATTTAACAAGGCTGAAGAGTGACAGCCCTGTCCCTTCACAGCAAAGTTATGGGCTTTACATAAGCTGTGGAACCCTTGGTGATACAGTGGTTGTGTGACAGCAGACAGAACACTGCAGTGATGTTTGCCATGTTATACGGCTTTGTGACTCAGCCATCCAGGACAAGTACTGAAAGGGTGCTCAGTGAGCCAGTCTGGACTGAAGGCAAGGTGGGCAGGCAGGTGAGTGAGGGCTGCAACAACAGGGCTAAGAGAAGGTGAGAGAGGAGTGGGTAGGGCTGCTGTGTCCAGGCAAGGAAACAGGGGCTGTCTGTGGTGCAACAGGTTGCCTGTGTCATGGAAGATACATGTCCTGGCTTGTGCAGGCATGATCCCGTGGTCCCTTCCCTCTGCTGGTGGAAGGAAACAGAGTGCACAGAGAAGACAAAAGGCTTGGAGACATCCACTTTGAGGGTCCAAGACTTGCCCAGACTTGTTCCTCCCAAATAAGGGAAGGCAAGCTCCTGACTTCACCTAATATGGTCAGGTTTGGCAAAGTGCCATTCTGATTGCTGAGTTTGTGTGCCCACAGTGCCATTGACAATCAGGCAATCAATAAATAAGCTTCTGCCACATGCTTTCTGGCCTTCACTTTCACTTTTGATGTGCTTGCTCTCCCCTGCCACATGTTCTGCCTGCAATGACCTTCAAGATATCAACAGAATTCTCTTCAAGCTTTGGGTAATGTATGGTATTATATTGTGAGTAAATATTTCAAAGACTCTCTCTAAGAAATTCTGTAGCTAGATTTTGTTGTGCCTTTCTGCCCTAGTAGCAGAAAGGAGCTTGTCAAGTGCCCTGGTGGGCAAGAGGTATATTTGAATCTAAGAACCTCTTTCCAGTTTTTTATGTTTGCATTTGCTACTTATTTCTTAAATTGTTCTAGTTTTTCGTGTTCCCTGTGCATATAAGTATCCAAACCTTGTGTTTCAAACATTGTAAATAAGATTTATGGCAAGATTTAGTGTTAATAAACAGTTTTCATAGTTATTAACAGTATTTGCCTGGATATTAAAATTAATACTGATTATTAATCTTGCATAATTCATAATAGGCTGCTCCTCCTTTGTCTTCCAGATCTGGAGGCTCAAACAAAGACAGGAGAAGGGAGGGGGACATCGTCTTCTCCTGGATAACAAGTAACAAGACTAGAGGAAATGATTACAAGCTGTGCCAGGGAAGGTTTAGGCTGGATATTAGAAAATAATTATTCACTGAAACAGTTATCAGACATTGGAATGGTCTGCCCTAGACAGTGGCGGAGTCGCCATCCCTGGGTGTGTTCAGGCGATGTGTGGACCTGGCTCCTAGTGACAAGCTTTAGTGTTGACCCTTCAGTACTGGGTTGAAGTTTGCATTAATGATCTTTGAGGTCTGTTCCAACCAGGTATATCCTCTGTGTGATTCTCCTTATTATGACAGAATATTTTGTGTTGAAAAGGAACTTTAAAGATCCACTAGTTCCAATCCCTTTGCCATGGATAGGGACACTTTCTAGACCAGGTTGCTCAAAGCCTCATCCAGACGGTCCTTGAACACTTCCAGGGAGCAGGCATCCACTACCTCTTTGGGCAACATATTCCAGTGACTCACCATCTTCACAGCACACAATTTCTTTCTAGTATCTAATCTAAATCTACTCTATATTGGTTTAAAATAATTACCTCTCATCCTTCTTATATGATTAGCTTTCTGAAAACTCTTTCATTTGTTTTAAATAAAAAATGTGGTTAGGTTTCCAACAGTTCCCTTCAACTTGTCTTTTCCTCATGTACTGTAGCATACTCGCAGCATTTGTCCCTTTCTGCAGAAGCAGAGCTACTTTATATTCTCAGAGAATCACACAGAGATTTCAGAGACTTTTGCAAATCTTACGTGATATATCACCAACTTATATAGCCCAGTACTGCTGAATACTAATATTCATTACAAACTGTAGAGTAGATATATGTTCTACTTTGCTACACCCCTTTACAGTCTTAATTCTCAGTATTTTTATTAGCTTAAACACTTCCAGTCTGAATGGCCCGACTCTTTCTCTAAGTGCTTTGAACACTCCCTTTAGATTTTCTCTTTTTCAAATGAATTGACAGTGTGTAAACATGCGTTGCAATTTTTTTGTTTGTTTTATTTCTGCAAAATTTATCTCAGGCATTCCTTTAGAGTAGATTATTTACTATATGTTCTTGTGTTGTTGCTTTTTAACATCTTGAATAAAAGAGTACAGAATAAAGATTTTATGATTGTGGATTGGCTTTCTTCACTCCATGATAATGGTAAGCCATCTCTCAAAAATCATTCCCTAGTTCTACTTTTTTCCATGAATATGTACTTTCAGTAGTCATAGGCTTATGCTTTTGATATAACCAGAAGTATATCTCTAGTCATGGTCTCCAAGAAAATCATATCATAACCCTGTATTCCCACCTAATGTAAGTATTCATATTTACTTCACTGTTTTTCTAAAGATTAAAAAAATATATTCTAAGTATTTCTAGCATTCCTTTTTTCTTAGCCTCACAATTCATACATTCATTGCTGAGAGCTTTGAATTCACTTTCAGCAGTACAATACAGTACTCAAGGTGGGGTCTTACCAGAGTAGAGGGGGAGAATCACCTCTCTCGACCTGCTGCCCACAGTTCTCTTGATGCAGCCCAGGATATGGTTGACTCTCTGGGCTGCAAGTGCACACTCGTGGCTCCTGTTGAGCTTCTTGTTCACCAGTACCCCAAGTCCCTTTCCTCAAGGCTGCTCTCAAGCCAGTCACTGTCCAGATTATATCAGTGCTTGGGATTGCCCCAAATCAGGTGCAGGACCCTGCTCTTGGTCTAGTTAAACCTCATGAGGCTGGCATATGCCCACCTTTCCAGCCTGTCAAGATCTCTCTGGATGATTCCATTCATTCCAGTGTGTCAGCTGCACCACACAGCTTGGTGTTGTCATCAAACTTGCTGGGTGTGTACTCAAAGCCACTGTCCATGTCACTGATGAAGATATTAAACAAGACTGGACTCAGTACTGATCTGTGAGGGACTCCACTTGCCACTGGCCTCCACTTAGACAGGGACATATTGACAACCACTCTTTGGGTGTGGCCATCGATCCAGTTCTTTATCCACCAAGTAGTCCATCCACCAAACCCATATTTTACCAGCTTGGATACCAGGATGTTGTGCAGGACAGAGTAAAAGGCTTTACTCAGGTCCAGATGAATGACATTTGTTGCTTTCCAATTGTCTATTGATATTGTGACCTTTTCATTGAAGGCTACTGGGTTTGTCAGGAACAATTTGCCCTTGGTGAAGATGTATTGATTGTACCAAATCACCTCTTCATTGTTCTTCTGCCTCAGCAGTGCCTCCTAGAGGATCTGCTCCATGATCTTACTGGCACAGAATCGTAGAATCATAGAACAGTTTAGGTTGGAAAAGACCTCAAAGATCATCCAGTTCCAACCCCCCCCCCGCCATAGGCAGGGACACCTCCCACTAGAATAGGTCACTCAAGGCCTCATCCAGCCTGGCCTTGAACACCTCCAGGGAGGGAGCAGCCACAATCTCCCTGGGCAACCTGTTCCTGTGTCTCACCACCCTCACTGTGAAGAACTTCCTCCTGACATCCTGTTTAAATCTCGTCTCCACCAGTTTAAACCCATTACCCCTTGTCCTGTCATTACAAGACCTTGTGAGACAGAGGTGAGACTGTGTGGCCTATAGCTCCCTGGCACTTCCTTCTTTCCCTGTTTGAAAATGTGAGTTATGCTTTCCCTTTTCCAGTCAGTGGAGACTTCATCAGACTGCCATGGCTTTTGGAATATAATAGAAAACAGTTTAATGACCTCATCTGCCAATTCCCTCAGCACCTGTGGATGTATCCCATCGGGTCCCATAGACTTGTCCAGTCTCAAGTTCTTCAGGTGGTCACAAACCTCATATTCATTTACAATGGGCAGTTCCTTCTTCCAGCCCCTGACATTATCTTCTGTGATTTTGTGAGTGTGGCTGGAGCCGTTGCCAACAAACACTGAGGTAAAGAAGTGTTTGAGTTGTTTTCAGAACTGTTTCTTTAGATTATCTATGGAAAAAATCTCAGTATTTCATCATATGAGTCAAAATTTTTAGACCTTTTTTCCACATGCCAGTCTCCATTTTCCAACTATTGGTGAGTTCACATGTTTATGTTGGCTGTGGCAATATTATTCAGTCTGAGGAAGGAAACCATAAAAAATATTTGTATGTGAAATGCCCGCAGCACTTAAGAAGGCCCCTTCTATCAGCCACCCAGAGAGCCCATATTTGTATACATCCATCTTTGGGCATACACATGAAAGGGTGATTGTACAATAATATTTGGAGTAATTATGCTCTGCCAGACTCAAAGGTGGTATAAGCAGGTGTAGTTCCACTTACTTTATTTATATCCATTTAACCACTTGTGGGCTTATTATAGTTAATTTCAAGATTCAGTAATATTGGCGCCGAAATGGAAACCTGGTTTGGTTTTTCTCAAAAAGAAACATTGTTAGGTGTCTACCTGTCTGCAGTGTACAGCACATACCCTCTAACCCTCTGCTCGCCACACCATGACTGTTTGTCCTGCTGGCAATATTTACAATTGGTGCAGTATGGATGAGCTGAAGCATAGAGAAACCTGTGAAACCCATCCTCTGACATTCCCTATTTGGCTCCAGGAACTTAGAAGAACAAACCTAAGGTACTATATAATGCAGTACTTTAATTTCATTAATACACTGTGCTAGCAAGAGGGTTAGTCCCCCTTCTTCAACTGTTGTTGTGTGTTCTGTGATCACACACATAAAATTCATGGTCCTGTGAGCCTATATATAGGAGCCTATGCATAGGAGCCTACACATAGTGATTCACAGGCATTACAATTGCCAAATTAACAATTAAAGTAATTTTCAGATATTTGTTCAGAGGCATGTCAGCAAGGTTGAGTGCACCTTACAGGCTTATTTAGTGCAGGGGTTTTTTTTCCTGATTCACAAATAACTTCCTTTATGTGACCCAGTTTAACGCTAGCCATGTAGAAATGCAAACGACAGATAGATTATTTCACATTTAATACTTTTGTAAATGTGTATACCTCTGATATAAAGAGTTGGATTCTAATTTACTAGAAAGCAAAGGCTTGATCTTGGTGATATGCTGGGCAGTGTGCCAATCCAAACTTTACTGCTGGCCTATATTAATGATTTGTGAGGTAGCAAAGCACACTAGTTCAAAATTTCATGAGCTATAAGGACCTTACAGGGACAAAAGATTTCTGTAATTCTTAATCATCATTCTTTCATGGTTACGTCCAAAATCAATATTATTTTTCTCATTATTGAAAAAAGAAAAAAACTGAAATAATAAAATAATAGCAAATCTTAAGCTGTAGTGCCATGTTTTTGTTGGCAGCATGTCCTGCTGAAAATTATTTTTGAAATTCTGGGCAATTTGTAAAGTGCATTATAACACGCAACATGATACTGCATATATATGTATCTGTAGATCTACTATACATTATGGCTTCATAGATATATTTCACTATGATGAGATAAACAGACCTTTCCACAAAAGTCCTTTACATATTGCACATCATGCAGCCTCTGCGGTACAAGTGGTACTTGCTAAGAAGTGTCACTTTAAGGAGTGCAATATACATTAAACTGCTCAGGACCAAAGTTCAAAATCTGATAGTCAAAGACATATAGATGAGAATGGATTTTCATCCAGTCAGTAGCATTTCTTCTGTGTTTAAAAGCAGCACTTTGACCCAGTTCTTTATCCAATTTTCATACAAACAGACACAAATTCACCATGCACAATCTTATATACTTATCTTGGCAAAAAGATGTAAGGACACATACATATGATTAACTGTGATAAATTAGAACTTTTTTGGGGGTTTTGTTTGTTTGTTTGGGGGTTTTTTGGTGTTTGAGGCTTTTTTCTCCCGCTGTATCAACAAGCCAGAAATTATTTATTCAGCTGTTTGAACCTGGCATAAATTTCTTTGTAGAGTAGTTTGCAAGAGAATCTGCTAATCCTGTTTTTGGGTGTAATCCTACAAGTATAATTTTACTTTTTACTTTTCTTTTTTTTTTCTTTGTCTTTTCTTTCTTGTTTTTCTTTTTCTGCTTTTGGTCCAGACAGAACATGCTGACTGGAGATATTGAGAAAATGCAGGCTGGTTTCACTTATTAGGAACCACAAATCAATATAGTGTCACTCATACACTCCTTAGGATGCCTATCCCAGATGTGCATCCTTTGCTCTGCCTTCTCTTCAAACTGGTGGAAATGGAAAAAACACAGCAGTAGAACTATGTGAGGTTACTCCAAGAGGTCCTTATTTCTCTTTTTGCAGAGCAAAGACAATTCCCATCACCCAGTGACTGCCCACTATTCCCTATTTAGCCATGCAGGTAGTCTCTCAGACAACAGCACAAAAAAAAAATGTTGCTACTGTATAATGCCTGTTTTAGCTAAGAGGTTAAAAGTTATGAAGTTATGATTAACTGCATCAAATATAACACATTATAAATGTACTATTACAGATTTTACTATCAAAAGTAAATTAAAATGGTACACATTAACCTAAAACATATTAAGCAAAATTTGAAAAAATATGGAAATTATCACTAGTCATATTCTTTTTTTTTAAAAAAAAGGGCTGTTTAATGCAGCAGAAATTTAATATATTATACTTGGGAAAAGAAATCGTCCTATTGTGTGACAGTTTGGGCATAAGATAGGCTTAAAATGGACGTGGTTTCAGAATGTAGCAAATCTTACGTGTCTAGTATAAATCAAGAATTATAGTGTACTGAAGCCAGAATTTGTGAGATTGGAATGAGGTACTGTGGAACTGCATTTTTCAGTGATGCAATATACCAAAGTACTTAAATGCATATCCCTGCTCAAGGATAACTTCTAAATCCTGAGCTCTATGACCTTGGTATCTGTTTTCTAGGAACCTATGAATAAGTCTTTTGTTTCTGAGTGGGATTTTTTTTTTGGGGGCGGGGAGAAGGGGTAGGAAAAGGAGAAAAAAATATCTTTGAAATACTGTTAAAAAAAAATACTAAGTTAACATACAGTTATTAAGGTATATATATATATATATAATGTCAAGATGCCTTTTACCCAGTGTGTCTTGCTGACAAGAGAGGTTAGACTGCACAATCAGATTACAAGTACAATCTCAATGAATCATGGTTATAAGCTATTAATTACAGTTTAATCATTGTATTTTAGCAAGTTAACAACAGGTTAATTTTAAAAGAAATTTTCCTTACAGGGAACCTTGAATCACTGCATGTGAATTATGATGTAGGAATGATAAATATCCATAGGGGACTTTAAAGAGAACATGATGTTTTTTCCTCAGACTAACCAACTAAAAGAAATCTTTTTTTGTATATGTTATATGAACTGCCAGACTAAGATTTATTTATGATGTATGCGTTTATATCTTATATAAGTTGCCAGATGAGGTTCTGTTATTTTTCTTTGTGTTTCTTAATACAAATAGGGAAAAGTAATCTAGGAAGAGCTATCAATAAAGAGCACAGACCCTTATTGTGCTTCAAACTTCTGAGGTATTTCCAGTCATTCTCTAATCAGTGTGATTAGTTGCTCTTGTACATTTTAAGGTGCTAAGATTCCTAGCTCTGTTGATACTATGTGGAAAATTTAACACTTAACAAATGGTCTACATTTCTTTTGGCCAAAGCACACATAAGCGCTACTAACCTGGTTGCTGCGGTGATGAATGCCATTGTCTAGATTTCTGCTGTCCCAAAATTGTAGCCTGTTTCAACAGTCTTTCCTTACCAGTGGCATTAGCTGACAAAACCCTAAACTATTCACAGCCTCAGTCTACAAAGTTCAGATACTATTTTTAATGTACATCTAGCGAGATCCAGGACATGGTCTGAGTTCAAAATCTTCAAATAATAGTTATACTCTTTTTTTTAAAATCTTCATAAGGTAATTTTGTAAAAGAAAAAAAAAAAAGTGATACTATGCTTTTCTACGTTGTGCTGTTTAATACTTGTACGTTGATAGATCTGTAAGTGTGCTCAAAATACACAGTATTGATGGGGCCAAAGTACAATTTCAGAGCAAAGCCTTTCTAGTATTGAAACATTGAGGTATATTTCATGACAAAGAGGAACTGTTTCATCACCATGGGTGACTGTATTGGTATGGTGTTCTAAAAAATATGGACATCTCCTTCTTGGTGACAGAGAGAAAACAAGCCTGATTCTACTAGAAAAATCCTCCCATAGATAAAGTCTTCAGAAACAGAAAAACATGGGAGTCTCTGGAAAGGTCATGGAGCAAACCTTTGCAATGGATCTTTAGTTGATCCTTTTGTAATTCACACATTATTCAGAAACAAGCTGTGTTTGACAAGAAATTAAAGCAGAAAAGCAAATCTGAGCTCTTCTTTTTACTGAAGCACTAAACCACCAACTGAAGTTACTGAAACTATACTTGTCAGAAGAGTATAACAATTTTCTTCATTAATTTGATCATTCTTGCCTATTCACCATATGTTTAAATGAATGCAAAGACTACTGGAAAATGTTTTGGCTTCTTTCCTTCTATTTAGTTTTGAGTTTCTCACTGTAGTCACCAAACCTTAACTTTCCAGCAGAACTAGCTTAGAATTCTAATCAAGTTAGGTATGCTCCAACCCTGTATTTGGCTATGTGGTGCATAAACTGTCTCGGGTGTATATACACTTCAGTGTGAGCAAATTACTTTTAAATTTTTAGTCTAAAGTGAAATACTTTAAAGTTTAAATTAAAGTTAAATCCTTTAGGGATTCTAGAGGCAGGCTCTACATAAATAACTGCATGGTTTTTCTTTTAAATATATTTGGACCAAGATTAAAAGAAAAGCCATGAGTGTTGCAATTCTTATTTTTAATTTAGACAATCTCAAACATTGGCTTATAAATCACAGAAGTCAGCAGAAATTCTTACTTCACTTTCTACTGCTGTCTTCAGATAACACTAACTTCTCTCACCATAACATCTGTAAGTCTTCATTATACTCTAAATAAATGTAAATTAGTTTCATACAATTCAGTTTAGGTAAGAGTAAATTTTTCACAATCCCATATTAATAACCACAACAACAGACGACAAGAGTATTTCTGTTCTCATGGAATTTCTGTTAGAAAATAACACATTCTACAGACCTGTTTTTAGAAAGCTATAAGTAAAAAAATATAGACATTGTAAATGTAATGTTAAAACATTTTTATCTTTCAACAGGCTATTATAAACTGTTTCCTAAAATATACTTATTGTCATAATAGCTGTTTAAGCCCATTATTCATGAAGTAACAATGATATTTTTTCTTGCTGCCTGTATTCTTTAAACTTCTCTGGGGATACATGTTTCGTTCCAAGTATCGCCACAGATTTTGTATTAATAAAAGACACTTTCCTTTGTCTCTACATCTTGTCCACCACGTAAATTTTCTTTCCACCAACATTCATTTAACCATTTAATGATTGGTAAATGAAAAACTGAGTATGTCCAAGCAATGTTGACTTGCAGTCCAGAAGGCTAGTGACATCCTTCAAAAGAAGTGTGAAGAGCAGGTTGAGGCAGGTGATTCTACCGCTTTAGTCTTCTCTGGTGAGATCTCACCTGGAGTACTGCATTCAGCTCTGGGATTCTCAGTGCATGAAAGACGTGGACCTGTTCCACCAGACTCAGAGGAGGGCCACAAAGTTGATCAGGGGAATGGAGCACTTCCCCTGTGAGAACAGGCTGAGAGAGTTGGGATTGTTCATCCCAGAAAAGAGCAAGCTCCAGGGAACCTTGGAGTGGCTTTCCAGTTCTTAAAGGGCACCTACAGGAAAGACGAGGAGAGAGTCTTCATCGGAAGTGTATTAATAGGAAAAGGGATAAAGCTTTCAAAGTGAAGAACATAGATTTAGATTAGATGAAAAATTATTTACATTGAGAGTGTTAAGGCACTGGAACAGGTATGTACCATTCTGGAGAGCTGTTCAAGGCCAGGCTGATTGGGGCTTTGAGCAACCTGATCTAGTGGAAGGTGTGCCTAGCTGTGGCAGAGGAGTTCAAACAAGATAATGCTAAGGTTCCTTCCAACCCAAACCATTCTGTGCTAATTGTGTAATTTACTGCTTTGGAAGCTTGAAATAAGTCTGATTTAATTCTGTTTACAGAATTATGTGCCTTAGTGTGATGGAAATTGAACCTCCCATTTACATGTAATATCAATGCTATTTTCCAGACCAGGAATAGGTTATTTGCCCACTATCATGAGAGCCATGACCTAATTAAATATGTATATGTAATAAAGAAGACACAAAGATAGCAGAAGTGTACACCTTTGAGTTGAAAAGCAAAAGTGCTTTGTGAAATGTCTGGCTGCAGCTGAGATGACTGTGTCAGGATTATAGATATAAGGATAAAATCCTTTAAGTAAGTTAGTGGGTCTAATGATTAAAATGGCAATTTGCAGAGCCAATTTTCATTCAGCATTCCTTGGCCTCATTCTGGGTTGGGGTTTGGTGTTTGGTGGGGATTGTTTTGTGGTTTGGTTCTGGGGGTATTTTTTCTGTATTTTTTTTTTTTCTGTAATTTCCTGTATGGTTATGGAAATATCAGATTACCTATATACTAGTCAGAAAATGCATATAATTTTATTTATAACAGAATTTTAACAAGGCTCACTTAATTACAGACTCAATATCTGGTGATATTGAGTTACACCAATGAGCTTATTGAGTTCTTCCAATGACCCCTTGTAGGAAAAGGTGTTATTAGCATTAGGAAAAGTGGCTCAATTGATTCCTCGGTGTTTAGGAGATCATTTGAAATCCCCAGGTGCTAGATAAATGCAAAGTTATATGTCTGTTATGTATAACTCATACAGACTATGAGAAAATAATTATCATGCAAAGGGGTTTGCTAGCATGCACCTTGCCTCCCATTGACTTCATTAAGTCCTGATGTGGGAGCACAAGGCTGTAATTTGCAGATCCTTCTGAAGAACTGGGTCTTTACAAGGTAATCTCAGCATACATCATGTTTTCACCAATGAGTTTGATGAAACATAAAACAAAATTGTGGTGACAAGTAAATCCATCAATGGCACACCCAGTAGATTCCAATTACGTTAATTAGAGTAGACTTTCTAATGAGTGGAATGTCAAACACTGGATCCATGCCCAATGCTAATCATTCATTCATTTTGCTGCTGGTTCTAATTCACATTATGCCAAGGAGGTTTCATGCATTCTGACACCAAACTATGAGCAAAGTGCTTCTGCTTTAGAAACAGAAGTAGAAGCACAAGTTTGACATACTAATTAAATGTGCCAGCGTGCATGATACATTGCTAAATGCAATTTCATTCCTATAAAAGCAGATATCATATAAAGCACAGAAAGGGTGCAAAGCAGTATTTGTAACAATTCCTCTGCATAAATGAGACAGTGACAGTACCTACCCTGTTATTCTGAGAAACCTGTACTGAAGTGGTATCCAAATAATAGGGAAAAATCTAGGAGATAAGTACATTAAAAGGGGTACTGGAACAGTAGGGTGTATCAGAGTATATCAAAACAATGGAGTGATAACAGCATTGTGAAAGACACATCCCCATAGAATTTTGTTCTGCACAAACTGTTTTTCACCTCAGACTGGTCCCTGCTTCCCTTCCTTTGTATTCAAGCATCATGCAATGGTACACTGTAGTTGCGGAACAACTTGTGTGCCTGCATCTCACCTGTGCCAACTCCAGGTTGTTGCTTCACAGCCAAGCTTATGCAAACAAAGATGAAACAGCAGCAACTTAGAGTATGAGGGGTGCTCACTTCTTTTTGACTGCCATAGTGTCCATTGTACCTGCACCACCACATAAGCAGAGCATGATCCACCCTGCTTTGGGAACACTCTACCAACCACACATAGGGAATGAAGGGGAATTCAGGAACGAAAGGCAGCATCGAGAACTGCTGGTATGCACCCACCACCAAGAACACATCAACCACATGGGACACTGCTGGAACCTGGAGTAATGATTCTGCTCTTACCGTTGGTCTTACCCCATTTTTCTCATAGAATCATAGAATGGTTTAGGTTGGAAGGGACCTCAAAGATCATCCGTAGGAACACCTCCCACTAGAACAGGTTGTTCGAGGCCTCATCCAACATGGCCTTGAACACATCCAGGGAGGGAGCAGCCACAGCCTTCCTGGGCAATCTGTTCCAGTGTTTCAGCACCCTCACTGTGATGAATTTCTTCCTAACCTTTAGTTTAAATCTCGTCTCCACCAGTTTAAACCCATTACCCCCCATCCTGTCATTTAAGACCTTGTAAATAGTCTCTCCCCTGCCTTCCTGTAGGCCCTCTTATTATAGTAATAAGGTCTCCCCGAAGCCTTCTCTTCTCCAGGCTGAAGTGTCCCAACTCTCATAGCCTGACTCATAGCAGAGGTGCTCCAGCCCTCTGATCATTTTTGTGGCCCTCTGGACTCGCTCCAACAGTTCCATGTCCTTCTTTCGGTGGGGGCTCCAGAACTGTACACAGTACTCTAGCTGGGGTCTGATGAGAGTAAAGGGGGAGAATCACCTCTCTTGCCCTGCTGGCCAAGATTCTTTTGATGCAGCCCAGGACACAGTTGCTGTCCTGGGCTCAGTGCGCACAGTTGCTGCACATGCACACTGCCAGCTCATGTTGAGTTTTTCATCAATCAGGATCTCCTTTTCAATAACCAAGCAGTCCCAAGGTCCTTTACCTCAGGGCTGCTCTCCAGCCATTCACCAACCAGCATGGATTTGTGCTTGGGATTGCACTGACTCAAGTGCAGTATCTTACACTTGGCCTTGTTGCATTTCATTAAGTTGGCCTGGGCTCACCTCTCCAGCCTCCCCAGGTCCCTCTGGATGCCATCCCTGCCCTCTAGCAAGTCAACTGTGCAACAAAGGCTTCCCCTGGCCTCCTTGATGAGGCTGTAAGAGTGCTGGTACAGAGCAGTTGCTGAAAAGGACCTTGTTATGTATTCCTGTCCCTCAGCATCCAAGCTTTATGTGTTTGCTGTGTTTTGGCAGAAGCCACAAAGTGTCCTTGCTTTTCTGAGATATTCAACATCTGTTTCACTGACACCTGAAAAGGAAATGAGAGCAGGAGGAAAATTGTAATGATGTACAAGAAACAAAACCATTCTTTTGCTACCTTATTTTTTTCCCCTCTAGTAAGTCAGCTGTGCCACAAAACTTGGTGTCGTCTCTTTCCTCTTCCCTCTCACTTACTCTCTTGTGTTTTGTCTCTCTGTCACATACTAGGTTATAGCCTTGCCTGCCTTTAGAACCACAGTATGGTCAAAGCTAACAGCACTAACTTGTAATCAATAAATTGCCAAGCATTCCTCACCATTTTAGTGTCAGTTTACCTCACTCAGTCCTTAGATATCACTAAAGAGCTTCCTACAAACCCTTCATCTGCGGTTGGGTCGCAACATGCATTAATAATAATTTGGTATTCATCTAAATGCTTTATATATGAGCTAAGAAAAAGAGTTCCAGAAAGATCCACTCCAGTAATATAGACTGTTTTTTTTTCAGGAGTGATATTCACCTACGTCAGTAGCTTTAAGACAGAAAAAGTCAGCTGCCATCTGCTGATAATTAAGTATGTTTGAGCCTATTTTGCATTAGCTTCAACAACTGATGAGGATGGATGTGCACTAAGGCATCCAGCTGTGCACTGGAGAGCCAGAAGCAGACACACATCCATCTTCTCTGATGATTTGGCTGTAAGGCTAGGAGTCTCCTCTTGAGCAGGAAGAGGGCCAATGGGAGTAAAATCCCAGTTCACTGCAGATACTTATCTCTTGAGTACACTTTGTATATTTGCCATCTACTTACTGCACAGCAACTAACTAATGGCATTTTCAGGCTTAGATGCAGTGGATTACTCCTTCAAATCCATGCTCAGTATACAGAGTTGTATGGGTGATAAGTATTTTCATTACCATGTCCAATGCTTCTATAGCCTTGAATGAGTAGTTGGGTATTGATTTGGTTCTCATATGCAGTTTTCGGTACCCCAGCCTGTTTTAGCACTGAATTAGTGATACAGTTTTTACTTACACAGTATATATCTGATCTATATTTTTTCTGTCTGAAAGAAAGCTGAAGCTAGATTTTCTGTCAACAGGCTAAAGCAGTAGACTTTAGTTACTTTGTAGATACTCTCCTGATTAATTGTGCTCATAGAGCTCTGGTTCCTCTGCTTCTACCCTCTTTTTTTTT
>VWZI01020349.1:5693-30022 GCA_013396835.1 Psilopogon haemacephalus | reverse complement strand
GGGAATGGGGATTATGGTGTGCTCGAGGGTGAGGCTGGCATTCTCGGCTGGCAGCCCATCTCCTGGGGATGCAGGATGGGTCCCTGCTGCTCTGCAGCCCTAGAACCACCTCCCGGGGGGATGCAGGATGGGTCAGAGCTGCTCTGCAGCCCCAGATTCACCTGGCATTCCCGGCTGGCAGCCTGTCTCCAGGGCATACAGGATGGGTGAGTGCTGCTCTGCAGCCCCAGATCCACCTCCCGGGGGGATGCAGGATGGATCGCTGCTGCTCCGCATCACCAGATCCGCATCACAGCGGGGATGCAGGATGGGTCAGAGCTTCTTTGCAGCCTCAGAACCACCTGCCAGGGGGCATACAGGATGGATCGCTGCTGCTCTGCATCCCCAGATCCACATCACAGTGGGGATGCAGGATGGGTCAGTGCTGCTCTACATTCCCCAGATCCGCCTCCCAGGGGGGATGCAGGATGGGTCAGTGCTGCTCTGCAGGCCCAGATCCACTTCCTTAGGAGCTGCAGGATGCGTCCTTTTGCCCAGGCACACAAGTCAAAGGAGCTCTTTCTGTGAGTGCTGGGTGGATGGATTCTTTTGTCACCTGCTCTCTTTGGTTTCCCGGAGATGGCTCTGATACCAACTGTGTGAAACCAGCTGAGGTGGAAAGAAAGGCCCTAGCTGAGCTTGCAGCAGCTCAGCATGATTTCCTGAAGATTTACAGGCTGAAGCCATCCATCAGCATTTGATAGCCCAAGTTATCGAAAGCAGGTCCCTAAATCAGCATTTGGAGACACAAATAATTTGGCCTGAAGGTCTGAAGTCATGAGAACTGTGCAGCACCACCCCAGCCCTCCTCAAACAAAGACAGATTGAGCAGATACCTTCCCACAGGCAGCTGGAACAGTGGCTACAAGTCCTGGTGGTGGCTCAGGCCAGGCTGGATGCTCTATCATTGCATTAAGATCATTCCAGAGCCTGGCTTGGCCCTTGTCATTTTCTTTTCTGACTTGGTGGCAACGTAAATGTTCCTTTCTTAAAAAGATGACAACATTCCCAGCTGAAGGTCTCAGTGATATGCCTGAAGCCAAATTGCTGGACCCAACTCATCTTCCCATACAAAGAAAGTTGCATTTCCACTGCCACTGCAACCCTCCTGCCACAGCAGGACCAGACAATCTAGCTCAGGGCATACAGCAACACATCCAGACAGGCCTTGAAGGGCTCCCCAGAAGGAGACTCCACAACCTCTCTGGGCAGCCTGTGCCAGTGCTCTGAGACCCTTCCAGGCAAGAAGTTGCTCCTTGTGTTGAACTGCAACCTCCTGTGCTGCAGCTTCCATCCATTGCTCCTTGTCCTATCCCAGGCAGCAAGTGAGCAGAGCCTGTCCCCCCACTCTTGATCAGCCCTCAGAGATTTATAGACATTTATCAAATCCCCTCTCAGTCTTCTCTTCTGCAGACTAAGCAGCCCCAGATCCCTCATCCTCTCCTCATCAGGCAGTGCTGCAGTCCCCTCAGCATCCTCATAGCCCTCTGCTGGACCCTCTCCAGCAGATCCCTGTCCCTCTTAACCTGGGGATCCCCAAACTGAAGGCAGTACTCAAGAAGNGTCCCCTCAGCATCCTCGTAGACCTCTGCTGGACCCTCTCCAGCAGATCCCTGCCCCTCTTAACCTGGGGATCCCCAAACTGAAGGCAGTACTCAAGAATAGGTCTCACCATGGCAGAGTAGAGGTGGAGGAGAACCTCCCTTGTTCTGCTGGACACACTCTTCCTAATATACCCCAGGTTCCCACTGTCCTTGGCCACAAGGGCACATTGCTGTGCCATGGATGTTCTCCGTTGGGAGATTGAAACTGGATGTTAGGAGGAAGTTGTTTGCAGTGAGGGTGGTGAGACATTGGAACAGGTTGCCCAGGGAGGTTGTGGCTGCTCCCTCCCTGAAGGTGTTCAAGGCCAGGCTGGATGAGGTCTTGAGCATCCTGATCTAGTGGGAGGTGTCCCTGCCTATGGCACAGAGGGGTTGGAAGTAGATGATCTTTGAGGTCCCTTCCAACCTAAACCATTCTATGATTCTGATTCTCCGCCATCACTCCCAGGGCCCTCTCCTTGGGGCTGCTCTCCAGCAGATCACCTCCCAGCCTGTCCTGCTGCAGTTTATTCTTCCTCCCCAGCTGCAGGCCTCTGCCCTTGTCCCTGTTGAACCCCATCTGGCTGCTCTGTGCCCAGCTCTCTCTGGCTGCCCACGCAGCCTGCAGCTGGCTCAGCCCAGGCTCGGGACTGGGTTTGCCGCACGCCTGGGAGGCTTCTTCTGCCCCCCCGTGATTTACGCCGGGGCCTGAGCTGTAACTCACATTTCTGTTTAAGAGCTCAGCACTCTAATAGTGGGGGCTATTACTGTCAGCACGTAGCAGCCACACTTCTGAGCTGCAATCCAGCCAAAGCTGGCCTACGTGATATCATCTGGGTGTTTGTCTGCCCGGCGGAGCTGCCTTTATTTCCTCCCCGCCCCTCCCCTCCGTTGCTGTCTCAAGGACTCTTTTCCCGAGCAACAATTCATGTCCCCTTCAGTCGGCACCGGGAAAACAATCAGGCTCAATTCTGGGGGTTTGGCAGAAAGGAAATGCTAAATGAGATCTCAGGATCATAAACAAGAGGGATGTAGGCAAATCAGAGGGAATTCGGAGGGGAGCGGCGCTGGTGATGGAGGGGCAGGAGGGACTGGGCTGATGGGGGATGATTAAAGTAAGTAAACGCTCACTACCAGGCTAAAAGAAGACTGATGGGGGGACATAACAGCTGTCTAGGAATATCTGAGGGGTGTAAACACTGAACAGGAAGAAATACTGTCTGGGATGGTCCAAAAGGCCATTACAAGAGGGATGTGGACATGCTGGAGCGTGGCCAGAGAAGAGCCACGAGGATGCTCAGAGGGCTGCAGCACCTCTGCTGTGAGCACAGACTGAAAGAGTTGGGGTCATGCAGGCTGGAGAAGAGGAGGCTCCCAGGTCACATTCTTGCGGCCTTCCAGGATCTGAAGGGGGCTACAAAAATGCTGGGGAGGGACTTTTCAGGCTATGAGGGAGTGACAGGACTAGGGGGAATGGAGCAAAGCTGGAGATGGGGAGATTCAGATTGGAGGTGAGGAGGAAGTTGTTGAGCATGAGAGTGGTGAGAGCCTGGAATGGGTTGTCCAGGGAGGTGGCTGGGGCCTCATGCCTGGAGGTGTTTGCAGCCAGGCTGGCAGAGGCTGTGGGCAGCCTGATCTAGGGTAGGGTGTCCCTGGGCATGGCAGGGGGGTTGGGACTGGCTGATCCTTGTAGTCCCTTCCAACCCTGACTGATTCTATGAAAAGCTAAGAATAGAGGCAGTGAAGCCCTTACAAAGGGAAGCTCAGCCTGGATGCCAGCACAGACTTCCTGCACTTCTACTGATACAGAGTGCCATGGATTTTCCTAAGGCAAATGGGATGAGCAGTGCTGCTGGAGTGCTGGGGGTCTGCAGAGGACAGCATCCCTTAAATAAATAATTGGCACATTTTCAGCTTTATGCTGTCCTTCCTCCTCAGCAGCCAAGATGAATGAATAATCCATGATGGATAGCTCACTCCAAGCATCTTGCCACTGACATTGCTCACAATCTGCTGCTGAATGGATCACACTTCCCTTCAATTTGTCTCATACCTCACCTTGCTCAGTTCGGGTTTTGGTGAGTGGTTTTGCCCTATGGACTGAATGCTGCCAGTGCTGGCTGAGCAACCCCCAGAGCCTTGCTGGCCAGCAGTGGGTGGGCCCCAAATTAAGGTGACTACTACTCCTCTGGGCAGGATCACAGCATGTCAGGGATTGCAAGGAACCCAAAGAGATCATCGAGTCCAACCCCTGTGGTACAGCAGGACCAGACAGTCCAGCTCAGGGCACACAGCAACACTTCATAGGATTATAGAATCATTGAAGGGTTTAGGTTGGAAGGGACCTCAAAGCTCAGCCAGTTCCAACCCTCCTGTGCCATAGGCAGGGACACCTCCCACTAGAACAGGTTGCTCAAGGCCTCATCCAACCTGGCCTTCAACACCTCCAAGGAGGTTCTGGAGCACATCCAGGGAGGTGGTGGAATCACCCAGCCTGGATGTGTTGGATGTGGTGCTTAGGGCTATGTTTTAAGGTGAATCTTGTTTGAGTAGGGTTCTAGGTTGGACTTGGTGACCCTGAGGGGCTTTGCCAACATGCATGTTGCTGTGATTCTGTGAAATGGTTGTGGTACCTGAGGCTGGGACTCTCTAAAATGTCCTCTGCTACGAGACATTCAGGGTTCAGCAGCAGGGCTGAGGCTCTAATCTCACNCTCCCTTCCAACCCAAAGCATTCCATGGTTCTATCCTTGCCTCAGATCCAGGGAGGGTGGGGGGGGAGGGACACACACATTCCCACGTTAATCAGATTATAGCAATTCCCTCTCAGGTCTAGATTTGATGCTGAGCTACACAATCGAGGTCCCCTTTAACTCCACGAGGGAGAGACGGTTATAAAGCCCAAAACACAATCAAGAAGAAAATACAATTTATAAAAAAAGGGGAAAAACAACAACAAAAAAAAAAAATTAAAAAGGAGAAAAAAAGAGAGAATTGCTTCTGCTGGAATTGCAAACAGCAGCGATGGCCCCGATTGGGCAGTAATCAAGGCCAGGCCAGCCTGTCTGCTCTTATTATCTCTCCCACTAATCCCCAATGTGTTTCCTATTTGTGTCGTTCTGGGTTTTTCTGCCGAGCCTGAGGCAGAACCTGCAGTGCTGGAGCTTCCTCCCCAGCCTGGGACACCCAGAACAACAGCTAAAAAACAGAGGCAGACTCCTTTCGGTGGTGCCCAGCAAAAGGAAAGGGAGCACAGTGGGCACAAAGTGGAATCACAGAATGTCAGGGGCTGGAAGGGACCTTCAAAGCTCAGCCAGTCCAACCTCCCTGCCAGAGCAGGATCTCCTGTACCAGACCACACAGGAACACATCCAGGTGGGTTTGGAATATATCCAGAGAGGGAAACTCCACAACCCCCTCCCCTGGGCAGCCTGTTCCAGGGTTCTGTCACTCTCAGAGGGAAAAAATTCCACCTCCTGTTTAAATGAAACTTCCTACGCCTCAGCTTCCACCTATTGCCCCTTGGCCTGTCCCTGGGCATCACCCAGCAGAGCCTGGCTCCAGCCTCCTGCCACTCACCCTGCACATATTGATAACCATTGCTGAAGTCTTCCTCTCAGCCTTCTCTTCTCCAAGCAGCACAGCCCCAGCTCCCTCAGGCTCTCCTCATAACAGAGCTGTTTCATTCCCTTCATCATTTTTGTGGCTCTGTGCTGGACTCCCTCAAGCAGTTCCATGTCCCTCTTGAACTGGGGGCCCCAGAACTGGACACAGTACTCAAGATGCAGCCTCAGCAGGGCAGAGTAGAGGGGCAGGAGAACCTCTCTTGACCTATTAGCCACAGCCTTTTTAATCCATCCCAGAATGGCATTGGCCTTGCTGGTCACCAGAGCACATTGCTGGCTCGTGGTCAACCTCCCATCCACTGGGACCCCCAAAATCCCAGCTCCACAGAAGGTGACAGAGAGGCTGCCACCTCTGTGGGGTTAAATTCTCTGGGGAATGTGCCTGCTGGAGCACAGTGACCCATCCTGCACCAACCTGGGACTGCAGAACAGCAGTGACCCATCCTGCACCAACCTGGGACTGCAGAACAGCAGTGACCCATCCTGCACCAACCTGGGGCTGCAGGACAGCAGTGACCCATCCTGCACCAACCTGGGACTGCAGGACAGCAGTGACCCATCCTGCACCAACCTGGGACTGCAGAACAGCAGTGACCCATCCTGCACCAACCTGGGGCTGTAGGACAGCAGTGAGCCATCCTGCACCCCCAGGGAGGAGCACCTGGGTCTACAGAGCAGCAGAAAGTCCTGGTGCATCCCCAGGCATTCCCAGTGCTTCCAGTCCTCCTCTCAGGCAGTGTTTCTCGGACCTGAATGCCGGCTGGCAGTTCTAATTTTGGTGATTCCCTGTTTGTTATTCTTTCCCCTGAAAAGCTCCAGCTCATGGAGTGGTGGAGGAGGAGCTGCGTGCCAGGCCCCGGGGAAGCTGGCACCCATCTCACAGCAGCATCTGCTTGGGGTGACCTTCACCTGGGAGCGGCTCAGGGGAGGTCCACGCTCAGCGGCAGCCCCACGCAGCACTGGCGTGACGTGCGGCCAAGAGCCCAGGCTGAAGTGAGCAGCTGTGCCTCACTCGTGTTTACACAGACAAAAAGAAGAGGTGGGGATCCTCACGGATGCCTGGGAGTCAGGAAGGAGCAGCCAAGCATCAGGGGCAGGCTGGAACCAGCAGCAGGACGTGTGGGAGCAGGATGGGCGATGCCTGCCGCAGCAGCTTGTGGTGTGCCTGAGCTGCTCTGCCAGCAGGGAGCCACCTCCTGAGCCTTTGGTTTCATTCCTGACTCAGGGAAGAACAGCAGGTGTCAAAGGGGAGCCTGGGGTGGTTGGGGACAATCACAGAATCATCAACCAGGTTGGAAAAGACCTCTAGGATCATCAAGACCTACCTCAGAGAATCACCGAATCATAGAATCATAGAACCCTAGAATCACAGAATTGTAGATCCATAGAATCACAGAATCATAGAATCATAGAATCACAGAATAATAGAAACACAGAATAATAGAATCATAGAACCACAGAATCACAGACTCACAGAACCATAGAATCACAGAATCATAGAATCATAAAACCAGAGAATCACAGATTCACCCCTCCAAGCTCGTCCAGTCCAACCTAGCACCCAGCCCTAGCCAATCAACCAGACCATGGCACTCAGTGCCCCATCCAGGCTTTTACTGAACACCTCCAGGGATGGGGACTCCACCACCTCCCCGGGCAGCCCATTCCAATGCCAATCAGTCTTGCTGTGGAGAACTTCTTTCTAACATCCAGCCTGAACCTGCCCTGGCACAGCTTAAAGCTGTGACCTCTTGTTCTGTCACTGGTGCCTGGGAGAAGAACCCAACCCCAACTGCCTACAACCTTCCTTCAGGTAGTTGTAGAGAGCAATGAGGTCTGCCCTGAGCCTCCTCTTCTGCAGGCTGCACACCCCCAGCTCCCTCAGCCTCTCCTCTTGGGGCTGTGCTCCAGGTCCCTCCCCAGCCTTGCTGCCCTTCTCTGGACACCTTCCAGCACCTCAACAGCTTTCTTAAATTAAAGGGCCCACAACTGGAGAACAAGCCTCCTTTTTCTCCCTTTGTAGAACAGAGAAGCTGTGCTGTAGGATCAGGAAAAGAGCCAACAGATGCTGAAGCTCAACCCTGGCCACCTTGGCACTAATCAGGATAAAGCTGGTGGGAGAAGGGAAAGGGCCAGGAATGTGAAGCAGAGCAAAGAAGCTCCTTTGCAAAGGCCATGGGGAGGGTTATGGCATCCCAGCCTGGAGCAGACATCAGGGCTCAGAGGAGAGGCAGCCCAGGGACCTGCTCATGCTTCTGTCTGGACCAACTGGTCCACAAGGCCTCTGCACACCTTGGTGGGACTCCAGATGGATTGTGGCCAGTGTTTATTTGACAGAGGGGTTTTGGCTGCCTGCTGCCCAGCATTGCCAGGGAACCAGCCTGTTTTCCACTTCCTAAATAATGCAACCAGCTGTCATTACCAATGGGCTGAACATCCCCACACACACACACCTGCCATCCAGGAGCTCCTGGCACAATATGAGCTGGGCCAGGACAAGCCTTTCTTCCAAAGCCAGCCCTCCCCCCTGCATCCCTGGGCAGGGGCCAGGGGAATTTCTCTTTTCTTTTTTCTTCTCTAAGGACACCAGTGCTCCTGCTGCTAGCATCTCTGTCGAAAACCCTCTGGTTTCACCTTGAGTGGGTTGAGTCCAGAGGGCAGCATCCTGCTGGCTGTCAGGCTGCTGTAAATCCCCTGCGAGCTACATTTGCTGCAGACTTGCTGCTCCAGATTTACAGCTGTGCTCTGGAGAGTAGATCATGACCTGTCCTCTCTGGAGCAGAGCCTTTCCACAGCTCAGCAACTTACACTTCCCTTCGAAATGGTCTGGTGAAAAGCCCAAGGCAAACGTTTCTGCTGCGTGGTTTAGCATCTTGCTCAACACTGGTCCTGACAGCTTCTGCTTAAAGCTTCCCCCCTTTGCCTCCCCACTGCTTGCTGCTTTTCTCCTTCTGTGGAGAGGAGCAGGAGCAAAAGAACAAAGGGGAAGAAAGAGGAAGGTGTGGGGAGGAGAGATAGGATCAGCCATGGGTACCAACTCAGAGATGTGGAGTCGCCTGCCTGGTCCCACCAGCCTGGCCAGCTCAGCTCCAGGGAAACCAAGAGGAGTGCTTGGAGGGATACAAGCACTGAGGTGGTGCTGCTGATGACTTTGGGTGGCTGTGCACCTCCTGACTCGTGGCTGAGCCAACACCTGCCAGGGCAGCAGAAGCTTTATCTTTTCAGAGGTAAATGTCCAGTTCTGGAGCCCCTGGTACAAGAGGGCTATGGAGGTGCTGGAAGGTGTCCAGAGAAGGGCCACGAGGATGCTCAGAGGGATGAAGCACCTCTACTATAAAGAGAGAGTGAGGGAGTTGGAGCTGTTCAGTCTGGAGAGGAGAAGGCTCTCAGGTGGCCTTATTGTGGCCTTGCAGGATCTCAAGGGGGCTACAAGAAAGCTGGGGAAGGACTTTTTAGGCTGTCAGGTTCCACCCCTCCAGGACTGGGGGGAATGGAGCAAAGCTGGAAATGGTTAGATGCAGACTGGATGTTAGGAGGAAGTTGTTGAGCATGAGAGTGGTGAGAGCCTGGAATGGGTTGCCCAGGGAGGTGGTTGGGGCCTCATCCCTGGAGGTGTTTGCAGCCAGGCTGGCAGAGGCTGTGAGCAGCCTGATCTAGGGTAGGGTGTCCCTGGGCATGGCAGGGGGGTTGAGCCTTGTGGTCCCTTCCAACCCTGACTGATTCTATGATTCTCTAACTATATGATTCTATGATTCTATGATTCCATGATGATTCTATGATTCTATGATGCTATGATTCTCTGATGCTATGATTCTATGGTGCTATGATTCTGATTGCTGTGGTCCATGGCCATATGCTGCATCCTCCCCCCTGCCTTAGGACAAGATGTTCTTCTTTGCTTCCTATCCCAGATCATTTCCCAGCTTTGCTGAGATGTTCTGACAGCATCAGGGTTCCCCCAAAGAGAGCTCATGTTGCAGAGGGCAGTGCAGCTTTCTGGCATGCATTAATTGTTCAGCAGCTCATCTGCCTGCAGCTTAACTTCACTGTTCTAACTGAAGCCTGAGAGGAAAAAAAACAAACAACAAAACAACAAATCTTTGGGGCTGCAGCTGAATTTAATCTGCCCTGTCCAGATTTGTGTCCTGCCGTGGGTGGTGTGTTCTGCATCAGACAATGACAACAACAAAAAACCAACCTAAAAAACACCTATAGAAAGAAGAAACCATGCAGGAGCCATGCCCTGGGCACTAACACATCTATGGGGTCACTCATGTTTCTCCACCTCTTGCTATTGCAGTCCCTTTCACCCCACCTTGCATGTTCTGCTGGGCAGCCAAAGCAGTCAGTGCTTTTATGGGATGCTGAATAATTGAGCTCAGGTAAAATATTTCTCCAAGGCTTGCTTCCCAAGAGAGCCAGAGAAGGACCCACAAGCCCATTACAGAGCTGGGGTGAGGCAGGGGGGGGAGGGGTGTGGAATGAAAACTGCTCTGACATTAAATTATTCGCTTCCAATGACTTGGAAAATGAGGGGCCAGAGTGTACAGGCTGTGTAAGTGAGGTGTGACTTCCTAACAGAGTACCAGCTCCTCATCAGAGCCTGTTTGGATGAGTCAGAGCAGGCTATCAGGCACACAGAGCAAGAAGCAAGTGTCTCTGTGCAGACACCCAGAGCCACCAAGCAGCTCAGACTGTTCAGCCAGCATCTTTGGCTGGGATGGTTTGTCCCCCTTGCTCAGCAAGGTCAGCATCACCCCGAAGGAAAAGTGTCTTTCATATGGTAAAATACTCTGTTTCTACTCATCCACTCTCCTTCTTTAAAGGATTCTTCTCCAGACTAAAGCCTCTGATGGCCTCCTTCCATTCCTCCTCATCAGTGCTGGGTCCAGTGCTTTTTAGCATCTTCATCAATGACAATGATGAGGGGACAGACAGATAGACAGAGTCTATTCATCAAGTTTGCTGATGACACCAAACTGTGAGGCTTGGCTGATTTGGCTCTCTCTAGAGAGACCTGGACAGACAGAGCTGGGCACAGAGGAACCAGATGAGATTCAATGAGGACAAGTGCAGAGTCCTGCACCTCGGGAGGAAGAATAAACTACAACAGTACAGGTTGAGAGGTGACTGCTGGAGAGCAGCCCTGTGGAGAGGGACCTGAGAGTGTTGCTGGAGAACATCCATGGCACAGCAATGTGCCCTTGTGGCCAAGAGGGCCAATGGGGTCCTGGGGTGCATTCAGAAGTGTGTGTCCAGCAGATCAAGGGAGGTTCTCCTCCTCCTCTATTCTGCCCTGGTGAGACCTCATCTTGTACTGCCTTCAGTTTTGGGCTGCCCAGTTTCATAGAGACAGGGATCTGCTGGAGAGGGTCCAGAGGAGGGCTATGAGGATGCTGAGGGTACTGGAGCACTGCCTGATGAGGAGAGGCTGAGTGACTTGGGGCTGCTTAGTCTGGAGAACAGAAGACTGAAAGGGGATTGAATCAATATTTATCAATATCTGAGGGCTGAGGATCAGGATGAGGGGGGATGCTCTATGATTCCATGATAAATGAGAGCTAGGAGAAACAGCCCTTAACTGGGCACAGGGTAAAAAAAAGAAGTGGCCTCTCAGCTTTCAGCCTGAAGAGCAGATCATAGAATCATGGAATGGTTTAGGTTGGAAGAGACCTCAAAGATCATTCAGTTCCAACCCCGCTGTGCCATAGGCAGGGACACCTCCCACTAGATCAGGACGCTCAAGACCTCATCCAGCCTGGCCTTGAACACATCCAGGGAGGGAGCAGCCACAGATCCTTGCCTCATCACTTCTCCACCCATCCCTTTTGCTCACCTTGATCTATTTTGTCTCTCTCCTCGTTTGTCTCTACGTTATTCTCCCCACACACACACACATGCTCCCTGCCTGTCAAATTCTTCTCTCCCTTCATACCTTGCAAAGGCTGAATTAGAGAAGGGGGGAGAGGTGGGGGTTGAAAAGCACTTTAGGAGACAACCATCAGCCTTTGTTTCTGCAATGGCATATGGTGATAATAACAGCCCAGCAGCCCCCGACCTCCTGGCTTCAATTACTTTACAGGATCAGCTAATCCCGGTTAAAATTACCTATGTAACTGAAGAATAATTGTGAGGCAGGCTCTCTGCTGGACCCTGGTGCTCTGAAAAATCGTTGCTGAGCTGCTCCCTGTGCCAAAGCTGGGGAGGGATCAGCAGATGAGTAACAGGCTCTGGGAGATGCTGTCTGAGAAGATTGGTTTCTCTTCCTTCTCAGAGCAAACTCCAAACAGATGGCCACTTTTCTTCCCTCCCCCCCCCCGCCCCCAGTGGCTCTATGGAATGGGCAAGGTTGATGTGATGGACAGAGGAAGAGGAGATGCTTCACAGGTTCATTTGCCTGGGTAGGACTCCAGGGGTTGACAATTAGGATCATTGAATCGTAGAACTTCTCCCTCCCGGGGTTGCTCCAGCTTGGCAGATCTGTTGTGAGGAGAGCACAGAATTACAGCAACACTGAGTGCTAGGGGGTGGAAGGGACCTCCAGAGATCATAGACTCATAGAATGGTTTGGGTTGGAAGGGACCTCAAAGCTCAGCCAGTTCCAACCCCTCTGTGCCACAGGCAGGGACACCTCCCACTAGATCAGTTCGCTCAAGGCCTCATTCAGCCTGGTCCTGAACACCTCCAGAGAGGGAGCAGCCACAACCTCCCTGGGCAACCTGTGCCAGTGTCTCACCACCCTCACTGCAAACAACTTCCTCCTAACATCCACTTTCAATCTCTCCTCTGCCAGTTCAAACTCATTCCTCTTCATCCTGTCATTACAAGACCTTGTCAATAGTCCCTCCCCAGACCTCCTGTAGCCCCCTTCAGATCCTGGAAGGCTACTCCAAGGTCTCCTCAAAGCCTTCTCTTCTCCAAGCTGCAGAGTCCCAACTCTCATTACCTTTCCTCATAGCAAAGCTGCTGCAGCCCCCTCAGCCTGTCCCTCTGGATGGATCCTTGCCCTCTAGATCATCTAGTCCAACTTCCCTGGCACCCCTTGCAGGTCTTGTCCCTTGCTGGAGTCTCCCTGGCCTTTCCACTCCACTTTGCAGTCTCAGGACCTCTCTCTGGTAGCTCCACTCAGCAAATCTGTGGGACAAGACATGATTCTTCCTTCGATGGCAGATAAAGCCCTCCCAGACCGCCAGGCCGTCTGCTGCTTTGATTGCTTTTACCCTCTGCAGCAGCTTCCCTGACAGCTGCTGCAAATTGCTCCTTTCAAACCTGAAATTCCCAGGATTTAACCCAGCTCCCAGGCAGGTCACCTCCTCAGCACCCAGCCCTCCTCCTGGCCGTGCCCTGCCACTCGGCATCCCACATCGTTTCACCACCTGCCTCCTCTAGCCAGCAAATGTGTTTTCCCTGGCAGCTCAGGTGAGGAGACCTTGATGAAGGATGAGATGCTGATGGCTCAGAGACTCCATAAACTTTATGAACTCCTCAGCAGGCCTAACAGGCTCCTTGCAAGGCTCCGTTATAGCCCCAGGTTTGGAGCATCCTGCAGCAAGCCCCAGGCAGTCCTGGCCTCTTTTGGCAGGACTTGTCAACAAGTGCAGATCAGATCTCTGAAACAACAAACAGAGAGGCAGGTACCTCCCAGGAGATAGCATCTGCTCAGGTGTCTCCAAGAACAGCATAAGCTTAATCCTGAGCTTGGCACATCACAGGCTCAGAGGATGTCAGGGGCTGGAAGGGACCTAAAAAGATCATCAAGTCCAATCCCCCTGCCACAGCAGGACCAGACAATCTAGCTCAGGGCACACAGCAACACATCCACACAGGCCTGGAAAGGCTCCAGACAAGGAGACTCCACAACCTCTTTGGGCAGCCTGTGCCAGTGCTCTGGGCACCTACCAGGCAAGAAGTTGCCCCTTGTGTTGAGCTGCAACCTCCTGTGCTGCAGCTTCCATCCATTGCTCCTTGGCCTATCCCAGGCAGCAATTGAGCAGAGCCTGTCCTTCCACTCCTGATCCTCAGCCCTCAGATATTTATAGTCATTTATCAAATCCCCTCTCAATCTTCTGTTCTCCAGACTAAGCAGCCCCAAGTCACTCAGCCTCTCCTCACCAGGCAGTGCTGCAGTCCCCTTATCATCCTCGTAGCTCTCCACTAGACCCTCTCCAGCAGATCCCTGTCCCTCCGAAACTGGGCAGCCCAAAACTGAAGGCAATGTTCAAGATGAGGTCTCACCAGGGCAGAATAGAGGAGGAGGAGAACCTCCCTTGATCTGCTGGACACACACTTCTGAATGCACCCCAGGACCCCATTGGCCCTCTTGGCCACAAGGGCACATTGCTGTGCCATGGATGTTCTCCAGCAGCATTCCCAGGTCTCTCTCCACAGGGCTGCTCTCCAGCAGTCACCTCCCAGCCTGTCCTGCTGCAGTTTATTCTTCCTCCCCATATGCAGGACACTGCACTTGTCCCTGTTGAACTCCATCTGGTTCCTCTGTGCCCAGCTCGCCAGCCTGTCCAGGTCTCTCTGGATGGCCTCACAGCCTTCACATAATTGTTGGTGCTTACCAGCAGCAAGCTGTGCTGGGGCCAGGCCACCCTCACCACGCAGATACCATTAGACCTGTTCTGGTTGCCCCTCTGGGAACTCCCAGCTCAGTGAGTGGGAATGTCTGGACATGCTCGAGCCTGCTCTGGATGGATGCTGATGAGGTTAAACCAGAAAATCAGCTCTGCCAAACACTTCTCGCAGTGAGGGCAGGGCGGTGAAATGTGAGGCTGTTCTCAAATAAAAGGGTGAGCAGCAGAGGTCCTGCCAACAGCATCTCCCTAGGTGATAGAAACAGTGAATCAATCACAGAGTCCTTCAGTCATAGCCTTGGTTTGGTTAGAAGTGACCTTCAGGATGTGAGGAAGAAGTTCTTCAGCATGAGGGTGATGAGAGCCTGGAAGAACTTCCTCCTAACATCCAGTTTCCATTTCCCCTCTGCCACTTTAAACCCATTCCTCCTCGTCCTGTCATTACAAGACCTTGTCAATAGTCCCTCCCCAGCCCTCCTGGAGCCCTCTTCAGATACTGGAAGGCTACTCCAAGGTCTCGTGGAAGCCTTCTCTTCCCCAGGCTGCAGAGCCCCAACTCTCTCAGCCTGTCCTCATAGCAGAGCTGCTGCAGCTCTCTGAGCATCTTGGTGGCCTCCTCTGGACTGGCTCCAACAGTTCCATGTCCTTCTTGTGTTGGGGGCTGCAGAGCTGCAGACAGTGCTGCAGGTGGGGTGTGAGGAGAGCAGAGCAAAGGGGCAGAATCCCCTCCCTTGCCCTGCTGGCCAGCAGAGGCTTGGTGTGGTGTGTTGCTTAGAGCTTTCAATCACGTCACAGAATCATAAGATCTGCAGGCTGCAGAGCCCCAACTCTTGTTACCTCTCCTCACAGCCCTCTGAGCATCTTGGTGGCCTCCCCTGGACTGGCTCCATCATAGAATCACAGAATCATAGAACCAGTCAGGGTAGAAAGGGACCACGAGGATCATCTAGTTCCAACCCCCCTGCCATGGGCAGGGACACCCTACCCTAGACTAGGCTGGACAGAGCCTCAGTTCCATGGCCCTCCTTTAGAGATGCTCCTCCCATCCCAAGACAAAGGTTTGCCAGCAGAGGGGAGAAGAGGGAGAAGGGAGCTGCGGGTGCAATTGAGCTGATCAAAGCAGGAGTTATCTCAAAGCAGCACACGCAGGGGGGCGAAAGGCAAAGAGCAGCAGCAGCAGCACCACACACAGCCTCTCGTTGCAGAGAGGTGTAAATAAAAGCCTGTGTTGTCTGCAGGTAGCCAAACCCCCCCACCCCAAAAAAACAAAAAAAAACACAATCCAAACCAAACAAAAAACAAACAAACAAACAAACAAACAAAAACCCTCAAACAAGAGAAAAAAAAAGAAAGATAAAAATGAGAAAAGAGTGGCATGATCAATGCTGCTATCTGCTCCTGCTCAAATTGTTGGGTTTTTTTTTCTCCCTTCGGTAAGTGTAGCCCAGCATTTCTCTTCCCATTATTACTCTCCCCCCTCTTCTATTTTTCAGTCTGGTTTATGAAAGTTATTGATCTGTCAGAGGCTGGAGGATCCAGCTCCTCCCTGCCCAGGATGGCTCAACCTAGGCCATTACAGGCTCCGCACGTGGCAGCGCTGGGCGATCGATATGGTCCGAGCCCGAGAGGGACTTAATGCCAGGCTGGTTGGGGAGGTATCAGGGATCCATCCAGAGGGACCTGGGATGCCATCCAGAGGGACCTGAACAGGCTGCAGAGGTGTGCCCAGCCCAACCTCATGAAATTCAACGAGGCTAAGTGTAAGGTCCTACACCTGGGTTGACACAATCCCAAGCACAACTCCAGGCTGGGTGGTGAGTGGCTGGAGAGCAGCTCTGAGGAACAGGACTTGGGGGTTTGGGTGGATGAAAAGCTCAACATGAGCCAACAGTGTGCACATGCAGCACAGACAGCAACTGTGTGCTGGGATGCATCAAGCGAAGTGTTGCCAGCAGGACAAGGGAGGGGATTCTCTCCCTTTACTCTGCTCTCCTCACACCCCACCTGCAGTGTGTGCAGTTCTGGAGCCACCAGCACAAGAAGGACATGGAAGTGTTGGAGAGAGTCCAGGGGAGGCCACCAAGATGCTCAGAGGGCTGCAGCACCTCTGCTATGAGGACAGGCTGAGAGAGTTGGGGCTCTGCAGCCTGGAGAAGAGAAGGCTTCCAGGACACCTTGGAGTGGCCTTCCAGTATCTGAAGGGGGCTACAGGAAGGCTGGGGAGGGACTATTGACAAGGTCTTGTAATGACAGGATGAGGAGGAATGGGTTTAAAGTGGCAGAGGGGAGATTGAAAGTGGATGTTAGGAGGAAGTTGTTTGCAGTGAGGGTGGTGAGACACTGGCACAGGTTGCCCAGGNGGATCTTGGATCCCATTCTGTGCTTCTGTGCTCCACAACCTCCCTGGAGGTGTTCAGGAACAGGTTGGATGAGGCCTTGAGTGACCTTTTCCAGTGGGAGGTGTCCCTGCCTATGGCACAGGGGGGTTGGAACTGGCTGAGCTCTCATGTCTCTTCCAACCTAAACCATTCTATGATTCTATGATCCTGGCAGGGTGGACGGGAGGGAAGGCAGAGGCAGGGGCCCCGCGGGCTGGAATCGCTTTGCGAGGTGCACCCTGACAGGCTGCATCCGGCGCTCTGCTGCTCCTCCATCGCCTTAATGATGTTTGATTTGCCTCGTGCAGCAGATAAATAGCTGCATGGGGCCAGGAGCTTGCTCAGAGGAAGGATGAGGGGGAAAGGCAGAGCAATTTCCTCGTTTCCAGTCGCTAATCGCGGCGATGCTCTGCTGGGAGAGGGGCGAGGCTGTGCCTGAGCTCCTCTGTGCCTTCAGCCTGAGCCTGCTGCTCAGCACCCAGCACCGAGCAGCTGAGGGGTGCAGGTAATAGCAGGGAGAGGTGCAGAGGGGGATTGAGGAGGATTTCACAAGTTATCTGGTATGCATTTACGTGAGTTTGTTTTAAACACTTTCCCCCCCACCCCAGTGCGGTTCAGCTAATTCTGAGCTGTGTTCACAGGCTCGCAGGATGTCAGGGGTTGGAAGGGACACAAGGAGACCATCGAGTTCAACCACCCTGGCCACAGCAGGACCAGACAATCTAGCTCAGGGCACACAGCAACACATTCAGACAGCCCTTGAAAGGCTTCAGAGAAGGAGACTCCACAGTCTCCCTGGGCAGCCTGTGCCAGTGCTCTGGGACCCTTCCAGGCAAGAAGCTGCCCCTTGTGTTGAGCTGCAACCTCCTGTGCTGCAGCTTCCATCTCTTGCTCCTTGTCCTACCCCATGCAACAAGTGAGCAGAGCAGATGGTGAGGGGACTGGATCACTGCCTGGTGAGTAGAGGCTGAGGGACATGGGGCTGCTTAGTCAACAAGGCCAAGTGCAAGGTCTTGCAGCTAGGTCGAGGCAATGCCAAGCACAAATCCAGGTTGGGCAAGGACTGGCTGGAGAGCAGCCCTGAGGAGAGGGACTTGAGGGTGCTGGTGGAGGAGAAGCTCAACGTGAGGCCCAGGCTCTGCTTGGCTTTCTGGGCTGCAAGTGCACACTGCTGCCTCATGTTGAGCTTCTCCTCTACCAGCACCACCAATTCCTGAGGAGAGGAACTCTCCTCAGGGCTGCTCTCCAGCCAGTCCCTGCCCAGCCTGGATTTGTGCTTGGCGTTGCCTCGACCCAGCTGCAGGACCTTGCACTTGGCCTTGTTGAAGCTCCTGAGGTTGACTTGTGCCCACCTCTGCAGCCCGTCCAAGTCCCTCTGGATGCCATCACTGCCCCCCAGCCTGGCTGCTGCACCACACAGCTTGGGGTGCTCAGCAAACTTGCTGAGGCTGCACTCAATGCCTCCATCCATGGCACCCACAAAGATGTTGACCAAGACTGGTCCCAGCACTGATCCCTGAGCTGTGGGGGAGAGCTGGCTGACACCTCATGAGGGACAGGGAGGAAGGGATTGTGTTGCCTGAAAGAATTACAAAGGGCTCAGCAGGGCAGCTTCCTCCTCCTCCTCCTCCTCCTTCCTCAGGCTTTGGGAATCTGTGAGCACTTCGAGGTGGATTGTGCCCTCATCTGCAGCATGCTGCTGGTGCTCAGAGGAGCATGGTGTAAACACAAAGGTAGGCAACTGGAATCACTTCCCAAGCCCTCAGCAGCTCTTTGCCGGGCGCAGAGGAGCTGATGACTTTCTTGCCTGTGGACTGGCAATGCTCTATTCACTGTTGCGGATCTCTAATGGGGTCCCCTCAGCTCTGCTCCCAGCCTTTCAAAGCGGCACACATCCTTTTGTGTGCAGAGAGAGGAAATGGCTCTGGAGAGAATGCACAGCTGTAAGGATTTCATCATCCCATTGTGTGTGCTCAGGGAGCCAGCGGGAAAAGTCAAAGAGTTTATGGAATGAGGTTTGCAGGAGGATGTGTGCCAAGTGGTGGCACCCACACATTCAGTCTCTCCGCCTAAAGGAGGGAGGGGAGGCAAGGCAGGGACCTCCCTCAGCCCTTCTACAGAAGTCATTGGAGATCTCACTGGGTGTAGAGGAAGAAAAGAACAGAGCCATTTTGCTGCAAATGGGTTTGGTAGGTACATCAGTGCTGCTACAGGCAAGTAGCTGGAGCATGTCCAGAGAAGGGCTATGAGGATTCCCAGAGGGCTGCAGCACCTCTGCTATGAGCACAGACTGAAAGAGTTGGGGTCATGCAGGCTGGAGAAGAGGAGGCTCCCAGGTGGCCTTTTTGTGGCCTTCCAGGATCTGAAGTGGGCTACAAAAATGCCGGGGAGGGACTTTTTAGGCTATGAGGTAGTGACAGCACTAGGGGGAATGGAACAAAGCTGGAGGTGGGGAGATTCAGATTGGATGTGAGGAGGAAGTTGTTCAGCATGAGAGTGGTGAGAGCCTGGAATGGGTTGCCCAGGGAGGTGTTTGGGGCCACATCCCTGGAGGTGTTTGCAGCCAGGCTGGATGAGGCTGCAGACAGCCTGTTGTAGGGTAGGGTGGCCCTGGGCATGGCAGGGGGGCTGGAACTGGCTGATCCTTATAGTGCCTTCCAACCCTGACTGATTCTATTATTCTCTTCTATTCTATTCTATGTAGAGATGTTAGCACCTTCAGCAGCAAACAGCTAGAGAAGGGGAAAGAGAGCTCAGGAAGCACCCAGGTTATCTCTGCTACAATGTGTGAAGCAGAAGGGGCTCCTCATGACAAGAGCACCAAGTGGCTTTCTTTTGCTCTCTTCCACATAATACTGACATTTAAGGTGCACACATACGTACAAACCCTCCCCTGTCCTGGTAGATCAGCAGCAGGTGGCTACAGAGGCCCCAGGGCTGGGGCCAGTCTGTGCCCAGGCCACCAGCCACTTGGCTGTGCAGGCAGCAGCAGGGCAAGGGATGGATGCTGCCAGGCTGCAGAGGCACTGCTGCTGTGATGACTGAGTTGGCTTTGGGCTGTTCATCCAAATATCTGCAGTTTTGAGATGCTTAATAAGAATATTCAAAGCCAAGCCAAAGGTCTAACAAGTTTTTGGCTGGAGGAGAAATAATTACCCGTTCAGCTTGGTTTCTGCAGCCAGTAGCTTGCAACAGCTGCTGGAGGAATTAGTTCCAAACGCAGGAAGCTGTATGGGCAGAGGATGGAGGTTTTGCTCACCAAACCACGATGGTATCTACTCACCAAAGGAGGGGGAAGGACCTCTGCAGAGAGGGTGTCCTGGCACAGGATGAAGCCAGCAACGCCCCAGAATAGAAGCATCTATCAACAAGGCCTGAAACAGCCTTGTGAAGGGTTGATCTCATTCCCCTCCCTGAAACCTTGCTGGGTGTCAGCCTGACATCCCAGAATCACACAATTGTTTGGGCTGGGAGAGATGTTTGAGATCATCAAGCCCAACTGCTAAGCCAGCACTGCCAGGTCACCGCCAACCCCCGTCCCTCAGCACCACATCTATAAACCCCTGCCGCAGATAATCCCAAGCAACCATCAGGCTTTATCCACAAATGGAGGAGCATGCTGACAGAAAGCCTCATTTCATTTAACCATGGAAAAGGAGGGGGGGGAGAGTGTGTGTGGAAAAGGCTTTCAAGGCATGGGCTGCCCTTACAGGAGAGCACCATAACCCTACAGGTCATCACTCACAGCCCTTGAGGGGTGATGCCAACGCACACAGCAGTGGGGGAAAGCCAAATCCATTGCCCTGTGGCTGATGAGTGAGCCCAGGCAAGAGCCAACCCTGCAGCCCACGTTCAATATTCACACTGCTCAGGAACCAGCCATGGGCCCAAAGGTTGTGGGTTTTGTTTTGTTTTGTGTTGTTTTTTTTTAATCCAAATTACAGCACCAACAGTAAAAAGCTGCTCAGAGGCAATTGTCAGCCTGAAACCAGGCAGAATTCTTCTCTTAAACAGGTCATGATGATGAATAATTCAACCCCGTTCCGGAGGTGAAGGTGGTACCTATTACAAATATCAGAAGGTGTTTTCTGCTAAAAGGGGTGAAAGTTTGAGCTGTGATGGGAGACGAATGCTCAGAGTGGCCGACCCCGGGGCCTGCTGCTGGTGTCAGAGACAAAAATGTTTTCCCTAAACTGCTTGTAAAGATCAAAGCCTTGCAGCACCTACAGCAGCCCGATGGGCTGAATCATCTCCATCCTCCCCATCCGCCCACCGCTGCCCACGGCATCAGCGCTGGCAAGAACCTCATCCCCACCCACCCAGGCAAAGCAGCCAGACTCGGCCAGCCCAGGAGAACCTTCTTTCACAAGGTGGCAATTAAAATTTTATGCTCTGAGTTTTCCCTGAGTGACTTTAAACCGCCTTCTCTGATGACTTCCTGGTAGCGGAGCCGAGTAAATTAGAATCCGAGCGCAATCAACAGCCCTAATTCAGATGCCAGCCCCCAGTCCGTCAGGGAGGCTGTGTCTGAGCAACTTCTGCCTGCCTAAGAAGGTCAAGGGCTGGCTGTCCTCGGAGGCTTTGCCCTTGGAGTATTATCAGGGAGGAAAAGGAAAGGGCAGAAAGTAGGACACGGTCCCCCAAGTAGCAGGAAAATCCCGCCCTGCTCAGCAAACTTGACTTCTTTCCCTCGCCTGCATGTTTGCTGTCACATCTGAGGAGATGTGACTTTGATGATGTATGAATAAAGGCTCATCAGACAGCAGATGTGACAAGCCAGCCTGCTCCTGTCTGCAGGGCCCAGGAGCAGGGCAGAGGAGGGATGCTCATCACACAGAGCTGGGAGGCTGGGGTGGGAGGGTGTCAGGTCACTCCTGATGATGGGCAGGCCAAGAAGTGGTCTGGTGTCCTACTCCTCCATCATATAGATGGTCTGGTGTACTACACCCCATCATATAGATGGTCTGGTGTCCTACTCCCCCATCATACAGATGGTCTGGTGTCCTACTCCCCCATCACAGATAGCCTGATGGTGCCCACTGCTCCAAGTGACCCTGTGACTCATCTCCACCTGTGGTGCCAGCTGCTGTCTCATGCCCTGCCTGTGCCCACCATTCCAGCTGACCTCATGTTCCCATGTCCACCTGTGATACTCAGCGATGTGCAAGGCTATGAGCTGCTCAGCTGGGGCTCAGGAGACACCAAGGGCTTGGAGAAGTGCTCATCCCTGGTGACAGGACCAGCAGGAGACCCAGCATGGGCCAAGACTTCATGTGCAGAGACATTCTGGAGCTGCTGGTCCTCTGGAGGCTCCATCCAAGCATCCTCCCAAACACGAATGCAGTTGTGAAACTCCCTGGAGCAGAGCCCCGAGGTGAAACCTTCGGAAGGAGACAATCTCATTAGAGAGGAGGAGAGGGGTGGGAGAGTTCTTCTTTCCAGTTACAATCTCAGAGAGCAGCTCTGATAGGCTGCAGCTGCCGAGCAAGGGGCTGCTCCCCCTTCCCTGGTGTGCACAGGGACGGACCCAACCTCTAACAAATTACAGCAAAAAACAGTGCACAGAGGTCAGGCTGGTGACTGCCAGCAGCCCCAAGCTCCTCAGAATAGCTTCATGTGCCTCGTTGGCAACCCTAATACAACAGGGGTCAGAGAATCAGACAATCAGTCAGGGTTGGAAGGGACCACAAGGATCAGCCAGTTTCAACCCCCCTGCCATGCCCAGGGACACCCTACCCTAGATCAGGCTGCTCACAGCCTCTGCCAGCCTGGCTGCAAACACCTCCAGGGATCTGGCCTCAAACACCTCTCAGGGCAACCCATTCCAGGCTCTCACCACTCTCATGCTCAACAACTTCCTCCTCACATCCAATCTGAATCTCCCCACCTCCAGCTTTGCTCCATTCCCCTTACTCCTGTCACTCCCTGATAGCCTAAAAAGTCCCTCCCCAGCATTTTTGTACCCCCCTTCAGATCCTGGAAGGCCACAAGAAGGTCATCTGGGAGCTTCCTCTTCTCCAGCCTGCCCAGCCCCAACTCCTTCAGGCTGTGCTCACAGCAGAGGTGCTGCAGCCCTCTGAGCATCCTCGTTGCCCTTCTCTGGCCACGCTCCAGCATGTCTACATCACTCTTGTCCCAGGAGCTCCAGCACTGGATGCACTACTCCAGGTGGGGTCTCAGCAGAGCACAGTAGAGAGGGAGAATCACCTCCCTGGCCCTGCTGGCCACACTGCTCCTACTGCTGTCCAGCCTCTGCTTGGCTTTCTGGGACGGCAGAGGTGGTGTGGAGGGTAGCGTGGCCGGGGCTGCTCCTTGTGCCTCGATGCCCCGGAGCCGAATGAAAGCAGCGTTTGTTTCGGAGCCGGAGGTGTGTAAACAGGAAGAGTCGCTCCCTGCCCGCCGGCGGCGAGAGGAAAAACGAGGTGATGAAAGGATGACAACCCGCTCCAGAGAGGGGTTCACCTGGACAGGGAGGTGGGGAGCCGGGGGTGACGGCAAGGGTGAGGGATGAGGAAGGCTGGGGGCTGGGGGGTGGAGGAGAAGAGGAGACACTGGGTAAAAAGTTCTCTTTTCTTTCAGGAGCAAAAGATCTTCTCCGGTGCTTCCTGGCATCAAAGCTTTCTCACTTTCCTCCACCTTGAACAAATAAAAGCAGGACCGTCTGCCCGATGAGAGATGGAGGCACGGCAGCGGGGCCGGGCGGGCAGGATGTAGCCTATGAAAAGCTCTCTATGCAGCTCAACCCTCCTGTGGGCAATCAGGAGCCCAGAAAGGAGCTTTATCCTGGAGTGTTTATCGCTGAGGTCATTTCTACCCTTCCCCGCTTCCAGCCTCCTCCTCCTCCCTCCCCCTGCTTGAGGACCAGGCTCAGTGTTTCTCAGGGAGATCAGAGAATCACAGATAGAATGGGTCTGGGTTAGAAGTGACCTCTAAAAGTCATCTAGTCCAACCTCCCTCTGCAGTCAGCAGGGGCATCCTCTGCCAGATCAAGTTGCCCAGAGCTCTGTCAAGCCTCACCTTAAATATCTCCAGGGATGGAGCCTCCACGACCTCCCTGGACAACTTCTTCCAGTGTTCTACTACCCTCATGGTAAGGAACTTGTTCCTAACAGCCTGCCATGTGCCAGGTCCTCTCGGCAACCCCACACTCAGTGGGTGCTTGCTTTGGGGACAGTCCTCCAGGTGTCCCCACACTCAGTGGGTGCCTGCTTTGAGGACTGTCCTCCAGGTGTCCCCACACCCAGTAGGTGCCTGTTTTGGGGACAATCCTCCAGGTGTCCCCACATTCAGTGGGTACCTGTTTTGGGGACAGTCCTCCAGGTGTCCCCACACCCAGTAGGTTCCTGTTTTGGGGACAGTCCTCCAGGTGTCCTCACACTCAGTGGGTACCTGTTTTGGGGACAGTCCTCCAGGTGTCCCCACACTCAGTGGGTGCCTGTTTTGGGGACACTCCTGCAGGTGTCCCCACACCCAGTAGGTTCCTGTTTTGGGAACAGTCCTCCAGGTGTCCTCACACTCAGTGGGTGCCTGCTTTGGGGACAATCCTCCAGGTGTCCTCACACTCAGTGGGTGCCTGCTTTAGGGACTGTCCTCCAGGTGTCCTCACACTCAGTGGGTGCCTGCTTTGGGGACAATCCTCCAGGTGTCCTCACACTCAGTGGGTGCCTGCTTTAGGGACTGTCCTCCAGGTGTCCTCACACTCAGTGGGTGCCTGCTTTGGGGACAATCCTCCAGGTGTCCTCACACTCAGTGGGTGCCTGCTTTAGGGACTGTCCTCCAGGTGTCCCCACACTCAGTGGGTGCCTGTTTTGGGGACAGCCACACTCAAGGCACATGAAGGGAGCAGTCAGCACCAAGAAGCTCTCCACTCAGCAGCACTGTCACACAGTGCCTATGCAAAGCCCTTTCTTCTCCAAGGACCATCAGCCCAAACCAACATTTGGTGGCAGGGTGAGATCCCTTCCAGCCTTCGAAGCAAGATCCCTCCAACACCACAGGACACTCCTGAGAGGATTTGTGCTCCACGTGTGGACACGGATGCTCTGCCACGTAGCTATTTCTTTCCCACCCACTGGTGTCCAAGGCTGGGTGACATTGAGGGTGCCAGCCACCACCTCCTGGTGAC
>VWZI01020347.1:55235-100263 GCA_013396835.1 Psilopogon haemacephalus | reverse complement strand
TTCCTCTAAGCTGTGTGAAGGCCTGGCAGCTTGGGGTTGGACCTGCTGGGCTGCCCTGCATCCTGCCCTGCCCTGTGCCCCATCCTCCTGTCCCCAGAACACTGTTACAGTGCCACCCTGAGGGATGGATGCTGCCCACAGGGCCAGATCTTGACACACATCACTGCCTTGGCAGCTGCATTCCCCCCATCCTATGCCCCCCAGCTTCCCTCCCCATGCCCACCAGGCTGTCCTGCATATGCCCAAGATGGGGGCTGCAGCACGGTGGAGGGAGTGGCCTTGACCAAGGTGAGGACCTTGGGAAGACCTCAAGCAGCAGCACCCATAGATGAGAGCCAAGGAACCCTCAGGGCACCCAAACCTTCCCAGGGGTCTGCCTACTCTCCTATAGGGCCTGTCCCAGCATGGGCCCTGGCACGGGATGGTGCTTGGCTGGCAGGGGCACTGAGGGGACTTGAGGAGACTGTGGCTGGCAGAGGGGATGAGGCAGCAGAGGCAGGGCAGCCAGCAGCAGAAGGCAGGAAGGAAAGGCAGCCTGCAACTCTTCTCTCATGCCTGCTGCCAGTCCCCTGTGCCCACAGCTGACATGGGCTGGTGCCTCCCTCTTGCTGTGCCAGGTCAGCCAGCAAATGCTGCCCACGCACACGCAGCCTCGGGGAGGTGGCAGGGAATCAGCACGGGGGAAGATGCCATCCCCATAGAAGGACCCACTGGGAACTCACAGTATGGGGCTCACTGCCCCTTGGCCAAGTCACCCTGACCCATCTCGCCCTGCTGCCAAAGCCCTTTGGGCTAGAGGAGGTGGAAAGAAAAGTGTCCAACAAACAGCGACAAAAATCAGGTCTGAGCAAGAATGCCAGCAAGGGGCGGAGGAAGCTGGCAGCAGGCCCAGAGATGCTGCCAACAAGGGTAGGAACCTTTCACCGCACTGCTGGCCCAAACCAGCAGCCTGGGGGCTTAGGACATTGAGGAACCAGCAAGGGGTTGTAGCTGAGCCGAGGGTGAGGGTGAGCTGGGACAAGATTTTGCTCTCTTCCGGTGCCCGCATCAGCGATGTGTTCTGGGCTGCCACCTGGTCAGAGAATGGAACGGAAGAGCACTGGCAGCCCCTCACACAGTTCTGGGATGGAGACGAGGACAGTGGCTGGCTAGGGGGAGACTGCAGGATGAAGCTGTGAGCGAGCTGTGGCTGAACAGGCTCTCCATCGGGGCACAGAGGTGGCTCCTGGACAGAGATGGTCTCTGCCACCATCTCCGTCTGCCACCAACACTATTCTCCCTTCTCCAGCAACACGTGGCAAGATGCCTATCGCCTGTTGCGGGCGGGAGAAGGTTTAGGGTCTGAACCGGGAGGTCCTGCCCCTCGCCTCTCTTGGGGCGCACGTCCTGGCCAAAGCCTCCCGGGGCCCCTCTGGTACCGGTGGTGCAGCCGGTGCGGGCACGGCGCCGCCCCTGCCCAGGCGGCAGTTTCCAGCCCGCTGCCCCCGGGCTGCGCGGCGCTGAGCAGCCCGGGTGGGGGACAGGGGGCGGTACTAGAGCCGGCGGCCCCCGAGCCGGGAAAGCCCTTCCCGGGGGCGGGCAGCCAGGCAGCTCCGCCCCGGCCCGCCCCGCCCCGCCGCCTTTCCCCGCCGCGGGGCCGGGCCGCCGGGCAGTGGGGCCGGTGCGGGGCTCGGGCAGCGGCCGGGACGGGCGTGTCCGCGGGCCATGGACGGGCGGGCGCTGCTGATCCAGGCGCTGCTGGCGGCAGGGGCGGACACCTGTGGGCAGGGGCAGCGTGTCTCGGTGCTGGGCACCCACCCCGGTGCCGCGCACGCCTAGGGGAGGGTGGTCCTAGGCAACGCTGTCCCGGATGGAGGGTCGCTGGTACGGGAAAAATCGATCACGCGTGGGGCATCCCGGGCAGGGTCAGCCTGACCGTGTTCCCTTGTCTCCTCGGCGCAGTGTGCTCGGCGGCAGCAAGCGGGCTGGGCCGGGACGAGTGGCACAACGAGGTGCTGCGGAGCGGCGGCGAGGAGCTCGTCCCAGCCACGGCGCCGCTGCTCGCCCGCGGCCTGGAGAAGGAAGGTGGCGGAGCGGCCTCAGGAGACGACCTCAGCGAACTGCCGAGAGGTAAGAGCGGGAGAGTCGCGTCCGGGGGTCCTGGGGGTGGCGGCTGTTGGTCCCGGAGCGAGCCCCGTGGCAGGTCCGGCAGGGCGGGGTAGGGACGGTTGGATCCGAGAGGGCTCGGAGGGGCTGGGCTGGGTTCAGCCCCGCGGGTGTCCCGGCGACAGCTCCGGTGCCGCTTCCGAGGAAGCTGCGGGAGCCCCGATCCCCGGGTCGGGACTAGCCCGTGGGCACGGAGCTGCGGCAGCTCCAGCCCCGTCCCTGGGCTGCGTCCCTGAAGTCCCTGGCGCGGGGGTCCCAAGGGCCGCGCGAAGGCAGAGAGCCCCCCCGGGAGGCGGTCCCGGCCCGCAAGTCCCTGCCGCCTCCGGGCTGGGGCCGCGCCGGTGGCTGGCGGGGGCACCGCGCCGGTGGCTGGCGGGGGCACCGCGCCGGTGGCTGGCGGGGGCACCGCTGTGACTCAGCCGCCGCCTACACAGGGCTGCTCCTCATACCTAGGCAGGGTTAGTCAGCGGCACCCCGGCTCCGGGGGTGGGGGACACACTGCCGCTCTGTTCCGCTCCCTGCCTGGCTCCTCTCTGCCGGCTCCGGGTCCCAAGCACTCTCGTGTTGTGGGACAGCAGCCTACGGCAGGCTGGGGAGGGTGACTTGTGCCTGTGCCTCACGCATGTGACATGTTGGGGTCGGTAAGCTGGCAGTAGGAGGAGCGTGATCTGCCCCATAGACTTCGCCCTCCTTTTTTTCGTGTTCTTTGCTTTCTGCTGTGACAGAACACTGTCAAAGTGGGGTGCCCTAGCATCCGAGGGGACACAGCCCCCCGGGAAATCCAGTTACTCCAGATGGAAGAGGTGTTTCAGTCCCCTGAAGAGGGGACCCTGTCGTAGAGCAGATGATATGGCGGGTGTGGGCCGACCTTCACCCGTGGGACAGGCTGAGGGGATGGCAGCTGTTTGGTTACTTCAGACTGTGGCTTTCTGGAGCACTTTCTCGATGCTTTGAGCTGAGCTATGGCCACAGAAATCTGACTCGTGTTTCCCTCACCTTCTTCCGGGGTGCCTGAGCTGAGAGGGGCCCAGCAGCCCCTTATGCCCATCCGGCCTGGAGTAATTTTCCTACCTGCAAGATTTTCTCTGGCTGTCCGAAGGGACAGAGCCCTGGAGAGAAGGGGTGGTGAGGGTGGAGGTGTCTTGAGGGGATCAGTAGCATATTGTGTCCTCTGGCTGCCACCAGAAGATAGCCGTCGGAGGGGAGGGGCAGCCTCTGTGGCCAGCCTGGGGCAGAGCCCCAGAACTCCCCCAGGGTTTCTGCAAGGCACGGAATTTCCTGGAGTGTTAGTTTTCTCCGGGTGTAGCTGAAGGATGTTGAAAGCGTGGAGTGAGCTCGGCAGGCGTGCAGGCAGTGTGCTGCAGCGCCAGGGGCACTGCTTACGTCAGGAGGAGGCTGAGAAGGAACTGGGCAGGTTACAGCTCGCCAGCTGCAACTCAGTTACCCTCTCCTTCTCCAGCAGCGCAGGCTTCACTTTCCATTTGCCTGGGCTCACCAGAGTTCAGCACCATGGTTTGGGAAGGGAGGAGCCCAAAAGTCCATCTCGGAACAGTGAGTGCCCTCTGGCTCCTCAGCACCTTGTGAGATTAGGCCGGGGGCTGATCCTTTGGGCACCTGTACGTCTTAAAACTACCCCAGTGAAGCTGCTGGGTCCAGTTCATGCCCGGGAGAGGAGCTCTGGTTCCCCCCAGCCCATCAGGGAGCTGGCCTTGCACCAAAGCCACACAATTCTTTCTGTACAGCAATTAAAACATTCCTTTTGAATTCATGGGCGTGTTGCCCTTAGCATCTCTTTGGCTCAGCAAGCCCAAAACTTTGGCCAGACTTGCTCTCCTAATTTTGCTCTGGGTGGGCAAGTCATCCTTGTGCCCTCACGGGAAGGAAAATCCATCAGAGCCATGAATAGGACCGTGCTCATCAGGGAAACAAAAGGCAGATAAAGGCGATTAGCAGTGTTCTGCCGCCAGTGGAAACTCCCGCACATAATAGCAACATCTGAGAGCCATGAAGTTCTGTTCCCCACCGCCCTCGTCCCGAGCCCTTTCTTTCCTTCAGAACTGTTCTTACGAATTGGAAAGGCCGTGATATTTGGGAGAAGCTGGAAAAAAAATGGAATGGAAAACCCCCTCGGTTGCAGGGCGGGCTGCGCACAAAAGGCTGTGGGAGTGCCAGGGCCGAGGCGGCTGCAGCAGCCGGGGGCTGCGGCTCTGCCTCCTGTGGCTGACGCGAGGTGATCTGACCGCTGGTTTCTTCTCCCAATTTGTTTTCCAGTCGCTTTCCTGTCGAAGCCTCAAGGCCTGGTTACTCCCAAGAAAAAAGGGAACGGGAATAAAAGAAGAAAAGGCAAAGGGCTGGGGAAGAAGAGGGACCCGTGCCTGCGGAAGTACAGGGATTTCTGCATCCACGGGGAGTGCAAATACATCCGCGAGCTGCGAGCCCCCTCCTGCATGTGAGTGCTGCCCTGGGCCTGCCGCCTCTGCCGGGGGAGCCTTAGTCACGGTTCCTTCCATTCTCTGCGCCGGGCAGAGGAAGAGCGGGGGAGATATTTTTAGTGTGTGCTCTCTGTCCGTGCTGGGACAGCTCTGACTTGGCCTCTTTCCTTGTGCTTCTTGAACAATGTCCATCCCCCACCGGCATCTGCTGGGGATGCAGACCCAGCCGTACCCTGGCAGCGCAGTGAGCTTTGGCTGAGCTGCTGTGTGGGCACTCAGAGTGCTGGGGTCTGAAGGATGGTGAGCTGGGGGCTCACAGCCAAGGGCTTCTGCAGGGCTGTTCTGCAAGTCCCCATTCTGACTCTGTAACCCTGCGTCCCCCTGTTCCTTGCTGCTTCTAGCACTGACTGAGAGCCTGGGGCTCCTGCAGCTGGTGCAAGCAGGAGAAGCATTTCTGCCCTGGCACCAGCCAGGGGAGTGGAGGTACCAACTTTGGCAACAGTCTGCCAAAGCCATGCCCAAGCTGTCCCTTGTCCCTGATGAAGGAACATATCTGTGTACTCCCTGGGATGCAGGTGAAGTGGAGGGACTAGACAAGGCAAGCAGAGGAGAAATTATTTGCCTGCTGCCAGGGCACTGCTACTGCAGGAAATACCCAGGAGTGCATGTCTGAATCCCGCTGACGTGGGCAGGGTTGAGCTGGCAGCTATATAAGAGGCTTTGTTCTTTGCTATCAATCCTTTGAGCCACCCAGCCCTGTGCCTGGAGCCCAGGAAAGATAATAGCTCCCTGGCTTATGGTGCCCACAGGATCTCACACTCTGCCATCTGCAAGCATCAGGCTCTGCATAGCTTCTTGAACTGCTTAGCCTGGAAGCTGTCATGGAGTTGGGGGCCTGAGACTGTCAGCAAGAGATCTCTGCTGGCTCAGCTTGAGCTGGTGGCCCAGTGTGATGTGGGGTGCAGCACACCCTGCCTGGGACAACCAGGTGTCCCATGCCAAGCCTCCTGCCCTTCCCAGATCCATGGGGCGTGGAGAGGCCCTGTGACATGGATAAGCAGGAAGGATCCAGGGACTCTTCAGCCTGGTGGCCCATCCTTAGGTGATACTTCCCAGCCATCATGGTTTGTGAGAACAGCAGCCAACTGTCCCTTCTATAATGACGCCTCATGCTGGCTGGTGTCATCTGGTGGTGGCTGGGTGCTCCCCTGGATTGTCACTTCCTTGGTCTGGTCCCCAGGGTGCAGGGTGGGGCGAGGAAGCTGCTAGGCTGAGGCCTGCACCTCTGCCTTGTGACCAGCCTTGCTGCCATGGCTGAGAGGCGATGCTGGCATGTGGTGTCGTTGCAACCTCCAGGGTTGGTGGCACTGGACATAGCAATACGTGGATTTATCTGGTGGCATTGCTGTGCCTTGCCTGGCAGGGAGGGCTGGCAGCCTGGCAGCTCTGATGGGCAGCATTATTGCTGTTATGTGAATAACCTCCCACGTCCTCAGGGAGGTGGCCCCTCTGTGGCTGGCAGAGTGCGCAGGGTTATCCTCTTCCAAAGGAGGTGCTGAGGTCTGGTCTAGCTGCCTCTCTGTTCCTTTCTGTGGGACTCCTCCCTTCCAGAGATGGTCTGGGCAGCCTGGCTCTAGACTGGGAAGAACACAGCCCCTGGTGCCTTCTGCTGTGGGGAGCTCAACCTTTCTAGGAGCTTTTGCCTGGTGCTTAGGGCAGGAGAAATCCAGTAGCAGGCAGGTGATGGTGATGGCAGATGTCTTAGCTTAGGGGCAGGGGACCAAGGGGAATGGGCAGAGTGCTGGCTAAGGCTGGGCAAAGAGGCAACTCCTCTTGTCCCTCCACATGTGGGGACGTGAGGGACCCAGAGACCTTCTGTGCTTGGTCACCACCAACCTCTAAAATGACTTCTTCTCCTGCAGATGCCAGCCAGGCTATCACGGCGAGAGGTGCCACGGGCTCTTGCTGCCTGTGGAGCACCCCCCCAGCACCTACGACCACACCACGGCGCTGGCCGTGGTCGCTGTGGTCCTGTCCTCCCTGTGTCTTGTCATCATCGCAGCCCTGCTGATGCTCAAGTGAGTGGGATGGAGCTGAACTGTGGGATCCATGTCGCTGGGAAGGCTCCGTGCAGGGGAGGCTGGCAGGGAGTCCTCCATGCTCTGAGCATCTCTTTCCTTGGCCTCACAGGTGTCACAAGAGGGGTGTCTACGATGTAGAAAACGAAGAGAAAATCAAGCTGGGCATCACTGTGACACACTGAGGGTGCCAGGTGCTGGTGAGGTGAGCCCTTAGCTGGGAGTGGGGCAGTGGTGGGGTTGGTGATAGAGTCGCTAAAGGGCTAGGTGCGAGGTTGGGCTCCATGGCCCTAGAGGTCTTTCCCAACATGGTTAATTCTGTGATTCTGTGTGGTAGGCATCTGAGGGCTCTGCTTGCTGCTGCTGGCTGGGACTGCTCTGTGAATCCCCAGCCATAGTCAGACAGCAGCTGAAGGCAGTTTTGAGCCTGGAGAAGCAGCTCAGTGGATTTCTGCCCAAGAGACTGCCCTGTGGGGCTCCAGTCCTCTTTCCTCTCCTTCCTGTTCAAGTCCCTGACCCCACAGGCTCCCAGCACCTCCTGCCTCCTAACTTGAGACCCCTTCTTTGCCTTGTCATTGAATGCTTTGGGGACATTTAGCAGTGGAGGAGCTGCTTCTGGTGTGTCTTGCTTTCACACACCCCCCCCTTCTCCCCCACTTGTTCTGCTCCCTCTCTGACCTTCTGAGTCACTTCCCCTCCTTAGATATTGCCTCTATTTATATGTATATAAAAACCCACCCTTCCTTTTCACTCCCACTCCGCTGCTTACTCGCAGCAGCATCATGCTCTGCAGCTGGTAACGGGGCTCCTGCCGCCAGCTGGAGCCGTGCGGCTGGGGCTGGGCGATGGGGCCGTGCTCTGTCCCGGGTGCTGGGCAGCTTGCGAGCTTCCTGCAGCCCGCTCCGAGCCCCGACGGTAGATGTGCCCACGCATCACTGCTACTTCTCTTCCTGAACCAAGAGCGTTCTCGGCGAGGATGAGGCAATGCCTTCAAGGAACGGCTGCTCCGTGGGTGGCTGCGTGTGGCTGTTCGCAGGAGCTGGGCTCTGGAGGAGGGCTCGGCACCAGGCTTTGCCACCCTCCCTCCTGCCCTGGGGATTGCTGGCGTGGACACGAGCGGGGGCGAATGTGCTGTGGCCCCTGTAAGAGCAGCAGGGTGGCCATGCTTAGCCACCGCTTTCCTGGCTCACATCTGCCCGCGGCAAGCGGTGGTGGCTGCTGGTGCTGTGGTTTCAGTAGCCACAAGAGACTTTCCTGCCAGGCTGGATGGGATGGGCACGGTGGCCTCACCATGCGGGCCTCATGCTGCAGGCAGAGCAGCCCGGGGCTATGTTGTGAGCTCTCCTGCCGTTCTCTTACAGGGGCCAGCACTGATACACTTCTACCTCTGTGAAGAGGTGAGAGCTGTGGAGCCAGCGGAGTCCTGCAGGCATCTCAGTGCCCACCTCAGGGCTGAAGCAGGCTTGAGACAGGTGCTGACCAGCCAGGTGGCTGCACACACAGAAGGGCTCCCCGACGGCGGCTCCGCCTGCCCCGAGGGGTGCGGGGGGCTCCCCGGCCGCGGCTCTGCCTGCCCCGAGGGGTGCATACTGAGGAACAAACTGTGAAAGGAGAGGAGCCTGGCTCGGGGCTTGCTTAGGCGCGGGAGGGGTGGGAGGGGAACAGTTATTTAACAAGAGATTTTTTTCCTTTTAAATTATATATTTATTTTAGATAAACTGTACATAGTATTTATATTTATTGTAAGTCTGGCCCTGCAGCCTTCACGTAGGCCAAGGTGACAGGGTCAGGCCTCCCTCATTTTTTAAGTGCAATGTAATATTCTAATAAATAACACCTTTGTTACAAACACCTGGTTCTTTAATTGAATGAAGAGGTGGGAGGGGGGTCAGGACTCTGAAGACTGCCTGTAGCAATATGGGGCGCTGCAAACAGTGACAGAGACCCTTGTGTATGCAGGGGCAGGGGGACTTGTGCCAGCCCTGGAGCACAGCAGAGCAGAGCATGGGAGGGGCTGGTGGCAGGGTGTTCTGCTGGAGCCTGCAGCCAGGACAGCCCCATCCATTTCCTTGAGGGAATCTGTGACATTGCAGCTGATGGCCCAGGAGGGATGTGATGTTTGTTTGTCCCTTCCTCAAGAAAAGCTGCCTCTGGGATAAGTGAAGCCATTCTGGCCACTGAGTGATCACAAGGGACTGAGTCCTGCCTGAAACACCCAGAGCTGTGCTTATCTCCCCTTGGGGGACCTTGGCAGTTCCTGGAGTGGCAGCTGGCTACTGGGGCTGGGGTCATGCCAGCAAGCATCATTGCAGAGGGTTCCTCTGGATATTGCAGTGAAAAACACCCTCAAACCATTTCTTTCCTCTTCCCTGATCTTCTCCAGGGTGAGCTGAGATCAGGGTGAGATGTTGGCTCTAGCAGTCTTGAAGCAGAGAGAAAGCTTTCTCCTGCAAGAAACCTGCTTTTCTCCAAGCCCTTTCCATTCAGCAGGTGGCCAACGACAGTTTTCAAAGAGGGATGCTAAGCTACTGCTTTCCACTGCTGCTCCTATAACACACACTAAAGCCAAGCAGAGAGTGGACTGCAGAGCTGTAGGGATGAGTCCAGTCTTGGCTCTGGTAAGGTATGAAATGAGCTTTATGCTGACTGTGGGAGTAGTTGCTTGGGAAGTCAGTGCATGGGTTCATCCCTCTTGCTCAGCTGGTGACCTTTGTGGCAGCAACAAGGTCTGGGGCGTAGAAAGGGAGAAGGTAGCAATATTTCAGCTTTCCAGTGCTGCCTAAGAGAGAAGGGCTGAAGTACAGCAGATGGGTAGAGGCTGGGTGGCAACTGTCACCAAGGGGGCGAAAGCCTCAGCAGTTGCAGTAGCCTAGTTCAATGTCTGTTAGGCAAACAGCATCTCTGGCTGCTGTGCAGGAGGCCTCCTGCCCGTGTCCCTGCCTTGCTGTGCCTCTTCTGCTGCCCTTCCTGGGACACTTCCATTCTCCAGCCCTGCTGCTTTTCTGCGTTTCATGGTGGGCTGCTCTCCATGCCAGGGGCTCCAGGCCACCCTGGCAGTCCCTGGGCACAGCTCCCCTGGAGGCTTTTCTGGAGACTGCTGCCCAGCTCCCAGCTGCTCTCTCTCCTTGCCTGCAGGGCTATGTGGTCTGCTTGGCTCCTGCAGGCAGGCAGTGCGGGCTGAGCTGCCCACAGGCGGTGCTTTAAGAGGCCAAGAGAGGGGAAACATTTTGGAAAAGTAGGATGCAGGAAGCTGCCTGGATTCACTGGCTGGCTCCCTTTGCCCCACCAGGCTGGGACAGGCTGACAGTCCCACAGGGAAGCTCCTTGGTCCAGCTGTTCTTGTGGTGCCCCAGAGCCTGGCTGGAGCTCACAGGGTCTGCCCGGGGGGGAGGCCAAGCTGCACCTAATGGTGCCTGCAGGGACAAGGGCCAGCAAAGGAGCCTTCACCACCCTGGCAAGAGTGGGCAGCCAGCCAGGCAGAGCACTGGCAGGGATCCTGGTGAAGGCAGGTGGTGGCCTGCAGCAGCCTGGCTTCTCATCCTGCTCCGGGCACGGCCCAGGAGCATGAACATGCTGCCAGCTGCAGCATTTCCTGATGGCTGCAGTGCCAAGCCCACTTGCTGACATGGACATCATGCTGTGCCCTCTGGCATCTCCCTCCAGCTCCTACGCCTGGCTTGTCAACTGCTGACAAAACATGTGCCCAGCCACTAAACATCACCATCCAGTGTGTCCCCCAGCATGTCACTGCATCCCCCTGCAGAGAGAGAGATTGTGCACCTCAAGGACAGTCTTGTGGCTTGTTTTCAGTCTGCTCTCCAGAGATGATTTGCTTGGCTGAGTTTCCTCCTGACTGGGGCTGCTAGCTTGCCCACCTCCTCACCCAGCTGCATCCTGAGCCTGGGCTGGGCTTTGCTGCAGGGAGGCATCTCCCACGGGTTTATTCCTGCTTCAGAAAGGGTGACACAAATTCCCCTCAGGTAGACGGGGCATGGTAGAAAGCTTAGCAGCAGCGCTCAGCTGCTCTTGCAAGCACAGCGGGGACTGTTCCCCAGCTCTGCAGTGGCTGAGCAGCAACGCCCGAGGACGGGGAGCAGCCGTGGTGGGTGGAAAGAGCTGGGGAAGGCACTGGAAAGGGCAGCTCTGACCTGCGAGCAGCTGGCAATGAGAGCCCCCGGGGGCTGGCTCCTGCACACCGCTGAAGGGTCCCGGGCTCACCTCCGGCCGTGCAGCAGTGCGCTGGGCACTGCTGTGTCTGCTGCCTTTGCCCAGCCCGCACCCGCGGAGCAGCCACTGCCTTGTGTCCGGCAGCGCTGTCCCCGCATCTCAGCGGGGCCGGGGCCGCGCTTCGCCCGCGGTGCTCTTGACGCGGCACCTCCCGCTGCCCGCCGGCCTGTCCCTGCTGCCCCTGCTCTGCGGACTCTGGCAGACTCTCCCGGGGCCAGCCAGGGCCTGCATCGCTGTTGACAGCTGGCGAGGAACTAGCGACGCTGAGCGCCGCGCTCCGAGCACCGGCAGGACTTCACCGACTCGGGCCGGGCTGCGGCAGCCACCGGGAGGGGCGAGCACCAGGGCCGAGCGAGCACGTTCCTCGGGACTGGCCTCAGAGCCGCCCCGGCGCTTCAACTGCAGGCGGGCCCGCCGGGCTCCCCTCGGCTTCGCTCTCCGCACCCTTACCCTCCCGGGGCCGTGCCTCGCAGCGCGACCCTTGCCTCCCGCGGGCGCTCAGGCGAGACCGGCCCTAAGGGGAGACCTCATCGGGCAGCCCCAGCCAGGCCTTCGCGGTGCCCACTTCGCCCCGCTCCCCCGTTCCCGCGCTCCTGTTCCCCTGTTCCCCCGTTCCCGCGCTCCCGTTCCCCCGTTCCCGCGCTCCCGTTCCCCTGTTCCCCCGTTCCCGCGCTCCCGTTCCCCTGTTCCCGTTCCCGCGCTCCCGTTCCCGCGCTCCCGTTCCCCTGTTCCCCTGTTCCCCCGTTCCCGCGCTCCCGTTCCCGCGCTCCCGTTCCCGCGCTCCCGTTCCCGCGCTCCCGTTCCCACCGCCCCGCGCAGCGTCCGGCGGTGGCCGCGCGCAGGCGCCCTGCGCAGGCAAGATGGCAGCGCCCGTGGACCTGGAGCTGAAGAAGGTAGGAGCCGCCCCGCAGCTGGCAGAGTCTCTGTGGCTCGCAGAGTCTCTGTGGCGCGGCCGCTCCGTGCCCTGTCGCCGCCTGCCCCGTCCCCGTTGCCCTGCAGGCAGGCTGGGCTCGGTGAGCCGGGGCCGCCGCTGAGCGCCGCCGCTGTCCCCCCAGGCGTTCTCGGAGCTGCAGGCCAAGGTGATGGACACGCAGCAGAAGGTGAAGCTGGCAGACATCCAGATCGAGCAGCTCGCCAAGACCAAGAAGCACGCGCACCTCACCGACACCGAGGTGATGATGCTGGTGGACGAGACCCGCATGTACGAGGGCGTGGGACGCATGTGAGTACCGTGAGCGCCGGCCGGGCCCTGCGCAGCGCCCCCGGCCCGCACCGCACCGGCAGGCCCCGGGCTCCGCCGCTGCCCACTGCGGGAGGCTCTGCCGTTCACAGCCGCCCTGCCCGCTCGCCCCGGCGCGGCCTCTGGGCTCGCTCTCTGCCGTGTTGAACTGCGACAGGCTGCCGGGAGGGCGGCGAGCAGCGCCGGGGCTGCCGCTGGGCTTAGCCGCTGCCTGTCCCGCACAAGGGCTGCTGCGATGCTACTGGGCTCGTGTGCCTGCTTGCTGCGCCTGCTCCTGCCTCTGTTGATCTCTTCTGAGACCTCTGCGAAGCCTGCAGCCTAGAGCAGCAGAGCAGTGCCCTGGTGCCAGGCAGTGCCCTGGTGCCAAGCAGCCTCCTTTGTGAGAAGGCTCTCACAAACCCATCCAGCATCAGTCATTTGCAGTGTAGCTTACATCAGGCTCCTTGACCAACCAGTACTTGAAGTGGCCTACAAAAAAGCTGGGGAGGGACTTTGGAGGCTATCAGGGAGTGAGAGGAGTGGGGGGAATGGAGCAAAGCTGGAGGTGAGGAGATTGAGGCTGTAGGTGAGGAGGAAGTTGTTGAGCAGGAGAGTGGAGAGAGGCTGGAATGGGTTGCCCCTGCAGGGAGGTGTTTGGGGCCAGATCCCTGGAGGTGTTTTGGGGCCAGGCTGGCAGAGGCTGTGGGCAGCCTGCTCTAGGGCAGGGTGTCCCTGGGCATGGCAGGGGGTTTGGAACTGGCTGATCCTTGTGGTGCCTTCCAGCCCTGACTGATTCTATGCTTCTAACCCCTCTGCACAGTTGCCATGCACAAGTGTCCTGCAGAAATGCCCTCTGCAGAATCATGCCCTGGGATGGCTCTGACTGCTGTCATCCAGATGTTTCCAGACTTTGGGAGTGGGCATGAGGCTCCCGTGGGTGGTCCCACTGCACTTGTAGGGATGCGCTTCCATGTATGGGATGGCTGCCAAAAGAAACACCTGAAAACAGAAGTAGCCCTCTCTGATTAACTTCTGCAGTGCACTTCTGCTTGCCCTCAGCAGGCTCTGATGGTGGCTGTGCAGGGTGATGCTGTCTGAAACGGAAGTGCACGTGGTAAGTGCCACTCTAGGTTCCTGTGGCTCTGATGTGAGAGGGCTGTGGGTTTTTTCTTGGCTCTGTTGTGAGTTGGGTGACAGCCACGAGTTGGGTAACAGTGGTGACTGCTCAGCTCAGGCTGGGGGTTCGTGAAATGTTGAATCTGCTGTCAGAAGGGATGATTGCATCAGCCTCTTTCCTGTTCTGTGATGGATGATCACATGGCTCAGTGCCCTGATGCAACAGAATCCAGGTCACTGAAAAGCCAATGTCATCACAGGCTTGAAAAAGGACCCTGGAAACCACAGGCCAGTCAGCCTCATCTCCATCCCTGGAAAGGTGAGGCAGCAGCTCATGCTGCAGGTCATCACTGAGCACGTGGAAGGAAAGGTTATCAGGAATAGCCAGCATGGATTCACAGAGGGGAAACCAGGCTTGACCAATCTGAGAGCCTGTGGTGTCACCAGCTGGGTGGACGTGGGGAGAGCGGTGGATGGTGCCCACCTGGCCTTCAGCAAGGCTTTGGACACTGTCTCCTGTGACATCCTCATGGGCAAGCACAGCAAGTGTGGGTTAGGTGGGCTGAGAACTGGCTGGAGGACAGGGCATAGGAGGGTTGTGGGCAGTGAGGCAGGAGTCCTGCAGCCAGTGGTGCTCCCCAGGGGTCAGTGCTGCTCCAGTCCTGTTCACCATCTTCATCAGTGCCCTGGCTGAAGGCACAGAGTCGACCCTCAGCCAATTTGCTGCTGGTACCAAACTGGGAGGGGTGCCTGACACCCCCCAGGCTGGGCTGCCATCCAGCGTGACTGGGGCAGGCTGAGAGCTGGGCAGAGTAACCTCAGGAAGTTCAGCAAGGACAGGTGTAGAGTCCTGCCCTGGGTAGGAACAACCTCCTGCAGCAGGACAGGTAAGAGGAGACCTGCTGGAGAGCAGCTCTGTGGAGAAGGAGCTGGAAGTGCTGGGGGACACCAAGTTCCTGTGAGCCAGCAGTGAGCCCTTATGGCCAGGAAGGGCAGTGGAGTCCTGGGGTGCATCGAGAAGAGTGCAGCCAGCATGTTGAAGGAAGGTCTCTTACACTGCCTTGGTGAGGCCTCAGCAGGTCTGGACTCCCCATTTGAAGTAGGACAGGGAACTACTGGAGAGAGTCCAACAGAAGTAGTGAGGATACTGAGGGGAGTGGAGCATCTCTCTTATGAAGAGAGGCAAGAGGCTGAGAGCCCTGGGGCTGTTTAACCTGGGGGAGAGCAGCCTGAGAGGAGATTTATCAATGCTAAAGGGTGGAGGTCATGAGGATGGGGCTGGGCTCTTTCAGCAGTGCCCAGCTGAGGGGCAGCAGACACAAACTGGTACACAGAAGGCTTTGGTTAAACATAAGGAAGAGCTTTATGGTGAGGGTGACAGAGCCCTGGAGCAGGCTGCCCAGAGATGCAGAGACTTTCAAACCTACCTGGATGTGTTCCTGTGCAACCTGATTTAGGTGAACCTGCATTAGTAGAAGGATTGGGGTGGATGATCTCCAGAGGTCCCTTTCAAGCCCTGCCACTCTGTGTTCAGACCATGCGATCTCCAGATGGAGTCGCAGAGAGGTGGTGGCACAGGGCAGCCAGAGGTGCTTCACTGATAAGGTTGTACCCTGATGAGGCTAGTGGAGGTGCTCAGTGTGGCAGAGCTCCTTCCTGCCTCCTAGTAAATAACCTTTTCCATGTAGGCAAAGGCAAAGATGTGCTTGTGTGGGGATGCTTGGAGCTGGTGCCCTGGGAGGAGCTCAGTGTTGGTCCCTGGCAAGGGGCAGCTGGTTTGAGCCAGGCAGGAGCAGCAGACTCAGGCGTTTGGAGTAGGTACAGAATGACTTGTAAGGGTTTCTTCTGTTTGGTTTTGTCAGAGCAGAGAGGTGAAGAGTAGATCATTCCTTTTTAAGCCCCAGAAGTACAGAAGAACTTCTGCTAGGTGGACGATTTCTCCAAAATACCATAAAAGTGTGGGTGTGTTGGGCTTGATCACAGAGGTATCAGCCGTGGTGCCGGATGGGGTTTGGGTGCTGGCCACAGCACATCCTCCTCCTTTCTGCTTCTGCCTCCAGGACTAAAAGATGCTTACCTGCTTTGTGGCATCTCTATAGCAGAAGCAGTGGCAGGCTTCTGGGGAGTCTTGTTTGGCTTAGCTTCCCAGGGGTAGACAGGTGAGCTAGGTGTGGCAGGCAGCTTGCTGCTCAGGGAGGGCAGCGCTGCCACCTCGGAGCCGCTTGCATTGTGTAGGTGTTGTGAGAGTGGACCTATAGGGGACTTTGCACTGACCACTGTGCAAATACAGGCTAAGAGAGTGCTCCTCAGAGCCACAGAATAGGTCAGGTTGGAAGGGATCTCAAAGCTCAGCCAGTTCCAACCCCACTGTGCCATAGGCAGGAACACCTCCCACCTTCCTCATCCAACCTGGCCTTGAACACCTCCAGGGAGGGAGCAGCCACAGCCTCCCTGGGCAACCTGTGCCAGTGTCTCACCAGTCTCACTGTAAAGAACTTAATCCTAACATCCAGTTTCAATCTCTTCTGTGCCACTTTAAACCCATTCCTCCTCCTGTCATTACAAGACCTTGTCGATAGTCCCTCCCCAGCCCTTCTGGAGCCCACTTCAGACCCTGCAAGGCCACTTCGAGGTCTCCTGGCAGCCTTCTCCTCTCCAGGCTGCAGAGCCCCAACTCTCTCAGCCTGTGCTCAGAGCAGAGCTGCTGCAGCCCTCTCAGCTGCATCTTGGTGGCCTCCTCTGCATTGGCTCCAACACTTGCATGTGCTGCTTGTGTTGGTGGCTCCAGAACTGTACACAGTGCTGCAGGAGGGGTCTGAGGCGAGCAGAGTGAAGTGTCCTGCTCCTTCCCTCAGTAACTGATCTGTTTATTTTCCTGGCATGAGCATTTCTGGGAGCTCTGCCTTTTCTGGCTGGAGGGCTGAAGGCTGCCTTGCTGCCAGGCAGCAATGCTCTGCTCTTCTGTGTGTCACTGCCAGGGAACACGCACCAGGGACTCAAGGCTCTTCCTGGAGCCCCCTCCAACCCCTAGAGGAGAATTTATTGGTGAAAGCAGGGCAGGCTAAAGCAGCCCTTGAGCAGGGGTTGCAGGCTAAGGGCTGGCTGGCCTGTCGTGTTCCAGCATGGTAGGGCTCTTCTAGACCCCTGAGCCACCTCTGGTGAAATGGAGCTGCAGCTTCTCTGGCTCATTGGTTTCAGTGGCTGGCACAGCTGTGGAGTTAAAGAACCAAAGGCTGGGGTCTGAGTCTGGCATGCCAGTGCTAGAGCTCTGTTGGCTGTCAGCGTGCTCTGGTTGTCGGTGCCGGGCCGACCACTTGCTTCAATAGCTGAATTCTTTGAGGTAGGTTTTGTGCTTCTGTTCTTGTGCCCAACAGTTTTTACTTTTCTTCCTTTTGGGTTTTGGTTCCAAATCTTCTAACTCATTGAAGCTGCTCCTTAGGATCTGGCCGGTGGCAGTGGCTCGGCTTGGGTGGAGTGCAGCATGCAGAGGGGGCTGTGTGTGCCCTGCTGTAGGGTGAGACACTGCGGGGCTGGGTGGGATTGGTGGGCTTGGGGAACTGAGATCTTGTGCTGCATCCCGGGAGGAAGTTTGACTGGTTCAGTACTTGTCTCTGCTCTACTTGGAAAGCAGCTGTGTGCCTTTTATTTTCTGAATCCTATCTTGAGCCTCCCCTTCCTGGGAGTCTTCTGCTGCCCTGCTGGCAGATGTGAAGGTTTTTTTGTCGCTCCTCACCCAGGCCCAGGCCTCTTTTTGTTTTGGTTTTTTTTTTTTCCCTTTCAATACTGTATCTGGATGCCCTGCAGAGGCCTTACTGGCCTCCACATGTGGGTCTTCATTTACTTTTGCTGAAGCTATTTTTGGTTTGACACAGGAGATGTCAGTGCCACATGGCATGTGGTGGTGAACTGCAGTGTGCTGTGTGGGGGCAGGAGGCTGGGGTGGGTCTGGGTGCTGGCAGCTCGCCAGCTGCATTTCAGTTCTCTGACTTCATACTCCTTGGAAAGGCCTCTGACGTGGCCTGGGACAGCTACCACTGGGCTGCCCTTCTGCTGAGGCTATTTGTGAGCTGATATCATCACATGGCTTTGAGAACTAGGCTGAATATTTCTGACCTTTCCCATTGCTTAACCCCTAACTTGGGCAAGATCCTGCTTGACAGGAGGAGGCCTGGCACTGGTGCTGGGCACAGACAGGGCAGCAGTGCAGGTTGTTCATGCCATGCTGGAGCACTCAGGTTTGGTTTGATGCTGCTTCATCATCAGTTTACTTCTACAGCAAATGGGAGAGCACTTACCAAAAGAAAAGCTAAGAGAGTAAACCCCAAGGAGATAGCTGAGGCACAGCTTTGGGTTCAAGGCTTCCTGCAAGGATCACACACTACTGCAGCTGCCTCTTAAGGGCTGTGCCAGTGCAGGCTGCTGTGGGGACAGCTGTGCTGAGAGGGATTCACTGATCCCATTTTTGGTGGCAGAACCATACACAAATGACACCTGAGAGAGGATTGAATCACAGAATGCTTTGGGTGGGAAGGGACCTCCAAAGCTCATCCAGCCCAGCCCCCTGCACTCAGCAGGGGCATCCTGCACTAGATCAGGCTGCCCACAGCCCTGTCCAGCCTCACCTTGAGTATCTTCCCACCTGGGGCCTCAACCACCAACCTGGGCAGCCTGTTGCAGTGTTCCAGCAGCCTCCTGGTGCAGAACTTGTTCCACACATCCAATCTCAATTTGCTCTGCTCTGATTTCAAACAGTTGCTCTTGTCCTGTCCCTGCAGGCCTTTGGGCACAGTCCCTCTGCAGCCTGCTTGGAGTCCCTTCAGGTACTGGCAGGCAGCTCTAATGTCTCCCTGAAGCCTTCCCTTCATCCCCAGCTCCCTCAGCCTGCCCTTGTGGCAGAGCTGCTCCAGCCTCCTGAGCATTTTCATGGCCTCTTCTGGCCCCTCTCCATCAGGTCCAAGTCCTTCTGTGTTGAGGGCTCCAGACCTGGCTCCAGCCCTGCAGGTAAGGCCTCCCCAATGCAGAGCAGAGGGGCAGGATCCCCTCTCTCCATGCTGGGGATCATTCCTGGCATGTGAACACAGTCCTGCTTTTGCTGTGATTCTTGTTTTGGCTGGAAAATGAGAGCTCTTCAGCCACCAGGCTCTCCTCTGAAGCTGTGCAGGCAGCAGTTGCTGCTGGGCTTTGCTCTGTACAGCTGCACCAGCTGCACTTTTACTTCTTGTATGATTGGTTCAGCAGCACAGAGCACTGCCTGCACCCCACTCATTTCAGAGGCCTCACAGGGAGCTGAAGGATGCCCAGGACTTCATCTTTACAGTCCAGTTGCTAACTATAAGCTGCTCTCTGAAACCTGAGTGGCTTCTCTACTGCCCGTAGGGTTTGGTGCTGTGCTGAAGCCTGGCTGCTAAGAAGCTGGCAGGTGCTGCAAGGCCTAGGTGAGTCCCAGGGACAAGCATGTTGGGAAGCACCACTAAGATCATGGAGTCCAACCTAACACCTAATCAACTAAACCTGGCACCAAGTGCCTCATGCAGCCTCCTCTTGAACACCTCCAGGGATGGGGACTCCACCACCTCCCCTGCAGCCCATCCCAATGCCAATCTCTCTCTCTGCCAACAGCTTCCTCCTAACACCCAGCCTGAACCTGCCCTGCCACAGCTTCAGCCTCTGTCCCCTCCTTCTGGCCCTGGCTGCCTGGCAGCAGAGCCCAACCCCAGCTGGCCACAACCTCCCTTCAGGGAGCTGCAGAGAGCAATGAGCTCTGCCCTGAGCCTCCTCTTCTGCAGGCTGCACACCCCCAGCTCCCTCAGCCTCTCCTCTTGGGGCTGTGCTCCAGGCCCCTCCCCAGCCTTGCTGCCCTTCTCTGGACACCTTCCAGCACCTCAACATCTCTCTGGAATGGAGGGGCCCAGAGCTGGACACAGCACTCAAGGTGTGTGCTGAGCAGTGCTGAGCACAGGGGCAGAAGAACCTCCCTGCTCCTGCTGGCCACACTGCTCCTGCTCCAGCCCAGGATGCCATTGGCTCTGCTGCCCACCTGGGCACACTGCTGGCTCCTGTTCAGCTCCTATCTGCCAGCACCCCCAGGTCCCTCTCTGCCTGCCTGCTCTCAGCCACTCTGTCTCCAGCCTGTGGCACTGCCTGAGGTTGTTGTGGCCAAAGTGCAGAACCTGGCACTGGGACTTGTTCAGACTCCTGGCTCTGGACTGTGCCCATCTGTGCAGCCTGCCCAGGTCCTTCTGCAGAGCCTCCTGCCCTCTGACAGACCCACACTTGCTCCCAGCTTGGTGTCACCTGCAAGCTCACAGATGGAGGACTCAGTGCCCTCCTCCAGATCATCAGTGAAGATACTGAACAGGACTGTGCCCAGCACTGATCCCTGGGGCACAGCACTGGTGCCAGCTGCCAGCTGGCTGTGGCTCCGTTCACCACCACTCTCTGCACATCCAGGCAGTTCCTAACCCAGCACAGAGTTCCCTGTGCCAGCCATGGGCTGCAGCTTGGCCAGGAGTTTGCTATGGCAGACAGTGCCAGTTTCTCCATGCAATACTGAAACTGCACGGGAAAGATTTCCATGGGTTTTGTGTGAGCTGTACCTCTGAGCAGCCCTAGGAGTTAGCTGCGTTCCTCTGAGAGTCCCCTTCAGGCAGGGGGCTGGCATCCCTTCCACACCTCTGAGCACTCAGTGTCTGTCAAATGCACAAGCAGCAGGAAAATGGGTCTTAAAAAGAATAGCTAATTAAAAATTTTTTTAAAAAAAAGGTGTTTTACTTAGGCCCACTTGAAATAAGCCTGCTGGTTACAGCCCTCCCAGCCACCCCCGGCCGCTGGGATCCAGCATTAGCATACAGATTCTGCTTGCTGCTCCTCTGCCTTGCCTGGAGGCATTAACTCTTTAGGAACAGTTTTCTGTTTGGACTGGGGTGATGACTTTCAGACAAATCAGTTCCACTTGTCTTTTCTTTATCCCTAACTCTTCCCCTCCTGGTTGTGGAGATAACAGGAAGGAAGCAGCTTAGGTGGGTAAAAAGATGGGACCTCTTTGTGGGGATTGAGAAAATCTGCCCCCAGATAAAAATGTACCAGGGCAGCTCAGGGGGCTTGGAAGCAGGACAGAGCTGTGTTCTGCAGCCAGCTGCACTGACCACATATGCACACAGTGCATTTGTTTGTGGGTACAGTTCTTTACAGTTGAGCAAGAAACCAGAAATGCAATCCTGTCCCGGACAAGGAAAGCCCAGAAAGGGCCAACACTGCTGCCTCCTCCTCCCCTGGTGGAAACCCATCAGGGCTCAGGTGTTACCAGCCAGAGGTTGGTGTGGAGGAGTTAGGAGCAGCGACAGAGCCAGAACCAGGAGACCCAAATAGTTTATGCATTGTGTTCTTACACCAAGGAGCAAACCAATGACCGATGGAGACCTGATCCTTGTTTTCCTTGCACAACCAAGGCTCTGGTTTGTGTACATTCTGCACCGAGCCTGCAGGCAAGTCCTCATTTCTCTTCCTGGAGTGTTCCAATAAACCTAAACTGTCACACTGCTAAAGGGCGGAGCAGAGGCAAGCTGTTAGTGCAGGCTGCTGCTGGAGGGGCAGTTTGTTCTGCGGGCATCCAGAGGCAGTGTGCCAGAGCCTGCAGCAGCAGGGTGTGGAGGGAGGACTGCCCTGGGCAGGGAGGGCTGCAGTAGGGCACCTTGGCTTTGGCCCTCTCTCAAGGAAGAGGAAGCTGCAGGGCTCCTGGAAATGCAACCCATCTGTTCAGTGGCACCAGGTCCTCTGTGGCCGTGTGCTCCACAAGGACTGAGTGTTCTGAGACCCTGCTTTTGTGGCCTGCTGTGCCAGGGGACTTCAGCAAGAGGTGCAGAAGGTGTCTGGCTGATTGCTGACCTTGTCTGAGCAGCTGAATGTCACTGGTGTTTGGGAGCAGCGTGGGTCATCCCTTGACACTGAAAGGTTTGTCTCCTGAGTCTTTACCCCCGTTTCTTTAAGGAGAGGTTGGGACCAAGGGTCAGAGTCCCTGGGGAAATCCTGAGTGCTGGAGCATTTCTTTCAGAGCACAGGGCTGGCCCTCTGGGCTGGCACAAGCACCAAACTTTGGCTTCCCTGTGGCAGAGGAAAATGGCCAAGTCACTGGAGCACAGAAGTTCTGGGAGAGTCCCTGTGGTACCCTTGGATTGCCTGGGAATGCCCTTCCAGGAGTGGTGTCAGTGGACGTCTGGCCCTGGGTCAGGCTGTGACAAGGTCCCCATTGCTTAGGACCCACAGATGTTGGGTGGGGATGCCCACATTCAGGCTCTGATCTGATGTCCACCCGAGATGAACTCTGATGTGACCAGCCTCAGGTACAAATGAGAAGCCTCCACCTGAGCTCCTCTGACCTAGCTGCCTGCTCAGGGCCTGCAGGCAGGGGCTTGGGTCATGACCCCTGCACTGAAACACTGAAGCAAAACATGAGGAGGCCAATCCTGTGGAACCAGGTCCCTGCTGGACACCACTTTAATACCGAGAGGGAAGAACCAGAGGGCTGAGTTCAGGAATGCTATATCTGCTGCCTTGAAGCTTTATTTTTGTTGTCTCCAAAGCTATTTGCTGAACTAACAGAGTGTTTCAGCCAGTTAAAAAAGAACAATCAACTAAACCCCCAAACTGAAATTCCTCACCAGGCTTGCTGAGAAGAGGCAGTTTGCCAGAACATCACCCAGCCTTTCCAGTCCACTAAGGCTGATTCTCAAAAGTCTGAGGCCCCACCCCTGGAGATAGTCAAGGCCCAGTAGGGCTCTGGACAGCTTGCTCTGGGGAGGATGTCCCTTGCTGGCTCTGGAGGGAGTTGGACTGGACGAGCTTTGCAGGACCTTTCTGCCCCAGAGCATTGTGTGACTGAGGTTTGTTGCTGGTGATGGGGCAGGAGCAGTGTGCTTGGTTTAGTGGGGCTAACTGAACACCAGCAATGCCTCTGCAGTAGTGCTCTGCTCCAGTGCTGCCTGTGTTATCTCCATACCCACACTGCCATGCCTGCTCTCTTTCTTCCTTTGATGCCTTGCAGTGGCAGCCTTAGCTGTGTGCAGAAGCCAAGGCTGCTCTGGGTGACAGCTGAGGCCTGCCTGCTGCTCACTTAGCACTTCAAAGGTTTCTTCCCAGGGCAAGGCACAAAGAGGGACTTTTATTATTTTTTTGCTCTCTCAAAACTGTGACTGGATTTGCTGTTCAAAAGAGAGAGCTGCTACCTGTGCTCTGGCTTCTGCCCCTGCTGCCTGTCCTCTGCCTGCTGCCTGTCCTCTGCCTGCTGCCCCTGCTGCCTGTGCTCTGCCTGCTGCCTGTGCTGCCCCTGCTGCCTGTGCTCTGCCTGCTACCCCTGCTGCCTGTGCTCTGCCTGCTGCCCCTGCTACCCCTGCTGCCTGTGCTCTGCCTGCGCTGCCCCTGCTGCCTGTGCAGCCTGTGCTGTCCCTGCTGCCTCTGCACTCCCTGCTGCTATCTTCACCTTTCTGAGCACAGAGGATTTATGCATGGAAGAAAGCTCCTTCCCAACAGGCATTCACTTAGGGTGTCCACCCCAGGGCAGGCTGCATTGTGTTTTCCTAGGTGCAGGGGCACAGGCTGCTGGGGTGAGGGGGGAGGTGTTTCAGAGGCCCTTCCTTGGGGAGCTGGGGGGGTTCAATCAAACACGTGAGGCTCTTCAAGTTTCTTTCTGCTCCTTCAGCTCTCCAGTGCGGCACACCCTAGCCTGCAGCGACCCTGTTGAAGTGCATCTTGCTGGAGTTGTCTGAGCTTCCCTTACTTGACAAGTTCCAGGTCAGCATTGCTATGTACTGAAAAAGTACATTAAAACACAATTAGAGAATAAAAGCATCAAAGCTGGGAGGAGGTGAGGAAAAACTGCTGGTGGAGATTTCACCTCCATCAGCTGCAGTCAGTTTGCATGTTTTTCCCCATGTGATTTGAATCTGCAACGCTAGGAATTCCTGCAGGATAGGCAGGAGGCATTTGGGTTTCTCCTCTGTCCTTAAATCCCATGTGTGCAATTGACCCCTCTAAAAGAATCGATGATGTTCTGGCAGTGCTGCTTGGCTATTTTGGGCTGTGCTGTATTTAATCTACACTTCGAGGTATATTCCTGCTTTCTTTTTTTAAAGCAGCAGGCATGAACAATGGTATAAATCCCCCAGCTAGTTCAGTGTCTGGCAATGCAGAAACTGCTGTTTGCAAGCTCTGTTACTATTTTGGCTTGAGGTAATGTAATATGCTGTAGCTATTGACAGATCAAAAAAAAAAAAGGGGGGGAAAGCTGAATGTAAACATGGCCTGAAGTGCAGAACAAAGGCCAGAGCCCCCCAGCAGGGCAGGCTGGAGGCACTGGGGCAGTCTCTGGAGAGCTTGAGGAAGCAAACAGTGTGGCACTTTTTGTTCTCTCCCTTTAGCTCCTTAGAGTAAATAGGTTTATGGCTGACAAATGTCCAGCAGAGTAAAAGTTCCCCGTGTTGTGCCCTACATAAGACTCGATTTGGACTGCTTCCAGCGCTGCTAATCCTGCTCTCAGTGTGGGCTCCAGTGCTGCCAGGCTCTTTGCACAGGTCCTGCTGCCCACCAGAGATGCTGCCAACGTGCTTCAGCCCATCTCCTTCCCCACAGCAGGTCTGCCCCCGTGTGCAGTGGTGAGGTGAGACGTGGGCTGTAAAGCAGTGCTCCTGGAACCTGGCCAGAAACAGGAGATGCAGCACTGCAGGGATGTGCTCTGCCGGCAGGGCGAGGGGGAAGGGTTGCAGTTAACTCTGTTGAGAGTGACCCCATGGGCTGACCAACCCCAAACCCACCACAGGAAAAACTTCACCTCCCTGTTCCAACTCCAAATATTTCTGAAGGCTCTCTGGTTAAGGTGTAAGATCTGCTGAGTGGGAAATCCAGAATCAGACTGAAACGTGTGAAACCCTTAGCCACGAATCATGGAATGGTCTGGGTTGAGAAGGACCTCCAGAGCCCATCCAGTCCCACCCCTCTGCACTCAGCAGTGACATCCTCTGCCAGATCGAGCTGCCCACAGCCCTGTCCAGCTTCACTTTGAATATCTCCAGGGATGAGGCCCCAACCACCTCCCTGGGCAATCTGCTGCAGTGTTCCAGCAGTCTCCTGGTGCAGAACTTGTTCCTCACATCCAGTCTCCTCTGCTCTAGTTTGCAGCCATTGCTCTTGTCCTGTCCCTGCAGGCCTTTGGGCACAGTCCCTCTGCAGCCTGCTTGGAGTCCCTTCAGATACTGGCAGGCAGCTCTAAGGTCTCCCTGGAGCCTCCTCTGCACACCCCCAGCTCCCTCAGCCTGGCTTTGTAGCAGAGCTGCTCCAGCCCCTGATCATTTTTGTGGCATAAGCTCTAATGAGTCAGGATTTTTCCCTCCTTTTTTTCCCTTTTTTGATGCTACTTCCCTGTCTCGTTTGGAATGGAGCAATTAACCTAGGATGACTAAAACTGGAATTTGCTGGGGTATAAGCAGTGCCTTTTAGGACTCACAAAGGATCATAACAAGGGCATAGGCAGACCTTGGCAGAGTGGAAGGGAGAGTTGTGTGCATGCAGTTGTGCACAGCCAGCTCCTGTTCAATCAAGCTAGATTGCTTGGGATCAGCTCCTTGGAAGCCTCTCTTCCACTGGCTTTGGACAGTACTTAACATGCAGTAATCCCCTGCTGAGTATGCTCAAAGCTTGAGCAGCAATGCAAGTTCAGAATTAAAAGCATCTTTAAATAGATAAGGACATGACTGGGCTTAGCTCAACTCTTCTCCTGGAGCAGACTGCTGGAGATGCTCGGTCCCAGGGAGCTCCTTGGAGATGGCTGTGCTGGGTCACAGCACAGCTTCTTGGGGTTTCTAGAGATACAGTAAACGTGAAAACGAGGCTCTGGCTTTGAGCACAAGCTGGTAGGTCTCAGTATCTTTGTTGCTGAGAATTCACTGAATGCAGTGGGAACCATGAAGCTCCTGGAGTGCTGCTGAGCCTTTGGGCGAGCTGGCAGCCAGGCTTTTAGCTGGGCCATTTTTCTGGCAAACAGCACCTGAAAAATGGTCTCTCTCTGAAGTTAGGCAGAGGGGTGTACCCCGGTGTCAGGCAGGGGAAACAGCAAGGAAACACCAAGGCTTCCCTGCTGTCCCACCAGGTTCTTGCAGTCAGCTGCCTGGGGCTCAAGTGCAGGCTGGTGGAGGAGCTTCATGCTCTGCTGTGTGGCTCCTTCCTTCTGTCCTTAATTCCTTCATGCAAACCAGCAAGCTGTGCAGGAGAAACCCTTGAACCATGTTTCCTAAGCAGAACAGGAGGAGCAGAGAGTGCTCATGTCTGGGCCGAGTGCCTACCCCTGAGAGCTTCAGAGGCAAGGGCTGGGGCTGGGTGCAGTGGGCAGGAGCTGGAGAGGGGTCCTGACTGGAAAAGTTGAGCTGTGAGCATCACTGCTGCTCCACCTTTAATGACTTTAATGGCTTGGGTGTCATAATGAAGCCTGCTGTGTGCTGAACAAACATCTCCATCACCTCATTTGTCAAGAGAGGGATCCTTCAGAGGCCCAGGAAAGAGCAGAGCTTGGTGCAAACAGGCTGGGCTGTGGAATTGGTGACGGTGAGCGGGCAGCGCCGGGCGGGAGCCTGTGACACACGGCAGCAGGCACCATGCAGCTGGCAGCAGGCACCATGCAGCTGGCAGCAGGAACCATGCAGCTGGCAGCACTGCTGACCCGCCTGGCTGCAGGCAGGCAGGGCATCGGCAGGGCTGTGCCCGCGGGGACAACTCTAACTGGGAGGGGGAAGAGAACCCTTCAGAAAGCAGTGAGCCTCGGAGTGAGGAGAGGCCATGTCCTGTGCCCTAGGGAAACAGAAATCTCCGTGTGGAGCTGGCTGAGAGAGGAAGTAGAGCCAAGTGGGAATATTTAGAGCGAGGTTTCTCTTTCAGTTCCCTTCTGCTCTATTTTTGTTCCCTGTGAATGTGCTGGAGAAGCAGCAGCAGCCTCAGGGAGAGCACAGAGGTGCACCTGCTTCCCACACACTGCCTCTGTTGGCAGTCCAGGTTTGACTGGCCGTGGCTGACCTTGAGCACCCCACACCTCTGTAGCTTTCTTTTCTAATTTTCTTTGGATTGAGTGTTTACTTTCATCGAAGGACCCCTGAAAAATGGTGCAGTATGCAGAAGAGGGCAGGTGCAGCCCTGTTTCTCCCTGCCATTCTTTATGAAGTGGTGGCCAGCCCACGTGCTGTGCTTCTTCCTGCCTCACACATTTCTGGTGTTACCTAGCAGCAGGGAGGGTTGCTGTGTGGGGAGGTGATTGCTATCACCAGCGTGGAAGGCTTTTTGCATAGTTGTTTGATGGCTTTGGTCTTTGGCAGATCTGCTGCAGAGGTGCCTAGCTGAGAGAAGGTGCACACAAGGGAGCTTGCTCTGTCTGGAGGAGCATTTGGATTGCTGCTTGTCTTCTGGGGACCATGAAGATGTGAAAGCCATCCCAGTTCAGTGTGTGAGCTCTTGGGACTTGAAGGCTCCTGTGGTGGACTCCAGCAGTGTGGTCTGTGGAGGTAGCTCTTTGGTGCTGACCCACACCATGGACTTGCCATTAGTCCTGTGAGCTGCCAGGCTCAGCAGAGCAGAAAGTGCCTGCTCAGCTCTGTGATGCTCTGTGACTCTCATGTAGAATCATAGAATCACAGAATCAGTCAGGGTTGGAAGGCACCACAAGGATCAGGCAGCTCCAAGCCCCCTGCCATGCCCAGGGACACCCTACCCTAGAGCAGGCTGCCCACAGCCTCTGCCAGCCTGGCCAAAAACACCTCCAGGGATCTGGCCCCAAACACCTCCCTGCAGGGGCAACCCATTGCAGCCTCTCACCACTCTCATGCTCAACAACTTCCTCCTCACCTCCAGCCTCAATCTCCTCACCTCCAGCTTTGCTCCATTCTCCCTAGTCCTGCCACTCCCTGACAGCCTCCAAAGTCCCTCCCCAGCTTTTTTGTAGCCCCCTTCAGATATTGGAAGGCCACCAGAAGGTCCCCTGGGAGCCTCCTCTTCTGCAGCCTGCACAGCCCCAACTCTTTCAGGCTGTGCTCACAGCAGAGCTGCTGCAGCCCTCTGAGCATCCTCGGGGCCCTTCTCTGCACACCTCCAGCATCTCCACATCCCTCTTGTCCCAGGGGCTCCAGCACTGGATGCACTACTCCAGGTGGGCTCTCAGCAGAGCACAGCAGAGGGGCAGAATCACCTCCCTGGCCCTGCTGCCCACACTGCTCCTGCTGCAGCCCAGCCTCTGCTTGCCTTTCTGCCCTGCAAGTGGATGTAGGGCCACCAATGTCAGGCCACCAATGTAAGGCCAGCAGTGTGGGGCCATCTCTCAGCTGGTGCTGTACCTCCAGGCAGTGAATGAAGTTCACAAACTCATTCAGGGAAGTATTAAGCCCTCAGAACCTCCCATGGTTCCTGATCTTAAGAATTTGCAAATAAAATAACCATACTGAACTAAAAGCAGACAGCAGAATCTTGGTGATAAAAAAAAAATCCTCCAGTTTGGTGGAATAATTGGGAGAATGGAACTTGGAGTCAGAGTAGGCTGGGGTTTGTTACAAGTGCCCTGCAGCACCTCTTACCCAGTGAGCAGAACCAGCTCCTGCTTTGCCCAGGTGCTGCCATCAACCACATTGTCTCCTTAGGTAGGAGCTTTGGCTGAGATCTCCATAGCTAGAAGCTAAAACCACTGCTGAGTGTTTTGAGTCCTTCTGTTGGGAAGTGGAGGCTCAGATGCCAGCAGGCAGCTGTGGCTGTGGCTTTATAGCCTCAGTTTTCAAACTGCTTCCAGAGCTTAGAAGGCAGTGCCTCTGCACTTTGGGCTGAGGGCTCAATGGGCTCGTGGCAGGGAATCCCAATGAGTGGCTTAAAGCTGGCCTTGCTGAAGACCTTCTGGAGGATGCTGCTGGGAAGCTCAGGGACTTCTGAGGCAGCATGTGAAGGGGCACAGGATCCAGCTCACCCTTTCGTGGCAGGTAGAGCTGGGGTGGCTGTGTTGTGCCAGGCTGCCCACAGGAGCTGTCTCAGAGCTGTCTTGGGCCCTCCAGTTTGAATTTGCTGTCAGGTGTCTGCTGGGGCACTGCAGGGGCATGGCAGGGAGGGTGGTTCCCCAGGGGCTGCTGCTGGCATTTGCACAAGTGGAGGCAGCTACTTCTGTGCTCAGAGGCTTTGGTGCCCACGGTGGTTCTGGGAGCCTCTGCCCCACTGCAGCATGGGCAAGTCGATCAAGCTGTGTTGCTGTTGGACTCTGTTTCTTAGAGCAGGGGTGTTGGTGACACCAGGATGCTGGGTGTTGGTGACACCAGGATGCTGAGTCTTGCTGTGCAGTTTGGGGAAGCAGATGAACAGGGACTCCATTCTTCTGTGCTGCCCTCACAAAAAAGGGAAATTATTAAGGAAGTGTTCGTAAGCACAGGCTCAGGAAAGCTGTGACGTGGGAAGGGGCTGATGCCTTTGTTGCTGAGGACGTCTTGCAGCTTTGGTTTTTCACTCATGGCAGCTACTGCAGAAGCAAAGGAAGATTTTAGCCTTCACCCCCAAATCTCCAGGAGATGTGTGTGGAGGCTGCTGTTTGTTCCTTCTGCTGTTTCAGGCTCAAGCTTGCTGGTGACCCTGAAGTGTCTCCTGCCTGGCTGGATCCAGAGGCTCTGCATTTGATAGCAGTGTGCATAACTTCTCTCTCCTGGTCAGTGAGACAGTGAACCCCGTATTTTATTTCAGAAGCCTGGTGTGTGCTGACACCTGAACACATCACCACTGATGAAAGGGGATTGCAGGGCACTGAATGGGAGGGGGCCACTGAGGGGACAGAGTGTGAGAGAGCTGTGCCAGCAGGAGCAGGTTCAGAACCAGGATCACCACAGCAGGAAACCTGAGCTAAGGCTGGGAAGAAGAGAGGAGAGGTTTGAGGAGATGGCAATGTGAAATATGCAGGGAAAGTTACTGTAGAGAGGTGAAGTGGAACAGGGGAGAGGAGTGGGAGGAAGCAGCTGTGGAGTACAGTTCCTGGAGGCACTGAGGAGAATGTTAATTGGCAACCTGTGCCAGTGACCCAGGGTTCTGCTCCCCTTTGTCCCAGGAATGCCCCTGGCAGGTACTGTCCTGTGGGCTGCGGTGCTGCTGGCAGATCCCTGCTGGCAGATCCCTGCTGGCAGATCCCTGCGTGGTTCCCAGGCCCTGCGCTGATGTGTGGAGAATGTTGTGCGTCACGGGAGGTGGCACTGCCAGCTGGGTGCAGGTGAGGCTGGAGCAGACAGGAATGCACTCTGCTTCTGCCCCGGCTAAGGCCGCTCCTCCTAAGTGTTCAGGCACCAGCCCTTGTCACCTGGCAGGAGGACACTGACCCTGAGATGCTGGAGGGGGACCTTGACCTCATCGGTATGACCTGGGAGGCTCCTTCTAAATCCTCAGGGGGACTTGCTAAGTAGGGAAGGGATGAATCTGCAGCTTGTGCATTCTTTATGTCTGGAAGGATGAAAAACAATCACGGAGGGTTCCTAAAATTCATTTGGACTTAGTTGTCCTTTACCTCTCAGTGGGATGCCAGTGGCATGTGCTGGAGAGCTGCTTTGGATGCGAGTGCTCCTTCAGAGGCCCTGCCGAGCGAGTGGGGCAGCTCTTTGCATGCTGCCAGGACTGTCACGACTAAGGTGTCATGGATGCAACCAACAGCTGCAGTTTCGGCTAGAGGCAATCCCCACACACCCCACAGCAAAGCCCTCTGAATGGAGGCAGCATGGGAATTGTGGAGGTCAGTGGGGAGCAAAGAGGAGCCCTGGGCAGGGGCAGACGTGGAAGCCGCAAGGAGGGCAGGTGTGCTGTGCCCCCGCCTGCCTCTGCCACTGAGCCACAGAACCCTTTGGCTTGGGAGGGACCTTGACAGGTAGCCAGCCCAGCAACCTCCCCCCTGCTCCACCGCGGCCACTACAGCAGGCACTACATCAGGTTGCTCAAAGCCCTCTCCAGCCTGAGCTTGAACAGAAGTGGAGCATCCACAGCTCTCCTGGGCAGCCTGTTCCAGTGCCTCACCACCATCATTGTGCAACATCTGTTCCTTGTGCCCAGCCTAGCCCTGCTCTCTGCCAGTCTGAAGCCCTTGCCCCTTGTCTTGGTGCTACAGACCCTGGCACAAAGTCTTTCTCCATCTTTCTTTTATTTGCAGAAATATCTCAGTAAGGTCTCCCCTGGAGCCTTTTCTTCTCCTGGCTGGACAACCCCAACTCTCTCAGCCTCTCTCTGTGGAAAGTTTTGGTTTTACTATGCAGATTTGTTTAGCTCTTGGGCAGTAAAACGGTAGTGAATGGCTTCAAGACATCCCTCACTAAATGCCATCAGCTGACTGAGATCCCTTTGAAGGACTGAGAGACTCCTGCTGCTAGCTGTGTGCAAGTCCTGCATCCAGATCATTGAAGGACACTGAGTGATAGAGATCTGCACGCATCCATGTTCTTCCCCTCAAATCAGGGCTGAAACTCATGAGCAAGGCTCCGAGGCCAGCCCAGTGCCTTGTGTGAGCTGGCCTAGCAACTCTGCCTCTGCCTCGGCAGGTGGGGGCAGCTCGTGGGAGCTCAGCTCTGCATGCAGCTGGCTGTAGGGCAGGGGTGACAAAACGTGCAGCAGCTCTGTCTCTTCTTTTTCACTGGCAGGTTTATTCTTCAGCCCAAAGGAGTGATTCACAACCAGCTCTTGGAAAAACAGAGAATAGCTGAAGAGAAAATTAAGGAATTAGAGGTAAGTTGTTGGCAGTAATGGTGGCAGAAGTGGGATGCTGGAGGTCAAAAAGATGCTGTTTGCTGCATCCCTAGTTTGCATCTGGTGCTTTGCATGCTGAAGGGTGGAAGTAGGTGAAACATAGAACCTCTTACAAGTAACCTACAAGTGGTCCACATCATTTGGTTTCTTTGCTGGCTCTACAACCCTAGCAGGGGCTGGCAGTTTGCTTTGTGTCCTGATGTGAGAAATGGGGGTGAGGGATTCAAAGGAGATCAACAGGAGCAAAGGTTAAAGCTACCTAAAGCTTGTGTGTGTGGTGATGTGCAGCAGGTAGGTGATGTGAAGCTTTGTCAGTGCTGTGCATTCTGCAAGTTTACTCTGGCTCAGGACAGTTGCACAAATTAATGGAAGAGAAATCCATTGAGGATCACCAAATATGTAGAAATGGCATCCTGCTCAGGAAGTCCCAGAGCTAAAAACATCTGGAGGCTGGGAAAACATGAGGAGGAAGTGGAGCATTGCCCTCCCTGTCGCTAGACTATGCCCTGGGCATGCATTTGTGGCTGCTGTTGAAGACCTGGTGTAGGGGAAGCAGGGATGATGTGGTCTGCTCTGTTCTTATGCTTCTCTGGTTGGAGTATTCAGGGCAGAGAGGAAGATGTAGGCAGTGGTGTGTGTGCAGCCTTCCAAGTATGGTGTCTGGTGGGGCTTGCCTGCTGCCTGCTTCCTTCAGTGGACAGGGTGCTCACAGGCTTCTTCCCCAAGGCCACCCTAAAATACAGCTGGTAGGAACCCCCACACCCCCACTCCTCACTTCTTGGGAAAGGACAGAGCAAGCAAGGACTGAGTTGTGTTGAGCTCGTTACTGTTCTGGAGAAGGTGAGGGTGGAGACCTGCAGGGAGAAGCAGCAAATCAGTGCTCAGACCTACTCTGTCTCTGTTCTCTCCTACTCACAGTAAAGCAGAAGAGTTTGTGTCTTTTTTAAAATTCCATGAAACTCAGCTTGCCTGGGCTGCTGTGGGGAAAGCTGTGGGGTGTAGTGCCTGGAGTGTCCTCAGGGCCAGGGCCTGAGGGGTTCCTGGCCAGGATGACTTTTCCTGCACTCAGCAGAGAAGTGCTCTGTGGCTCGGCTGCATTTCCCAGACAAGGCAGAGGTTTTGGTATGGCTACTTGATAAAAATGATTGCATCCTGGCTACTCTGGAGCCACAGTGGGTCTGTGCACTGGCAGCCCTGCAGCAGGGCTTGGCGAGCTCCATAGCAGCACCTCTGGCTTTGGAAGCAGTGGGAGTGTGGTTGGCAGCCTGGTATGCAGCCTGTCCATCGGGCACTGCCACCCCCTGGGGCTGTGCCAGCTTTGTGGCTGCTGTGCCCTTCAGCTGTGCAGCTCCTGCAGGGGCGTGAGCTGAGCTTTGTGGTGGCTGAGTTTAGCTGGGTGGATGGGGTTCCCCCAGATGATAACCCTTGCTGTTCTGGCACAAAGCCTCACAGCTGGGTGCTTTGTGGGGCTGTTTTTCTGCTTCCCAGCCCCTGCCCTGTGAGTCCCTGCTCACTGCAGGTCCCAGCGATGGAGACTTCTCCAAAGGTGGTAGGATGGGAGAGGTAGTTGCCACGTGAGTGGGTTTCTTTCTCATGGTGGATAGCTAAGGCTCAGGTTGCTGAAACTGCCAGCAGGTAAAGTGAACGTTCAGGGACAGCTCTTAACTACTCTGCTTCCAGTTTTGTGCAAAAGGATTTTCCTTAAGCTTGGGATTCTGAGGGAAGAGGACATGGCTTTGAGACTGCCCACTGCTGGAAACAGATTTAAGGGGAAATACCTGGGCCCAGGTCAGAGCGGGGTGGGGGGTTGCTGTCCTCAAAACAGGTTGTGAGGGAAGCAGGAAGGAATGTGCAACTTTGTGACCTTGTGCTTCCACTGCATGGTTGTAAAATAAATACCAAGACAGGCTGAAATTCCCTCCATCTGCTGCTGTGACTGGGAGGGTTTCAGTGTTGGGTTGATATTTTACATGGTTACCTCTGAGCTGCATTCCTCACTTGGCATAGCTGAGGGAAGCTGCTCAGGGTCAGCTGCCAGTAGCCATCCCTGTGGCTCTGGTTACTGCTGGAGGGGTAGCTGGAGCCAGTTAGGCCTTGCTCTCAGGATGCTCTTGCCAGGGCAGTGTGAAATCTGAGTTTGTGATACGAGTCTGAGTCTGAGAAATGCTCTCACTGCTTGTGTGGTGCTGTGTGGGGAGCAGCACAGCACTGGGGGCTGGGCTCACTGCTGAGCTCTTCACAGCAACACAGAAACCTCCAGGATCCCCTCAGGATCACCAAGATCAACCTAGAACCCTGCTCTACAAGATTCACCTGAAACTATAGGCCTAAGCACACATCCAGATGACCCTTACACACCTCCAGGGTGGGTGACCACCACCTCCCTGGGCAGCTCATTCCAGTCCCTGACCACTCTCTCCAGGAAAAACTGTTTCCTAATGTTTCTAAACCTCCCCAGCCTCAGCTTGAGGCCATTCCCCCTTGTTCTGTCTCCAATCAGCTGTGAGCAGAGCCCAGCAGCAGCCTCTCCACAATGTCTCTTCAGATAGCTGTAGACAGCAATGAGCTCTGCCCTCAGCCTCCTCTTCCTCACACTAACCATCCCCAGCTCCTTAGTCTCTCATCATCAGATTTATTCTCAGGCCCTTGACAGCTTCCTTGCCCTCCTCTGGCCCTGCTCCAGCACCTCCACAGCTCTCTTGGATTGCAGTGCCCAAAACTGAACACAGTACTTGAGCTGTGGCCTCACCAGAGCTGAGTCCAAGGGCACAATCACCTCCTGCTGCTGCTGGGCACAGCATTGCTGACCCCAGCCAGGATGGCATTGGCCTGCTTGGCTGCCTGGGCACACTGCTGGCTCACACTGGGCACACTGCTGTTCACACTCACTGCCTGTGCACACTGCTGGCTCACACTCAGCCCCTGGGCACACTGCTGGCTCATGCTCACTGCTCTGTGCACACTACTGTCTCACACTCAGCAGCCTGGGCACACTGCAGGCTCACACTCAGCACAATTGGGCACACTGCTGGCTCACACTCAGCTCCTGGGCACACTGCTGTTCACACTCACTGCCTGTGCACACTGCTGGCTCACACTCAGCCCCTGGGCACACTGCTGGCTCATGCTCACTGCTCTGTGCACACTACTGTCTCACACTCAGCAGCCTGGGCACACTGCAGGCTCACACTCAGCACAATTGGGCACACTGCTGGCTCACACTCAGCTCCTGGGCACACTGCTGGCTCACACTCACTGCCCTGGGCACACTGCTGGCTCACACTCAGCACAATTGGGCACACTGCTGGCTCACACTCAGCTCCTGGGCACACTGCTGGCTCACACTCACTGCCCTGGGCACACTGCTGGCTCACACTCAGCACAATTGGGCACACTGCTGGCTCACACTCAGCACAATTGGGCACACTGCTGGCTCACACTCACTGCCCTGGGCACACTGCTGGCTCACACTCAGCTCCTGGGCACACTGCTGGCTCACACTCACTGCCCTGGGCACACTGCTGGCTCACACTCAGCTCCTGGGCACACTGCTGGCTCACACTCACTGCCCTGGGCACACTGCTGGCTCACACTCAGCTCCTGGGCACACTGCTGGCTCACACTCACTGCCCTGGGCACACTGCTGGCTCACACTCAGCTCCTGGGCACACTGCTGGCTCACACTCACTGCCCTGGGCACACTGCTGGCTCACACTCAGCTCCTGGGCACACTGCTGGCTCACACTCACTGCCCTGGGCACACTGCTGGCTCACACTCAGCTCCTGGGCACACTGCTGGCTCACACTCACTGCCCTGGGCACACTGCTGGCTCACACTCAGCTCCTGGGCACACTGCTGGCTCACACTCACTGCCCTGGGCACACTGCTGGCTCACACTCAGCTCCTGGGCACACTGCTGGCTCACACTCACTGCCCTGGGCACACTGCTGGCTCACACTCAGCACAATTGGGCACACTGCTGGCTCACACTCAGCTCCTGGGCACACTGCTGGCTCACACTCACTGCCCTGGGCATACTGCTGGCTCACACTCAGCTCCTGGGCACACTGCTGGCTCATATCAGCTCCTGTCTGTCACAGCCCCCAGGTCCCTTTCTGCCAGCAGCTCTCCAGCCACACTGCCCCAAGCCTGGAGCATTGCTTGGGGTTGTTGTGCCCCAAGTGCAGGAGCTGGCATTGGTCTTGTTGGAGCTCATCCCATTCATGATCCCCTTGATGTAAGCCTATCCAAGTCCCCCTGCAGAGCCTCTCTGCCCTCCTTCAGACCAGCACTGCCACCTCACCTGGTGCCATCTGCCAACTCCCTGCCACTCTGTGTGCCTGAGTCAAGGTTGTCAATAAAGATGTTGAACAGATCCCTGGGGAAGAGCAGCAGTGTGAGTGCCAGCTGGGTGGAACTCCATGGGGCAGCACTCTCTGTGCCCTGCAGTGTGCCCAGCCCAGCCCTGAGCAGCCAGCTTGTCTTCTGCAAAGGCAGGCAGGTGTGCAGCATGGAGAGCTGCCAGTGCTGCCTGCTGGGGCAGCTGTGGGCTCCCACCTGCTGCAGGGATCTGAGCTGGGTTCCCTGCCTGCCTCTGCTCTCACAGTGGGCTTTGAGGGCTTTTGCATCTGCACTGCAAGCTGCTCTCCCCACTCCTCTGACAGCCTCCACTGCCCTGCAGGGTTGCTGTGGTGCAGTGGGGAGGTCACCTCACTGCAGCTGGGTGAGAGCAGGCTGGAGCCAGCTGGGACTTGGTCTCTTCCCCTAATAACAAGTGACAGGACAAGAGGGAAGGGCCTCAGGTTACACCAGGAGAGGTTTAGGTAGGACTTTAGAAGGAAGGATCAGGTGACCTGTCTGGTGAGTGTGGGGCAGGCTGTGGCTGTAGTCTGCCTGGGCTGCAGCAAAGCCTTTGGCACCGACTGCCACAACAAGCTCCTGGCACAGCTGGCAGCTCCTGGCTTGGACAGATCCACTCTGAAATGGGTCAAGAACTGGCTGGGTGGGCCCAGAGAGTGGTGGTGAATGGAGCCACGGCCAGCTGGTGGCAGCCCTAGGGAGCAGTGCTGGGCCTGACCCCATTCAGTATCTTTATTGATGAGCTGGACAAGGAGATTGAGTCCAGCATCAGTGAGTTTGCAGATGACACCAAGCTGGGAGCAGGTTGATCTGTTGGAGGGCAGGAGAGCCATGCAGAGGAGCCTGGGCAGGCTGGGTGAGTAGGTAGAGGCCAATGGGCTAAGTGCAGGGTTCTACACTTTGGCCACAGCAACCCCAGGCAGTGCTACAGGCTGGGGACAGAGTGGCTGAGAGCAGGCAGGCAGAGAGGGACCTGGGGGTGCTGGGAGATAGGAGCTGAACAGGAGCCAGCAGTGTGCCCAGGTGGGCAGCAGAGCCAATGGCATCCTGGGCTGGAGCAGGAGCAGTGTGGGCAGCAGGAGCAGGGAGGTTCTTCTGCCCCTGTGCTCAGCACTGCTCAGGACACACCTTGAGTGCTGTGTCCAGTTCTGGGCCCCTCCATTCCAGAGAGATGTTGAGGTGCTGGAAGGTGCCCAGAGAAGGGCAGCAAGGCTGGGGAGGGGCCTGGAGCACAGCCCCAAGAGGAGAGGCTGAGGGAGCTGGGGGTGTGCAGCCTGCAGGAGAGGAGGCTCAGGGCAGAGCTCATTGCTCTCTGCAGCTCCCTGCAGGGAGGTTGTGGCCAGCTGGGGTTGGGCTCTGCTGCCAGGCAGCCAGGGCCAGAAGGAGGGGACAGAGGCTCAAGCTGTGGCAGGGCAGGCTCAGGCTGGGTGTTAGGAGGAAGTTGTTGGCAGAGAGAGAGATTGGCATTGGAATGGGCTGCAGGGGAGGTGGTGGAGTCCCCATCCCTGGAGGTGTTGAAGCCAAGCCTGGATGGGCACTGAGTGCCATGGGCTGGTTGGTTGGCTGGGGCTGGGGGAGAGGTTGGGCTGGAGGAGCTTGGAGCTCTCTTCCAACCTGCCTGATTCTGTGATTCTATGAGCTTCTTGACTGGAATGTTCTCAGCCACTGGCATAGCACAGGTGGAATCCCCATCTCTGGAAGGGTTTCACAGAGGCAGAGCTGTGGTGCTGAGGGCCATGGGTGGGGTTAGGCAGTGGCTGGCCTGGGTGATCCTGTGGTGCTCTGGGAGGTGACTGCTCAGCAGCAGCCATTGGATTTTTCCAGTCCTGATAGTATCAGATTCTTGTTGTGCTTCGCAGGCAGAGGGGTATGTGTGCAGTCTATTTTGAAAGCATTCTGAAGGGATGAGCACAGACCCTTTTTAGCTCAGCAATGTTTGTGCAGCATTAGGAGAAAAACCAAGTAATGTTTTTCTTCCCTTGTTTTTAAGGAAGCCAAATCTGTGAGTGCTGGAACAATGCTCTGCCTCAGGAAATGTTATCCATGGCCACGTGGGGCTGGTGCATTCTGTGTGCAACTGAGGCATTGTCAAAAGAACACCCTCTGTGATGTTACAGACATGGAAAATTGATTCTTGGGGAGGGGTGGGGAACGATTCCCATGGTGTGCTCTCTGATCCTATCTGCTGGCCTGGCTCTCCCCTGCTATATTCAGCACGTTTGGTTGTCAGGCGTTGGCAGCCCAAATGCCTAAAAATAACAAATAAGGAGGAGGCTCTGCTGGGCAGCTCTCTTCAGCCTGGGCCACTGAATTTAGCTGCATCCTGAAAGGGGAAAAAGCAACCTGCAGCTTGGGACTGAGCTGGGGTTTGGTTTGAAACCCTAACCAGGGGCTGGCTGTGTGCTCCTTTCCCAGGCAGGTCCTTTACTGCTGCCGCTGGTTGCTTTCTTTTGTCTGCCTGGAGCAGGAGATCTGAGCAGGAAAGCTGTACCAAAGTGCTTGGATCCCAGCTGAGGAATTCCTCCTGTAGCCCTGTGCCTGTCACCTTGTCCCACACAGACCTTTCTCTGCTCTCAGTCATGCTGGACATGTGCTTGGGTGGTGCTGCAGGGCTTAAGCAGTGTCTGCATCAGAGTGAGCGGACATCAGAGCTAGCAAGAGACTTCCCTGCTGCTGCCTGGGCACAAGCTGGCTTGTGCTGCAGCTTCCCTTCTTCTAATCTTCTTTCCCTAGGAGCTTTAGAGGGGCTTTGCTGTAGCCCTGAGACACGGTGGTGGTCCCCCCTCCTCCAGGAGGCCACCAGGGCATCTCTGCTGCTTGCCACAGGCGTTTTTGTACCCTGTGGGAGCAAAGATTTAGGCAGGCAGGGTGTGGCTAGGGAGAAGTGCTAGAGCCTGGGAGTTGGTGTCCTCTGAGCAGGTGTGGCTGAGGTGGACCTGCTTGGTGCAGCTGCATGCCCCTGACCTGCTCCTGGGGCAGCTCTGAGCAGCCCTCCGGCTTTGGCACTGACAGCAGCAGCACGGAGGCCACTCTGAGGGTGAAAACAAAGCTCTAGAGTTTTGTGGTGAACTTTGCAGGCCACTGAGCAGCTGTGAGAAGGTAGCAATTGTGAAGCCATTCCCAAGGGAGCAGTTTCATGCTGAAGTTTACTGTGCAGGAGCTAATCCTATGGCCAGCACCCGGGGAACGTGTGATTGGCTTCCCAGAGAGAGGGAGCAGGGAGGAATGCTGCTGTCTGTCGTGGAGAGAGCAGCTCTGTGGAGAGCAGCAGCCTCAGGAGGAGCTCTGTGGAGAGCAGCAGCCTCAGGAGGAGCTCTGTGGAGAGCAGCAGCCTCAGGAGCAGCTCTCTGGAGAGCAGCAGCCTCAGGAGGAGCTCTGTGGAGGGCAGCAGCCTCAGGAGCAGCTCTGTGGAGAGCAGCAGCCTCAGGAGCAGCTCTGGAGGGCAGCAGCCTCAGGAGGAGCTCTGGAGGGCAGTAGCCTCAGGAGCAGCTCTGGAGGGCAGCAGCCTCAGGAGCAGCTCTGTGGAGCAGCAGCCTCAGGAGCAGCTCTGGAGGGCAGCAGCCTCAGGAGCAGCTGTGTGGAGCAGCAGCCTCAGGAGCAGCTCTGAGTGCTGGGGCTGCAGTGGTGCCAGGCCCTGGGCTGCTTTCAGCCTGGGGGCTTTATGGCCTGCTTGTTCTGCCCAGAGGCAGGCTCTTGTGCTCCTGGCCGTGTTCTTCCTGCAGAACCCAGCCTGGGGCCTCAGCTGCCATTGCTTGCAGGCAGGCAGAGCTCCTCTGCCATGGTTGTGTGCAGCTTTGGGGTGTTGCTGGGGAGCAGACTGATTTTAGCTTTTTAAATTTGCCTGCTCTGAGAGGTGCTGTGTTGTGGGTGGCTTGGTTCAGGGTGTTTTGGTTTGGGCTTTTGTTTCATTGGTGGGGTTGTTCTTTTTTTCCTTCTTCCCCTCTGGCTTCTGATGTTTGGGAATTCAGAATGGTGATGTCACCTGCTCTTGCTCCTGGATCCCACACTGCAGTTTCATTAACTCTCTGGCCATCTGGCCACGGCTGTGGCTAGTAGGTCGAGAGAGGTTCTTCTGCCCCTCTGCTCTGCCCTGGTGAGGCTGCACCTGGAATAATGTCCAGTTCTGGGCCTCCAGTTCAAGAGGCACTTAGAACTACTGGAGAGAGTCCAGCACAGAGCCACAAAGATGCTGGAGGGAATGGAAGAGCTCTGTTAGGAGCAGAGCCTGAGGGAGCTGGGGCTGTGCTGCTGAGAGAGGAGGAGCTGAGAGGTGTCCTCAGCAATGGTTCTCAAGATGTGCAGGTGAGTGTCTGGAGGCTGGAGCCAGCTCTGCTGGGTGATGCTTAGGGACAGCACAAGGGCAATGGTGGAAGCCGAGGCAGAGGAAGTTCCATGGAAACAGGAGGATTTTTTTTTCCCTGTGAGGGTGACAGAACCCTGGAACAGGCTGCCCAGGGCGGGTTGTGGAGTCTCCCTCTCTGGAGCTATTGAGGAGCCATCAGAATGTGTTCCTCTGTGATCTGGTTTGGGTGATCCTGCTCTGCAGTGGGGTTGGACTGGATGAGCTTTGGAGGTCCCTTCCAGCCCCTGACATTCGGTGATCCAAAGATGCTGTCTGCACTCAGGAGAAACACAATGGATGCTTCTGGAGGGTCACTCACTCTGAAGCTGCTGATCTCCCTCTGCTGTCAAGGGAGGCTGACAGCTTGTGTGGGGCCAGGTGGGCTAGCATGAATCCGTGCAAGGAGGAAACTGTGGAGGCTCCAGAAATTGCAGAGAGTGGTGTGAAGGGGAGCTGCAGAGCCTCATCAGACCCCTGTGAGGACCAGGCCAGGCAATTGCCTTCATCTAGCATGATTTTGGGTATCTGGGGCAGCTGCAAGTGTCTGGGCACAGCCATTTGGACTTGGTGATATCAGTTCCTGGGAAGTTGGCTTCTATCATCTGTGCCTTCCCTGAGGTCTTGCTCCTGCTTTTCAGGCTGCAAAGCTGGAGGCTTAGCTTGCTTTGTGAGGACATGGGTGGTCCAGCTGCCTGCCTAATCTTGCTGTCAGCTGGGGAGCATCCACAGGCTGCATGGGCAGAGCCATCAGCACTGGTCTGACCTCCATGGATGCCTCTTTTGAAGAAGGGAGCAGCTGAGGCTCTTTTATCCTTTGTATTCCTTGGAGCTGTGGCTGGCTGACAGGGAGGAGAACCTGCATTCTCGTCCCTGACTTTTGAAATGAGAAACTTGGAGTGAGAAGAAAAATAAGCTTTCAAATCCTGAAATGCTGAGCAGGTTGAGGACGTAATGGACAGAGGACAAAAGAGCTCTTTATGGAGAAGGCCTCTGGCACTGGCCCGGGGCCGTGCAAGTGCAGGGGAACTGGGGCATAGCTAAGGCTGCTCTGCTCCCTTCTGTCCCCTAGACTGGCTCCACTGGTGGCAGCAGGAGTAGCAGGGCCCGTGGCTGGCTTCCAGGGCCAGGAGGGATGCTTCATTCATGCCTTTCTGCTCAGAGCCTCCCAGATGCAGCAGGAGAGCTGCATTCTTGCAGCCTCCTTCACACCTGCTGGATGCGTTTCTTTATTGCAAAGGGCATCAGGCAGGGGCAGGGTGGCTGTGTGAGGCACCTTGCCAGGGAGCAAACGCTCCTCAGTGAACACAGGGAGGGAGGTGTGAGTGTGCAAGCCCTGGCTGGGAGTCCTTAGATAAAGACTGAATACAAACATGTTCTGCTTGGGCAGTTGCATAAGGAGCCTGCCCGGTGGTAAATGGAGCACAAGTCACTGGTTGCAAAACAGGACCTGCTGATCTTGGAGGCACAGAGAAGAAAGCACACCCAGGAGGGGATTCCCAGCTCTGAAAAGGTCTCCTGCTGGGTTGGACCTGGAATGGCTTCTGGAACCTTCAGCACTTCCTGGTGCTGTTGTGGAGGGTGGTTGTGGCCAGCAGGGCTCTGGGTGGCAGGAGGTGTTCTTAGAGCAGCAGCTGGCAGGGAATGTCTTCACAGGCCTGGAGCTCACACTGGGGTGATCAGAGGCTCCCAGGATGTCAGGGGTTGGAAGGGACCCAAAGAGCTCATCCAGCCCAACCCACCTGCCAGAGCAGGACCATCCAAGCTAGCTCAGGGCACACAGCAACACATCCAGACAGAGTCTGCAAAGGCTCCACACAAGGAGACTCCACAACCTCTCTGGGCAGCCTGTGCCACTGCTCTGGGACCCACACAGGCAAGAAGTTGCCCCTTGTCTTGAGCTGCACCCTCCTGTGCTGCAGCTTCCATCCATTGCTCCTTGGCCTATGGCAGGGAGCAGTGAGCAGAGCCTGTCCCCCCCCTCCTCACCCCCAGCCCTCACACACTTCCAAACATTGATCCAGTCCCCTCTCAGCCTTCTCTTCTGCACACTCTCAGCCCCAGGTCCCTCAGCCTCTCCTCCCCAGCCACTGCTGCAGTCCCCTCAGCATCCTCACAGCCCTCCCCTGGACCCTCTCCAGCAGTTCCTGTCCCTCTGCAACTGGGGAGCCCCAAACTGAAGGCAGTGCTCAAGATGAGCTCTGAGCAGGGCAGAGCAGAGGCAAAGGAGAACCTCCCTGGCTCTGCTGGACACACTCTGCCTGATGCCCCCCAGGCTCCCCTTGGCCCCCAGGGCACATTGCTGTGCCATGGATCTTCTCCCCCAGCACTCTCAGCTCCCTCTCCTTGGGGCTGCTCTCCAGCAGTCCCCTCCCAGCCTGTCCTGCTGCACTTTCTTCTTCCTCCCCTGTGATCATTCACTACAGCAACTTTTCAGACTCTGCTTTTTGCAAGCAACAGCTTAATTAGTAATTCTTGGTTAGTCTTCCTGCACTGCAGACTGCAGAGCAAGCAGGCAGAGTAGCTGAGAGGGCAAAGACTTCATGAAGGGGGAACTGGAATTTGATGACTCTTTATTTTCACTGTTCCTACCTTTATTTTTGGGGAGATAATTGTAGATGTTAGCAGCAGGAGAATATTGAATGTGGGTATTGATGACTTCCTTTTAAATCCTTCAGAAGGTAGTTTAGAGAGAGGCTTTCACAGTAAGGGTACCCCAGAACTTGTCTTAGGAGGGTCTTGTCTTGAGGGGGGGGTCTGCTGATGTTATTTGTTTGTTGATTTCAATCTAGTGGAAAACACATTTCAAGCAAGCTTTGACACTGTGCCTGCATTCCTCTGCACTTCAGAGGGAAGTGAAATCCCCATCCGGCATTAATGGGAGACAACTGCTGCTGCCCTGTCTGGGTGACTTTGCCTGTCCAGGGCCCTGCCTTTAGTCAGCTGGGTCTGAAAGCTTTGCTTGCTTCCTCTGATTAGCGTTGGGTTGCTTCTGTGCTTGCACTAGAATCATTTTAACACCGAGTTGGTAGATAAGTCTCTCTTTGTAATTTTACACCAGGGGCTGATTCATTGTCAAAGCTCTCCTTTGTGCTTGGCCGCGGAGGAATCCGAAGCCAGGAGCGAGCTGGCTGCGGGTCCCTCTGCAAATTCCTCCTGGCATGAGTAATCCTTTAGTCACAGCCCAGTGCCGCTGTCCCTGCCTTAGTCACCAGCCCCTGCAGTGCCCCTGCCTGTCCTTCGTGCCAGCAGCTCTGGGGAGGGGGATTATCTGTGCCTGATAGACCTCGCTCCTGCCCCCATCTCCTCCATCTGGCCCGGGAGAACAGGAAATGATCATCTGGAAAGCCTGCTCCTGCCTGCAGGAGCCCTGCCCCGGCCCTGACTCAGCTTGGCAGAGCCACACCTTGCTGCCAGTTATGCCCTCAGCTGCCTGCCTCCCTCCCCTCCTCCCCCTGCCCACCTGCTGCCTGCCCGGCAGCAGGCTCAGGGGGGTCTGGAGTGGGGCAGTGGTGCTTAGCTGGGGCTTTACTGCACTTCCCAGCTGCGGTCGCTGAGGCTCTGCAGTAGTTCTCCTTTCGCAGTGGCCTCGTTCGGGCAGCCCCGCGGGGGCGAAAGGTGTGAATGACTCTGCAGAATTCACCTTGCTGGGAGGCGATGATGAGCCCTGCTGGCTCGGCAGGGCCACAGCAACCCCAGCGCCAGGCAGAGCTTAGCACATGTTGCAAGAGGCAGCTGGGCGAGAGGCTGCGGCCGGGAGCGTGGGCACGGGGCTGGGCTGCCCTGGCGCTGCCCTGCAGGGCTGGCAGGGGCACAGAGCCTCGGCCGGGAGGAGGTGGCCCTGAAGGGCTGCTGGCACATTTCTGCTGCCGTCTGCTGAGGGCTTCCTGGCAGGGCTGCCATTGGGCTGGGGTGCAGGAGTTCCCTGGAATAATCCCTCCCTTCCCAGCCGTCCTCACCCCTATGGGATAGGCTGTCCTGGGCTGAGCAGCAGGTGTGTGCAGTGCATTCTCGGCAGGGCTCTGCAGGCAGCTTTCCCTGCCCATTTCCCTGCCCCTTCTGAAGTTGCCCTTCCTTTGTCCCAGGTGTGGCAAGCAGCAGATGCTTTGCCAAATGATCCTCGGGGTGTGCTCCGCAGGGCTTCAGGGCACTGTGGTGAGGGTGGGAAGTGCTGCTGGGTGTGCTGTGGGTGGCACACAGGGTGGGTTTGCACCAGGGGTTCTTCAGGCAGCTGCTTCTGAAGATCCTCCTGAGTTGGCAGCTTGTCATGATCTACCCCCAGCTGGCAGCTAAGCCACACACTCACTCTGCCCTGGTAGGGTGGGGGAGAGAATTGGAAGAGTGAAAGAACGCTGCGGAGTGGAGGTAAAGAGAGTTGGATGGGTAGGGCAAACCTGCATGGACAGGCACAACCAAACTGGGAACTCATTCACCACAGGCAGGCAGGTGTCAATCATCTCCTGGAGAGCAAGGCTCCAGCACATTTAACACCATCACTCCACATGTGTCCCCCACCCTTTCACCTTTCTTCAGCTGTATCTGTTGAGCATCATGTCCTGTGGCCTGGAATGTCCCTTTGGGGTCAGCTGTCCCAGCTGTGTCCCCTACTAGATGCATGTGCAGCCCCAGCCTGTGTGCTGGTGGGTGTGGAGCAGAGAAGTCCTGGATGCTGTGTAAGCTCTGCTGAGCTGGAAGCAGAGCATCCCTGTGGCACCAGCACTGTTCCCAGCCCAGACCCAAACCACAGCCCCGTACCAGCTGCCGGGATGCAGATGAACTGCCTCAGCCCAAACCAGCACAAAGGTGCACTTAGGTGCTGGATGTCTTCTCTGCTGCACTCTGATCCAGATGGTTTTGAAGCAGCTGAGGGTCCTCCTTGCTCTGTGGAAAGAACGGCTGAGGAGAAACCCAGCAGTGAGTCACCACTTCTCCTAGGTACATGGCATCATGGTGCTGCTGTCAGCAGCTCGCTGGGCTCCTCTCCTGGCACAGATCACTCGCTCTTGAGCAAACCCTGGGCAACTTCCTGAGAGCAACAGCTCTGCTTGGAAGGGCTTGAAGTGTATCTAAATATTTGGTGGTTGCTGTAGCCTGGCAATTCCTAGTGTGTACGTATGCCATAGTGCTGTACTGGCTGAGGACCAGTGCTGGGTGGACCCAGCAGGGCGTAGGGCTGCCTGCAGACACACCCCACCCCCAGAGCAGCAGCAGCTGGGTGCTGCTTGGCAGGTACCCTCCTTCCCGTGCATGGATTCCAAGTGAAATCCCCTTAACCAGGGAGCTGTGCCAGGCACAGCACAGCCATAAGCCACAGCAAAGACATCAGCCACATCACAGCCTCAGCCA
>VWZI01020347.1:37139-54744 GCA_013396835.1 Psilopogon haemacephalus | reverse complement strand
AGCACAGGCATCAGCCACAGCACAGGCATCAGCCACAGCACAGGCATCAGCCACAGCACAGGCATCATCCTTGGCTGTCCAGAGTTTGTCTTGCCTGGGCTGCATGTGGCAGTGGCTTGGAGGGTGTGTGCCCCTCCAGGCACCCTGGCAGCAGGGCTGGCTGTAGAGCAGGGGCAGCTCACACTGCTGCTGCCCACCACGTGCTGCTTGCTTTGCTCCCAGGGGCAGCTCCTTGCTTTGCTCTGAGAGGACCCTTCCCCCAGCAAGGCTCCCAGCGCTGGCTCGGGATCTGCCGATGGCTTTCCTCAGGAGTGTGGCACAGAGCCCTCAAGGAATGCCAGAAATGTCCTGGCCTAGCTTTGGGAGCTGCAGAAGCTCAGCTGACAGGTTCACAGAGCTGCTGTCACCAGATGAACTGTCTCAGGGCTCCTGCCTGAGGCACCGCAGCATGCCTGAAGTCGGCAGCATTCCTTGAGGAGAGGCTTCCAGTGCAGCAGTGGGGTGCCAGTGCTGGGCAGTGGGGTGTCAGTGCTCAGCAGCTGCTGGCCAGGCACGCAGCAAGCCCTGGGGAGGGAGGTGTTCTCTGGGGGGAATTTGCCAGCAGAGCAAGCTGGTAGAAGCCAGAAGCCTGCCATGAGAAGGCTCTTGCAGCTGCTGCGGTGCCTGAGGCTAAGCATGTCTGCGTTTGCAGTGCGGGGACTGAACCTCCTTTTCTCTTGAAGAGAGAGGAGCAGAGTTTGAAGAGCAAAGGAGTAAAGGTTGACTGAGAAGTGCTGCTTGACAGAGGAGGTTCAGCTGTGAGCAGGAGGCGTCGTGCAGCTGGTGGCTTCCTGCTGACAGCAGAGGAGCTGCTGCTGAGCTATGGCTCTGGCCAGCCACTGACCAGAGGCTTCTAAATCGCGCTGCTGGGGGAAATGTGTGGCTTTGATGGTGGAGAGCTCATCCAGAGGAGCTGGTGAATGGCTTTGGTTGCTGTGGAATCTGGATGCTGGCTCTGTAATCTGCCAGGAATGCAAGCCCAGGTGCGTCACTGCGAGCCTCCAGCGCAGCCCTGGCTCCGCTGCCTGCATGATGCAATGGGAAGAGAGGTGGGAGGCTGGAGCAGGAGATGACTTCCCACCGCATCCAGGGGCCACCTCTGTTAACCACAGCTCCTGCTGGCTGGGTGTGAGCTGTAACTGTGTTTGCACTCAGCCAGGATTTCCGCAGCCACTGCCAAAGGCAAACAGCACAGGGCTGCTCAGGGAGCGAGGGCTGCCTGTGGCAGGGACTGCAGGGCACGGCTGTGGCACAGGGACATTGCTCTGGCCGTCACTGCCAGGGCACAGGCTTGCTGTCCTCTGCATGTCTGTGGGAAGCCTGGCCACTGCAGGATGCTCTCTGGGTGCTGCCCTATGTAGCCTTCGGCTGCGGCCAGTCAAGGTGGCACTTCCAAGAGTTCCTGCCTCCGGTGCAGGCATGGCAAAGATGCAGCCAGTGCTGCCCAGCACAGGGTGTTGGCAGAGCCTTGCTGGGGTTGTGTTCCCACACAACTCACTTGTGGGCAGGACTGGCACTGGTGACTCCTGCACAGGGCTCCTGGCTGCACAGCCACCATCTGTCCTCTGTCCTGCACAGGGGCATCCACACGTGCTGCCTGATGGGTGCAGCTGGCTTGATGGCAGAGTGCCTGCCCCCTGTGCTGCCCACCCGGAGATCTGCAGTGGCTGCTGCCCGTCTGATCCCTTCTGTGCAGCCCCAGCTGGGAGGTGCTGCACATGCTGCACAGAAGGAGTTCCTAAGGCCAGGCAGGAGCATGCTGCCAGCCCTGGCCAAGAGAGCTGAGGCTGCTGCCTCAAGTGCCTGGTAGTGCTCACCAGGCCTCAGCAGGTGCCTGAGGAACCAGCCCCTGGCTGCAGCCACAGCCCTGGGCTGGCTGTGCCTCGCCTCCTTTATGGCCTTGCCATGATCTCTGGAACTTCTGGGGAGACAGCAGCACCTTCTGGCATTGCCTGGGCTCACTGCAGAGCACTGCCCAGGCTCACTGCAGAGCACTGCCCCAGCTCACTGCAGAGTGAGGCACTGCCTGGGCTCATTGCAGAGCACTGCCCGGGCTCATTGCAGAGCACTGCCCGGGCTCACTGCAGAGCTCTGCCTGAGCTCACTGCAGAGCACTGCCCCAGCTCACTGCAGAGCACTGCCTGGGCTTGCTGCAGAGTGAGGCACTGCCTGGGCTCATTGCAGAGCACTGCCCAGGCTCACTGCAGAGCACTGCCTGGGCTTGCTGCAGAGTGAGGCACTGCCTGGGCTCATTGCAGAGCACTGCCCAGGCTCACTGCAGAGCACTGCCTGGGCTTGCTGCAGAGTGAGGCACTGCCTGGGCTCATTGCAGAGCACTGCCTGGGCTTGCTGCAGAGCAGGGCCTTTGTGAGCTGTGAGCTTGGGCCTTGGTGGGAGCTGTTTGCCATAGCCAGTCTCCTCTCTTGGTGCTACCCTTAGCCTCCGTGGCTCAGCACTGGCATTTCCTGCAGGTTTGGGCATCTGCCTTGTCTGGCAGAAGCCTGAAGGAGCTGGTGAGGAGTGGCTGGCACTGCTGGTGGGAAGTGAGTAGGAGCTCTGAATCTACAGCTCCTGGGTTGTGCAACCTCTGGGGTTAGTGACCTGCCATGCAGGGCCAGTGTGCTGCCAGGGCCTGCTGGGCTGCTGACTGCTCGGTGTTGGAGGTACTGGTGTGGACATGATAGCAGAGGCTGCAGAGAGCAGCAAAGCTTTCATGAGAGAGCAAAACCAGCAGTGCATTTCTGCCTTTCACTGGAAATTACCTGCTAGCTGCACTTGTCTTAGCACAGGCAACTGAGAAGGGGGAGCTGGAGCAGGGAGAAGACCTTGGGAGGAATGCGGGAAGCTGCCTGGGGCTGAGCTGGAGCAGAGGTAGAGGATGCAGGGTTAGGGAGGGCTGCAAGTCCACAGCAAGGCTGATGAAGGCAGTTCAGGGAGGCTTAGGGGTGGGGTTTGGGAGGCTATGGAGTGTTTGTCCCACAGACAGCAGCAGCCTGGTGGAGCTGGCTGGACTGGAACTGCCTCCAGGATGAGCTCAGGGCTGTGCTGTCAGCCTGTCCCTGGGTGCTGGGAGCTGGTTTGACTGGGCAGCACTTGTGTCAGCAGCTTGCTCCTGGCACAGCTCCCCAGGACAGCACACTGGGCAGAGATGCAGTTTCCTGTCTAGACCCCAGTAATGGTGGGCAGGAGAGGTTTGCACGCAAGCTGCTGCTCTCTCTCCTGTTATTACCAAAGCAGGAGCCAGGCCCCAGCTGCTGTGGGAGGAACATCTCACTCCTGTCCTGCAGCCAGCCCCTGGGTTGGGCTGAGTCAGAGCAGGAGCCAGCTGCAGCGATGGCTCTGGCACTGCCTGCTGCCAGCCTGCAGCAGAGCTCAGCAAGTTTGCAGCCCCCCATCTGCAGGGCTCAAGGGATGCAGCCTGAGCCGCGGGGCACAGCCATCCTGGGGCTGCTTTTCAGAGGAAAGAGCAAAAGCTCCAGGAGCAGCCTGGGTCCTTGTGACTGAGGAGAAAGAATGAGGGACAGCAAAACTGCCTGGGCCTTCCCCTGCCTGGCATTGCAGATGGTGCCTGGCTGAAGCACAGCACTGCCCCACATCCCCTTGCTGTGAGCTCCAGCACCCCTGCTCCCTGGGCCAGGGCAGAGCACAGGCGTGTGGGACTGGGCAGCCTCAGCCTGCATGGGCCATGGCAGCCATGAGTGCTCCTGCTCTGGGCCAGCCCATCCTGGCCCCTTGTCCTTGGGGAAGCTGGCCCCAAATGGTCACCAGCACAGCTTCTCACCGGGGAGGGTTTGAAATTCTACTGCCTTGGGAGAACAGAGCTGTTGGTGCAGCCTGCCAGCTCCTGGCTGCTGGGGAGGCTTCCCCTGCCTGCCTCTTCCCAGGTCACTGCCAGGCCACTCTGCCCACCCAGAGCTGCTGCTTCCTGAGGGGGAGTGGAGAGGGCAGACACCCAGGACTGTTTTGTGGGCAAACTTAGCTGCATTCAGAAATGTTTTAGTGATGGATGAATGAAGTCAACTCTCCCGGTGCCAGTCTCCTCCAGGCAAGATGGAGCTCAGTCCCATGCAGGATCCTCGGACCCGTCTGCCCCCACAGCCGCCAGGCTCAGTTCCCCAGCTGTGAGCTGCCTCCGTGCCTGTGTGGGCAGTGCCACGCTGGCAGGGGTCCTGCATCTGCATCGGGGAGTGGCTGGCAGCAGGAGCCCTCAGGGAGCCTCCTCTGCCCATGCCTTCCTGAACAGCAGCTCTTGTGAGCGTGCCCAGGGGCCGTGGCAGAGCAGCAAGGAGCCCTTTGCCCTGCCCACAGCCCTGGCTAGCCCCTGCAGCTTTCACTGTCCAAACAGAAGCCCTCCAGCCTGGAGGCATGGAGCAGGAAGAGATGTCCTCATGGCATGGGCATCTCGGCTGAGCACAGAAGTGTTGCTGCAGGTGCCTTGGGAGGGGACAGAGGGGGACTGATGGCAGCAGGGCTGCCCCTTGTGCTGCGTGTCCTGGCTCCCTGTGGGCACAGGGGTGAGGGGAAGCTGGCAGAGGAGCCTCACCTTGCTGTTCTTGCCGGTTGCCAGCTGGCAGTGGTTGTGTCCTCTGGCTCACACCCAGCTTGCCCCCGTGGCTGCTTGCTGGAGACCAGTGCATGCTTTTGCTGCAGCATGCACCCGTGGGTGCTGCACTGCTCCAGCCTGCTGGCAGTCCTGGGAGCTCCCCAGAGCAGAGTTTTTAATCTCTTCCTCAGCTCCTGCATGGTGGAGCAGTGCCAGGGACCTGTGCTGTCCCCCTTGGGCTGACCCTGGTGGGCTTTGGGGGTCATTCAGAGCATATTGTGCTCCTCTGCCTGTGCTGGAGAGGCCCTCGGTGAGCCTACCAGGAGGATGCCCTGGGCTGAGGCCTGGACTCCTCTAACTTACTCATCTCACCAGGGCTTGCTGGGCTGTAGCTTGGCCTGAGCTGTGCTTAGTGCCCCAGGCCTGCAGCAAGGTGCCCAGTGCCTGGCTGGAGCTCTGGGAGGCACTGGGAGCACTGTGCCCCAGCCAGGCTGGGCTGAGAAGGCCTTCTGAGGGCCTCCCCATGGTCCTCCACAAACCCAGCTCCGGGGAGCCTCCCCAAGGCTGTCTGCTGCCTGTCGCAGCAATGCCTCCTGCAGTGCTCTGCTGCCTGCCAACACCAAAAGCCAAGCCCTGATTTTTTCAGCTCACCTCGGAGCACCCAGGGCAAGCAGGAAAAATGCTTCCTGCTGGGTTCCTGCCTCGGGCTGCTCCCCTACTGAGCCCAGCCTCAGCGAAGGTGATGAAGGAAACTACGCCAGGAAATTGCCAATATAAAAGAGGATCTTGGTTGGAGAGCAGCCAGGCAGAGAGGGACCTGGGGGTGCTGGGAGATAGGAGCTGAACAGGAGCCAGCAGTGTGCCCAGGTGGGCAGCAGAGCCAATGGCATCCTGGGCTGGAGCAGGAGCAGTGTGGGCAGCAGGAGCAGGGAGGTTCTTCTGCCCCTGTGCTCAGCACTGCTCAGCACATACCTTGAGTGCTGTGTCCAGTTCTGGGCCCCTCCATTCCAGAGAGATGTTGAGGTGCTGGAAGGTGTCCAGAGAAGGGCAGCAAGGCTGGGGAGGGGCCTGGAGCACAGCCCCAAGAGGAGAGGCTGAGGGAGCTGGGGGTGTGCAGCCTGCAGGAGAGGAGGCTCAGGGCAGAGCTCATTGCTCTCTGCAGCTCCCTGAAGGGAGGTTGTGGCCAGCTGGGCTTGGGCTCTGCTGCCAGGCAGCCAGGGCCAGAAGGAGGGGACAGAGGCTGAAGCTGTGGCAGGGCAGGTTCAGGCTGGGTGTTAGGAGGAAGTTGTTGGCAGAGAGAGAGATTGGCATTGGAATGGGCTGCAGGGGAGGTGATGGAGTCCCCATCCCTGGAGGTGCCATGGGTTAGTTGATTAGAAGGGTTAGGTGATAGGTTGGACTTGATCCTAGAGTTCTGTTCCAGCCTGCTTCATTCTGTGATTCTGTAAGTGGCCCAGCTGGGCCAAGATGCTGCTGGGTTTTGCTGCTGTGGCTTTCAGAGGCCTCAGCACTTTCATTCCTCCTTAGGTACTGCAGGATCTGATTTCCTTTTCCTCCCTCACCACAGTTACTGTGTCCTGCTGTTTGCAGGGGCAGTGAACGCTGCCCAAGCTAAATGTGAGTGCGTGCAGAGTGTCTCTGGAAACAACCAACTCTGGCCTCACTTCGGGACACCTGAAGTTGTGTGTGGCCTCAGCAGGCTGCTTGCAGCTCTGCTCTCAGCCTGCTGACAGTGCCAGGGTGGACCTTAACTCTCCTGTGTGTTCTCTGCTCTGCAGCAGAAGAAGTCGTACCTGGAACGGAGTGTGAAAGAAGCAGAGGACAACATCCGGGAAATGCTGCTGGCCCGCAGGGCACAGTAGCTGTGCAGCTCTCCTCGACCTCCCACACCACCGCTGGGTGGCTTGGGGCAGCTTTGCCTCCCGCTGCTGCCCCCAGCCCTTTTCTGCAGCAGCTTCAATAAAACCCTGCCGAGAAGCCCAAAGTCATCTCCTGTGCCTGCCCCTCGGCGGCTCGCTGCAGCTGCTCTTCCTGCTGGGTTCTGATGGAGAAGGGATGTATGGGGGTGCCCAGGAAGCCTCCTGCACAGCAGCCACGGCCCTCGGGCTCCAGAAGCTGTGCAGCACTGGGCACCAGGGCAGGCTCGCTGTGCCCTGCTGCAGCAGAGTTGCTGAAGGTGGGGCAGGTGAAAAGGGAGGCTGGAAGAGTGGGGCCGGGCTGGGCCAGCTGTCACAGGCAGGCCCTCGATTCTGGCCCACAGGGGCCTGGCAGAACCCCAGTGCAACGGCAAGGTCGTGGAGGGGCAGTGCCACCCTGTGCTTCAAGCCTGCAGTGCACCAGCCCAGCCTCCTCTGCACCTGGCTTTGGTGCTCCTTGCCAGCATCTTGGAGCAGGCCTTGCAGGTCCTGTTGCTAGCCCCCATGTGCTCACCTCATGCACACTCAGGTGCTGTCACCCTGCTGCTCACCCCATGCACGCTCAGGTGCTGCCACACTGCTGCTCACCCCATGCACACCTGGGTGCTGCCACACTCTGGGCTGGTCCTTCTCCACCCACTGCCCCCAGCCTCCCAGCCCATGGTACCCACCCACTGGCTGTGAGGGTTCCTCTGCTGGTGCTGGCCTGGCTGCAGCTGCTGCCCCATGGAGGCAGGGGGCTGTGGGCTGTGCCCCCCATGCACTGGCACCCTGCACACACAGGTGTCCTCTCAGCCAGGCTGCGCTGAGCAGGTGCTGGACTGCTTTAACAGAGGGATTGGCCTTGACCTCCAGAGGTCTCTTCCAACCCCCACACTTTGTGCCTGTGAGCCCAGCCGGTCAGTTACACCCAGCCAGCGTTTTCTTCTCCCAGAGTTGTTACTCCCCTGCAGAGGCCTCCACTATGCACCCCACAGCAAGTCCTGTCTTGGCCAAAGAACTTTTCCATGCATAGTGTCCCACCTCCAGACATCAACCCCTCATTCTGAATGGATATCTGGAGGGCAGCTCTGGGTCACTCATGAGGATGGGCATAGCCTGGACACGATGCTGAGGCTCTATGGGGATAGACCTGGGAAAGGCCCTGACAGGGAGCTTCTTCCTCTTGTGTCCTTGGGTTGGGTTCCTGCCCACCATGGTGCCTGCTGGAGTTGATGGACCTGAGAATGGTGTGGCTGGGCACCATGTGGGCACCCCTCCTGCTAGGTGGTGTTGAGCTCCTGTGGGGGTGGGTGTTATGTGCTGAGGGTCTTTATTGTATAATCAACCACAAGCTGTTGTCTGCCATGCTTAGCAGCACCCATCAAAGGTGCAGGGGTGGGCACCCCAAGAGGATTCTGGCCCTGCCTGCTGACCCTAGTGCTGTCCAGGAGCAAGGCTGCAGGCCTGAGCAGGGTGGGCTCGGGTTTGTTGTGCAGGCAGGGACAGCAGCAGCAGGAGGCTTCCCCACTTCTCTGCAAAGGCTTTTATCCTTCTTCTGGTCGTGGGGGGGGGGTGCCACGGAACAAAGCTTCAGCTATGGGCCCTCAGCACAGAGTTTGCCCTATGGCCTTGCTTACTCACCCCGCAAACCTGCACTCTGCAGCAAGGGGCTCACGGATCACTGCTGAAAGCCACTGAACAGGACCAGTCCCTCCCTAGGAGCTGCTGCTGCACACAGGCAGCAGCTCCCAAACCCCCAACCCCCACTCCAGGCCATCTCCAGCCGGGGGTCGAGGCGTGAAGTTGCGCAGGACAGGCCAACAGCGCCCCCTGCGGGACACATTGATGGAGGCAGCCGGGACCTAGCGAGGAAAATCAACTCTTGGCTTTAATTATTGCGGACGTCCTCATCTCTAGGGCCAGGAAAATGTCAACGGATAAATACACATTTCATCAGAATGCCTTCGGCTGAGAGATGCCATCGGCATATCCTTCAAAGTTACAACAGAAGTCTTAGTACAAAGGGCTTCCTGTCCTTCACTAAAATGCAGAGGTGCACCCCCCCACCCCACCGAGGCGCTAGGACGGAGTCGGGACGCTGGGCTGTGCAAAGCGGAGCGCTGATTACAGTAACAGAAGTGGGGATGGAGTGGGGAGGCTGCAGAGCGCTCAGGTCAGCATGTCCCAAAGACAACAACAGCATAGAGCGGTCCAGCACGCCGTCAGGCAGGCGCTCTCGCCCGTGTCGTCCCTCCGCCGCTCCTCCACCACGTACACTGCGGAGACAAGGAGAGCTCGGTCAGTCCCGCGGCGGCCAGCCCTGCCTGCCGCTCCGGCCCCGGCGCCCTGTCCGTCCTGCCCGGCGCTGCTGCGAGCACCGGCTGGAGGGGAGGTGCCGAGCGCCGTGCTGGACACAGCCGCTCAGCCACCATCCATCGGGGCGGCAGCATCCCGCCAGCAGCCGCAGCTCCCCCGGCACTGCAGCGCCCCTCGGGTGGGAAGCGCTTTGCACGTCCCAGTCCGGGCTGCACTGACATCTTGCCACGGGCACAGAAGTCCGCCGGGGCCAGGCTGAATGCACCACAGCTCCCAAGCGAGAAGAGACTCAGCCTTGAGAGCATCCCCGGATGCCCAGGGAGTGGTGTGTTGGGAAGTGCACTCCTGCAGCGCTTAGGGTGCTGGTGAGGGAGCAGGGGCGAGGAGGGAGGTGGGTCAGACCCGCACCCACTGCCCCTCCCCTGCAGCACAAAGTGAAAGAGCTAGTGAGTGGTGTAAAGGCAGGGAGCAAAAAGGCCACCGGGGACAAAATAGGCTCAGCCTGGGCAGAAATGAATTATCACCAATAAGATAGATTTGGGTAAGGAGGCACAAAGACACACAGTAAACCATCACCTTTCCCTCCTGCCTCCTCCTCTCCCTCTGGCAGCACAGGGGTCAGTGCTGTGGCCAAGCAGCTCCTGCCAGGAGCTTTTGTGCCCGTGGGCAGGGAGGCAGCTGGGCTCCTTCCCTGCAGCTTTGGCACAGCCCAGCTCTCCCTGCAGCAGTCTGGAGGCATCATCAGGCACCTGGTGATGGAGAAGGTGGCTCGAGGCTGTCAGCAAACAGTGCTGAGAGCAGAGGGAGGCTGCTGCTGGGGGCTGGCCTGAGCTCCAACACAGCACAGCTGCTGGGCACTCATGTAGGGTCCCTGCCAGGGTGACCTGCTTCCTCCTTACAGACTCAACCTGCTCCTCCACACCCAGAGCACCTCCACCTCCTCTTCTGTCTCATCTCTCTGTTCTTTCCTCTGTCAGGCCTCACTGCCCTTGCCTAAATAAGCTCTCACAGGCACCACCAGTGTTGCTGATGTGCCTACCAGTGTCCTGCAGAAAGCAAGACCTTGCCCTGTACAGCAGAACAGAGGTCAGGCGCGGGCGCAGGAGGTGGTCTGAAGGTGAGATTCAGCTGCTGCGGGGAGGTGGGAACAGACGTGTGTCGGGAGGAGCCAAGGTCAGCGGCAGAGCAGTGTCCCTCCTGCCCCTCAAGGCTGGAGAAAGCTGATGCAGGCAGGCTGCAGCAGGCAGCAGCACTCGGTGGCAGGAAGAGCTTGCTCTGCTCGGGCCCCACAGGAACAGCAGGGCTGAGCTCTGGCTGAGCTGCACACAGTTATGGAGCCACCTGGGCACTGGGAGGAGGAACAGGAGGCAGAGCTGGGCTGCGTCACCTCCACAGCCTTCCTCTTGCAGCCCCGTGGCTAAGGCTGACAGATGCTGAAGCAGCCCTGGGCAGAGGGCTCCAGTGTCAGGTGGCCTGGGACATGAGCTTGAGGGGTGGCTGCCACTGGGCCACTTCCATGCACAGTCAGAACTTTAGCACAGTGAAGGTGACCAGAACCCAGATCCGCTGGGGCACTGGCAGCAGAGGCACCTCCTGGGTAGGTATCCAGGGCAGAGGTTGCCAGGTGCCACCTTCCATAGCTACGAGCTGCAGGGTGCCTACCTGCTCTCTGTTGAGGCTGGCACAGTTTGCTTTAATAAGCAGCTGCTCCCCACACTGCTCCAGCCCCACCACAGACCCCAAGGAAGCCAAGGAACTGAAGGTGGACACACAACCTCCCTTCCTTAAAGCTCTCTTTGGTCTGCTTCTTGTTGCCTGTGTGGGGAGTGGCTGAATCCCTGGCATTGGCAGGCAGCAGCCTGGGCAGGGGACAACTCATGCCACCAGCCTGCCCCCATCCCGAGCTTGCTTTGTGCTCAGCATCCCCCCTTGTGCACTGCTTCGTTGTTCTCAGGGGCACGTGTGGAGGATGTGTTCCAGCTCAGAGGAGACCCAAATCCTGCCACCATCAGGGTGGGGCAGAGAGAGGAGCTGCCCATGTCCCTTTCCCTCGGGGCTCTGCAGCCTGTGAGCTCTCCACAGCTCCAGGAACGGCAGGGTGGAAGCACATCCCTTCTCCAGACGGCCCCAGAGGAGGTAGCAGCACACTGCAGTGCTGTGCCAGCACACTGCAGTGCTGTGCCAGCCTGTGCTGTAGCAGGAGAGGTGCCATGTGCACTCACCCCTAGGAGCTGCTGGCCCTGCCTGCCCCTGCCCAGCCAAAGCAGGTAGGACCTGCTGGAAATCTGATCCCCAGGCACAGAGCAGGGCCAGGCAGGCTGCGGGGCAGTGCCGCAGCGCTGTAACCACCTCCCCCGCCACAGCCTGTGCCCAGGGCAGAGTCGCAGAGTTGTGCCACACCAGCAAGGAGTGAGCCCAGCAGCTCCTTGCTGTCCAAGGGAGCCCATTTCATCCCTCTGAAAGGGCAGCCCTCAGACCCCTCTGAAGGGGCAATCTGTCCCAGGGCAGAGGGCACTTGGGTCAGGCCCTTTCCTCCTGCCTGCTCGCAGCCCCAAACCTCCACAGAGCTTTGAGTGCCAGACTTGCAAAGGCTTCACCTTCCAGAGCATGAAGGATTGTGACAAGTAGCTCAACATGAGCTAGCAGTGTGCCCAGAAAGCCAACCAGATCCTGGGCTGCAGCAGGAGCCAGGGAGGTGATTCTCCCCCTCTACTCCACCCTGCTGAGAGCCCACCTGGAGTAGTGCATCCAGTGCTGGAGCCCCTGGAACAAGAGGGATGTAGAGATGCTGGAGGTGTGCAGAGAAGGGCCCCGAGGATGCTGAGAGGGCTGCAGCAGCTCTGCTGTGAGCACAGCCTGAAAGAGTTGGGGCTGTGCAGGCCGCAGAAGAGGAGGCTCCCAGGGGACCTTCTGGTGGCCTCCCAGGATCTGAAGGGGGCTACAGAAAAGCTGGGGAGGGACTTTGGAGGGTGTGAGGGAGTGAGAGGAGTGGGGGGAATGGAGCAAAGCTGGAGGTGGGGAGATTGAGGCTGGAGGTGAGGAGGAAGTTGTTGAGCATGAGAGTGGTGAGAGGCTGGAATGGGTTGCCCCTGCAGGGAGGTGTTTGGGGCCAGATCCCTGGAGGTGTTTTTGGCCAGGCTGGCAGAGGCTGTGGGCAGCCTGCTTTAGGGTAGGGTGTCCCTGGGCATGGCAGGGGGCTTGGAGCTGGATGCTCCTTGGGGTTCCTTTCAGCCCTGACTGATTCTATGATTCTGATTCTATGTGATGGTTTGAGCTCTCACAGCATGAGCACAGCTCTGTTCTGCCCGGGGAGGGAGCCCCAGAACCTCTCCTGTGCCTCGGTGCAGTGCGAGCCTCTGGCCGGTGGCTGGCTGGGTGCCTGCTGTGGCCACCAGCTGCTTGGCAGAGGGTTAGAAGGGGCTGTGCCCTGCTGCCCGAGGGAGAAGCTGGGCCCCCTGGCCTGGATCAGTTCCCATTCCTCACCGAGCTGGGTCTCCCCTGCAGCAGGGACATGCCCTTGTGCCTGGCCAAGCAACCCCGGCGGTGAGAAGCCAGCCCCGGAGCCACAGCCTCGGAGCCACAGCCAGGCACAGGGCCCAGCCGCTCAGCAGGAGGGCAGCAGGGCAGGGCTGGGCAGCAGTACGGCTCCCAGGGGCTGAGGCAGCCACTGGTGTGCTTCAGGCTGGGAAACTGCTTGGGGCTTTTCCCCCTGGTTGATCCAGGACTCTCTGAACCAGGTGCTCATCTCTGGCACCACTGCGTCCTCTGAGGTCCTGTCCCAGCTGTGCCAAGCAGAACCCAAGTGCCTCAAGAGTCCTGCATAAGATGGTGCTACGTGGCTGCTGGGCAAGGCAGAGGGCACACACAAGGGGGTCTCCAGGGTCTGCTCCCAGCCATGATCTGCCTATGCCCAGGTGTGAGAGGATTCCTGCCACCTCCTTCCGTCCTTCAGAGCCAACAGCAGAGGCTGCTCAGGAAGCCTCCCAAGCAGTGCCCTATGCTGGAACCCTGAGGCAGTTCTGGTTTCTAAGCAGCTGCCATTGGAGCTCTTCTGCCCTGCAGCCTTGGATTGATGCTGCCAGAGCACTGCCACACCCAAACCCGAGGGCCACAGTGCCCCAGGAGATCTGCACAGCAGAAGGGGACTGGAAGGATGCTAGGGAAGCACTAGTTCCTGGTGGCTGGTGGGCAGCAGGGCAGCTCTAACCTCTGGAAGATGCCAGCAAGAACAGATACCACAGAACTTGCTCCAGGACAAAGTCCTTGCAGCTTCTGCCTGAGTGAAACCCAACACCCTTCCCTGCCCCACAGAGAGCTCCACTCGCGGCACTCCCAGATCTGGTGGGCAGACCAAGGTTACACTGCTTTGGGGGTGCCTCACAGCCCTGCAGCTCCCCTTCTCGAGCAGCCACAGACAGGCTGAATGAGCCCTTGTGCTGTCCACACCTGGCCCAAGGGCAGGTACCCTCTGAGCACTTGGTGCCAAGTGCAGCAGAGCTGCTCTGGCCAGCCTCCAGCAGGCACCTGCTGGTGTGGGGAGACCTTGTCCCTGCAAGGCAGACACAGGCTGGAGGCCTTTTCCTAGCTGCAGCCACCCCAGGCAAGGCCATTCTCAGCCCGGTTGCAGGTGGCCTTAGGCACCACCCAGGCAAGAGCTCAAACTTCACTGCCTTTCACTGCTAGAGCTACAGCAACGATGTCTTCTGGGAGCTTGGAGCTGAGCTGCCAAGGAGCAGCACCTGAGTGTGCAGGACACACAGGCTGGCAGATGACAGCTACCACTGACAAGTCCTCCGTGGCAGCACACAAACCAGTCAAGGGTTTTGCTGGTTTGTCAGCAGCAGAGCAGGAGGGCTGCTGCAGCTCACAGGCAGTTGCCCACAGCTGCAGGCACACAAGAAGAGTTTGCCTCAAGTATTTATGAACCCATCAGAAGCTTTAAGCTACAGCCAAGTGCGGAGGACATCCTGACGAAGCCTGTTTGAAGCATGCACAAAGTGCTGTTATGAAACCCTTGCTGCAATATTAAACACCAAGGCTCTCTCAAACATGGCACAAGCTGGTGACAACAGCAGCACTCTTCAGCTGCCAGCCAGCACCTCCAGCTGCCTATGCCACGCTGCTGCCAGCAGCTCCTGCTGCGAAGGTCTGCTCTGAGTGGGCTGCCAGATGGGCACAGCTGCCCACTAACCATCCAGGGCTGGGACAGAAAAGGGGTAACAAGGGACAGCAACCAAGAGCTTCCTGGGACTCACCATGGGTTTGGGGCAGCCTTTTTGTTACCAACAGTGCAAGAGCACTGGAGAGGCACCACAGACCCTTACAGCCTTCTGCTGGGAGCCAGGAACACATCACGGCACAGGAACCTTTCTGCAGAAACCCTCTGAGCAGCAGCTGTGGCTTCCCCGTGCAGGGGGGTATGGTTCCAAGTTCAAGGAGAGCCCCAAAGACCACCTGGCACACCGTGTGAGAAGGCACTGCCTGCTGCTGCAGAGCTCCTCTCCCAGAGGGTCTCAGAAGCCTGTGTCAGTGGTGCACAGGCTGGGAGGAAACACCATCACCACTGGCAGCTGCCAGCCTCGATGTAACAGCCACCAGCTCTCCCTTACAGTTTGACTCTCATGGTTGCTTTCTGGGAAGCCTCACCAGTGCCTCAGCAGTTGTAGCTCTGTGGCTGTCACCAGACAAACCACCAGAGCAGCTTTACACAGCCACACAGCAGCAGTGCCAAGAGGCTTTCCTCACCAGCAGGCTGGGCATGGGACTTCTGCAGGGCAGCCTAAGAGCATTGGGGGAAGGCTGCTCAGCCACTCACTGCTGCCAGCCTGCACAGGGTACAGAGCAGCCCAAAGGAGGGGTGGATGAGCTGTTGCCAACCAAGCCTCTCCCTAGGCTGCAGACACCCTGTACCAGCCCTCTCATCGTGGACATGGCAGCTGAACACCAGCATCCCAGCACTGACACCCTGAGAGAAGCACCCAGGGAAATGTGCCAGCACCTCCATGCCCTCACCCCAGCCCACACAGCAGCACTGCTGCGAGGGCAGAGGATGCAAACAGGGGGGCAGGCTGAGCAGCCCCTCCCATCTCAAGCAGCCCTACGGAGTGCAGACCAGGATGAAGTCCTCTCTGCCACCATAGAATCAATCAGGGCTGGAAGGCACCACAAGGATCAGCCCATTCCAACCCCCCTGCCATGTCCAGGGACACCCTACCCTAGAGCAGTCTGCCCACAGCCTCTGCCAGCCTGGCCAAAAACACCTCCAGGGATCTGGCCCCAAACACCTCCCTGGGCAACCCCTTCCAGGCTCTCACCACTCTCATGCTGCAGAACTTCCTCCCCACGTCCAGTCTGACTCTTCCCACCCCCAGCTTTGCTCCACTCCCCCCAGTCCTGTCACTACCCTGCAGTGCCAGCCCGCACAGGGCAGAGCACACAGCTCCCACCTTGCTTGTAAAACAAACAGTGCAGTCCCTGCCCATCCAGACACAGCCTGCTTTATTTCACCTCTACACAGTTTGTTTCTTCTCACACCTAATTGATGTGTTAATCATTAGCGCCGTGGGGCAAAGGCAGAGCAGTACTTTTTACCCAGGTAGCTATAAACGAGCTGTGACCTCAGCCCCACTGAGATTTACTGGGTCTACAAGGACACAGGCTGCGAGCCAGAGCCAGCCCCCGGGCACAGCAACTCTGTCACTCACTGAGCCACATGGAGTGCCCCCAGAAAGTCACCCCCACGGCAGCTGAGCACCCTCGACATCTGCAGCCCACCCCCAGGTCTGGCTAAGCCTTGGCCCCTGCATAGATAGGCCAGGTGTGAGCGCAAGCAGCAAGCACAAGCTCAGCCCAGCTAAGCTGAGCAGTAAGCTCAGCCCAGAGTCAGCTGACAGGAGAAGCAAGGTGTGTGTGCCCCAGGGGGGACAGAAGCAAGGTGTGTGTGCCCCAGGGGACAGAAGCAAGGTGTGTGTGCCCCTGGGGGGACAGAAGCAAGGTGTGTGTGCCCCTGGGGGGACAGAAGCAAGGTGTGTGTGCCCCAGGGGGGACAGAAGCAAGGTGTGTGTGCCCCAGGGGACAGAAGCAAGGTGTGTGTGCCCCAGGGGGACAGAAGCAAGGTGCCTCAGCACTACAGTAGTTCATGGCTTCCAGACTGCAGCAGGTGCAGACATCTCCTCAAACTGCACAATTGGAGAACTTCCAACATTTTTTTACATGCTGAAATCTTCATTTGCTGCTAAAGCAAAGAGGCATTTTCTGCCCAGCCAGCTGCAGGGCTGCAAACCACACATGCCTCAGCTCCAGGCAGTTTTCAGTGAAACTCAGCATCAGTCCTTGATTTAAACAAGATCTGGCTCGTAAGAATCTACACAGCACAGTCTCAGAGGGGTCCCAGAGGAGTGTCCTGAGTGGCAGAGAGGACAAAGTCCAGATGTGAGCCCACGGGAGCAGGCCACAGCCAGCGGTCACTCGGAGCAGCAAGGCTCTGGGTGAGCAGACCCCAGGGCTCAAGCAGCACAACAGAGCAGCTGCTGCAGAGGGCTGACACCGTTAGCTTCTCACCAGGATGGGTGCCCAGCTGACAAGGACTGTCCAGAACTGCAGCCTCCTTTATCCTGGCCCAGCTCAGGGCAGCCTTGCCCTTGCTCAGCCACTTTGTCTGAGCATGGCTTCAGCCACGGGACCTGAATTTGGGCAGTCCTTTGCAGCAGGCTTTCCTCAGCTCAGGGTGAAAAGCTGGGACAGCCCCGGGACAGCACTGCCTGCTAGCAAACAGCCCCCACTGCTTCTGCAGTCAGCTGACAGCCAGGGACAGAGGGAGGCATGAGACAGCAACCCTGGGGGAGAGAGGATGCCAGGTTTGAATGCAGGCTATAGAATGAGAAGCAAAGAGGACAACTGCCAAGTGAGACTTTGTTTTTGGCAGGACACCAGCTGTCCGAGTTGCAGGTCCTGGGGGTACAGTAACAGTTAAGCTAAATGCTCTGCCAGGCTGCTTGGAAAGGGTCAATGCACAGAGAAAAAGCCTGCTGGAACTGCCCTCCCAAGGACTTTCTGGTAGGGAGGCCTCAGCTCAGCAGGGTTTGGGCAGCAAGGAGGTACCCTCTAGCCAGAGCATTCCCTCTCTTCCACACTGAGGTCCGCAAAGAGGAAAACCCTTCCAGGAGAAGGCAGTGACCGTATCTAGGCGCCCTGCTTATTCCTGCTGCTGGCCAGAGGTGAGGAGGCAGCAGCCCTGCACTGCTCCTAGCGCAGCCAGCCCCAGCCCCAGCTTTGCCTGCCCACCCGGAGGGAGGCTGCTGGCAGAGCCTGCCTGCTGCTGGCAAGGCTAGGGACGGCACAGCACAGCTCGGCACGGCTTGGAACAGCTCGGCACAGCAGAGCTCAGCATGGCTTGGCACGGCTTGGCACAGCTCGGCACGGCACAGCACAGCTCAGCATGGCACAGCTCAGCACAGCTCGGCACGGCTCAGCACAGCACAGCTTGGCACGGCACAGCTCAGCACGGCACAGCTCAGCACAGCTCGGCACGGCACAGTTTGGCACAGCACAGCTCGGCACAGCTCAGCACGGCACAGCACAGCTTGGCACGGCTCAGCTTGGCACAGCACAGCTCGGCACAGCTCAGCACGGCACAGCTCAGCACAGCACAGCTCGGCACAGCTCAGCACAGCTCGGCACAGCAAAGCTTGGCACAGCTCAGCACGGCACAGCTCAGCACAGCTCGGCACAGCACAGCTCGGCACAGCTCAGCACAGCACAGCTCAGCACAGCTCAGCACAGCACAGCTCGGCACAGCTCAGCACAGCAG
>VWZI01020347.1:15056-36509 GCA_013396835.1 Psilopogon haemacephalus | reverse complement strand
CAGCACAGCTTGGCACAGCTCGGCACAGCACAGCTCAGCACAGCTCAGCACGGCACAGCTCGGCACAGCTTGGCACGGCACAGCTCAGCACAGCTCGGCACAGCACAGCTTGGCACAGCTCGGCACAGCACAGCTCAGCACAGCTCGGCACAGCTCAGCTCGGCACAGCTCGGCACGGCACAGCTCGGCACAGCACAGCTTGGCACAGCTCGGCACAGCACAGCTCAGCACAGCTCGGCACAGCTCAGCTCGGCACAGCTCGGCACGGCACAGCTCGGCACAGCACAGCTTGGCACAGCTCGGCACAGCACAGCTCAGCACAGCTCAGCATGGCACAGCTTGGCACAGCTCAGCACAGCTCGGCACGGCACAGCTCGGCACAGCTTGGCACGGCCTCCTCCATCACACTGCTCTGTGTCGGCAGGGTGGGAGTGGGGGAATTCAACCGGGCCGGTTGCTGACAGCAGCTGCTGCTTCCCCAGTGAACAAGGGTCAGAAGAAGGACTCAGGAAATTCCAGGCCTGTCAGCCTGACCTCAGTGCCAGGCAAGACCACAGAACCAGTCAGGGCTGGAAGGGAGCACAAGGATCATCCAGTTCCAATCCCCCTCACACTTAAACACCTCCAGGGATGAGGCTTCCACCACCTCACTGGGCAACCCATTCCAGGCTCTCATCACCCTCATCCTGAAGAACTTCTTCCTAACATCCAGTCTGACTACCCATTTCCAGCTTTGTTCCATTCCCCCCAGTCCTATCACTACCTGACAGCCTCAAAAGTCCCTCCCCAGCTTTCTTGTACCCCTTAGGGTACTGAAAGGCCACACCTCAGAGCCTTCTCCTCTCCAGACTGCACAGCTGCAACTCCCTCAGTGTCTCCTCACAGCAGAGCAGCTCCAGCCCTCTGCTCATCCTTGTGGCCCTTCTCTGGACACCTTCCAGCACCTCCAGACCCTTCCTGTCCCAGGGGCTCCAGAGCTGGGCACAGTGCTCCAGGTGGGGTCTCAGCAGTGAGGAGCAGAGGGGCAGGATCCCTTCCCTCCCCCTGCTGCCCACTCTGCTCTTGCTGCAGCCCAGGCTCTGGTTGCTTTCTGGGCTGCCAGAGCACACTGACAGCTCACATTGAGCTTCTCCTCCACCAACAACCCCAAGTCCCTGTCCCCAGGGCTGCTCTCCAGCCAGTCCTAGCCCAGCCTATACTGATGCTTGGGATTGCCTTGACCCAGCTGCAGAAGATGCATAACAGAACAGCTCACGCTGAGCGCATTCACAGGGCACCTACAGAATGTGCAAGGGATCAGACCCAGCCAGCAGGGATTTAGGAGGGGCAGGTCCTGCCTGGCCGACCTGATCTCTTTTTATGCCCAGGTGAGTGCCTGGTGGTTGTGGGGCAGGCTGTGGATGGAGTCTGCCTGGACTACAGCAAGACCTTTGGCACTGTCTGCCATAGCAAACTCCTGGCCAAGCTGCAGCCCATGGCTGGCACAGGGAACTCTGTGCTGGGTTAGGAACTGCCTGGATGTGCAGAGAGTGGTGGTGAACGGAGCCACAGCCAGCTGGCAGCTGGCACCAGTGCTGTGCCCCAGGGATCAGTGCTGGGCACAGTCCTGTTCAGTATCTTCACTGATGATCTGGAGGAGGGCACTGAGTCCTCCATCTGTGAGCTTGCAGGTGACACCAAGCTGGGAGCAAGTGTGGGTCTGTCAGAGGGCAGGAGGCTCTGCAGAAGGACCTGGGCAGGCTGCACAGATGGGCACAGTCCAGAGCCAGGAGTCTGAACAAGTCCCAGTGCCAGGTTCTGCACTTTGGCCACAACAACCTCAGGCAGTGCCACAGGCTGGAGACAGAGTGGCTGAGAGCAGGCAGGCAGAGAGGGACCTGAGGGTGCTGGGAGAGAGGAGCTGAACAGGAGCCAGCAGTGTGCCCAGGTGGGCAGCAGAGCCAATGGCATCCTGGGCTGGAGCAGGAGCAGTGTGGGCAGCAGGAGCAGGGAGGTTCTTCTGCCCCTGTGCTCAGCACTGCTCAGCACATACCTTGAGTGCTGTGTCCAGTTCTGGGCCCCTCCATTCCAGAGAGATGTTGAGGTGCTGGAAGGTGTCCAGAGAAGGGCAGCAAGGCTGGGGAGGGGCCTGGAGCACAGCCCCAAGAGGAGAGGCTGAGGGAGCTGGGGGTGTGCAGCCTGCAGAAGAGGAGGCTCAGGGCAGAGGTCATTGCTCTCTGCAGCTCCCTGAAGGGAGGTTGTGGCCAGCTGGGCTTGGGCTCTGCTGCCAGGCAGCCAGGGCCAGAAGGAGGGGACAGAGGCTGAAGCTGTGGCAGGGCAGGTTCAGGCTGGGTGTTAGGAGGAAGCTGTTGGCAGAGAGAGAGATTGGCATTGGGATGGGCTGCAGGGGAGGTGGTGGAGTCCCCATCCCTGGAGGTGTTCAAGAGGAGACTGCATGAGGCACTTGCTGCCAGGTTTAGTTAATTAGAAGGTGTTAGGTGATAGGTTGGACTCCATGATCCTGGAGGTCTTTTCCAACCTGGTTAATTCTGTGGTTCTGTGGCACTCTGGACTTTGGCCCAGGCCTCTCCTTTTACAGCACACTGCTATCAGCAGTATCACAGTTCAGCCCCAGGCTCCAGAGACAAGAACCTACCTGCTGACCAGGCAGCAGATCCTAGGCTTTCCTTATGCCAGCTGATAACAGGTTAGCCTGTAATGAAAAGCCTGGCGAGGGAATGAGTGGGTTCTGCAAGGAGAGACATTTTCTTCCTAAGCAAGAGCCTGCTGGAGAAGTCCTGGGTCCTTATGCCATGCCCCAGCAGGCAATGTGCTCCCACCGCTGTCACACCCCAGCCCTGTCCTGGGTCAGGCCAGTTCCCTCCAGCTACCCCAAGACTTGTGTGATGCTGAATGGTGGATCTGTGGTGTGCTAGGAGCTCACATCTGCAGACTGTGTGTGGACAGACACAAAGGCAGGTCTCTGGTTTTACAGCAGGCAAGATGCAGAGAGAGCTCAGGCCAAGGCAGCTCTCTGAGCTGGAAGCTGGATGGAACGCCCTTAAGGATAACACCCCTCAGGCTCAGAACACCACTGCTCAGCTCTAAGGTAAAGGTCAAGTTGTTTACGTGTAATGAACAACAGCCAAGCCAGCTGCCAGCCCTTGCAAGATCCAAGGAGTGTGGTTTCTTTGGAGACCTTGCTATGGGCAGCCTGTGCAAGTCCAACAGCCAGCTACCATAAAAAAAGAAAAACCACCTCAAAAATCATCCCCAAAATCCCAAACCCCATCTTCACTCTGTGCCACCTCAGCAAGTCACCCAGGCTCTGTGGTTCACTCTGCCTCCAGCTGGAGAAGAAATAACCTTGCCCCAAGGCCTTTCATGGCCAACAGCATTGAGGCACCTGGGGGAGACTGCATCTGCTCTGTGGGAATGAGCAAAGGCCTCCAGCTGCCATCATCACCTGTGCCCTCCCTCCTGTGCAGTGCAGTTACATGGGGGGGGTCATGTGGCCACCACTGCCCCATCCTGCTGTGCAAACCACAGCTGGCAGGGGCAGCTCTGACTGCCACAGTGGGTAGCTGACTATGCACAGCCAGCAAGAGGCACTGTGCTGGCCTGCACCAGCCTATCTACACATCGCCTTGTCCTGTCCTGCTGAAGAGGTCACAACATCCTCTTCCCTCCCCTCGTTGCTCACTTAGCAGCTGTAACTTTCCAGCCTAGATGCTACCTACCCAGGGCATCTGGGGACATGCAGGATGGGTGCTGTGGAGCATGGCTGCAGCACACACACAGCCCAGCTCACACCACTGCTGCTCAGCCTGCAGAGCCCTTCCACAGCAGCCTCTGAAACAAGGCTCAGTGGGTCACGAGCTCTTCTGCGTGTGGGTGACAAGAGCAGCACCAAGTTTAAGCTGCTCTCCTCCTGTTACATCCCAGATGAAGCTTGCTTTGCACTGCAGAGAGCAAGAGGTGAGTTGTTTTCTTCTCCAGGGACCAAGCAGCCAGGCCATGCCCACTGGGGCTGCAGACAGGCCACATGTTGTTAGATTAAGACCCACCCTTGCCACAAGCTGCCGCTTCCCAATCGGATTTTGAGAGCTCAGCAGTAATCACTTCCATCTATGATCCACTCAAGACCAAAATATGAGGCATAATTACTGCTACAAATCAGCACATCAGCTACAATCCACGAGAGCCCACTCTGCACTCTGCCTACACAGGAAAACAATTGAAAGCAAACCTCCTGATGTGCACTCTTTGTGCACAAATACTTGGAGCAGCTTCATGCATTTAGATTGAGCAAAGTCATCTAGGAGATGAAAACATCTGCATCTACACAGGAGCTCTTCCCAGATAACTGCCTGGAAACACCCCAAGAAGTGAGAAGTTACATCGGATCTCACCAGCCCTGCAGGGCAGGCTGCAGTGACTCAGCTGAACTGAGAGGTCCATCTGCCACGAGAGGCTCAGCCACACCAACAGTAACAGAGCTTCAAAAAGCAGCTTTTTCAGGGACATCTCCTCTGTATCCCACACTCAGTGGAGGTGACCACTAAACAAAGCCTCATTGAAAGCTCTTTCAGAAGGCTTCTGTTAAAGCATCACAGGATCAGGTTCCAGTTTGATAAAGTGGCCAAAAGGGGCAAGGGGGAGAAGGGTGCTCAACAGCTTCTGCAGCTCTGACTTCACCTTACACACTGCTACTAGAGGTTTTGTTACACCCACTTCAGCAGAAGCAGTGCAGCCAGGAGGCTTCCAAGCAGGGTTCAAAGCCTGCACAAGGCCACAGAAGGCAGCTCAGGCAGGGCTTCCCAGAAGATCTTTGACCTGCACTTGTATTAGCTTAGGTTCATCAAGGAGAGCACACCTCCTGCAGTACAGGCTCCCAGTGAAAAAGGCACTCAGACCCTACTTGTCCTCTCCAACCTCCCCTCCACTCCTCTGCAGTGGTCCACAGGTTTGAGAGACAAGCATGGCCCTGATCAGAGCAGAGAATGTTCAGTGTCATCAGTTCCCTGATCCAGTCTGATAGATCCTTTAATCCTCCAAGGCAGCAGCTTGGGCTCAAGGCCAGACTGCCTGGAGCAGCAGACCACTTTCCCTCCAGCTTCTGCTAGCAGCAGCACCCCTGGCACCAACTGCAGATGTTCCACTGGGGAGGCCAGCAGTTCTTTCCCCCTCAGTATGAGGAGCTGCCTGCTGGGCACATCAAAGTGACGTGCATCTCCCAGAGGAAGCCCTGCTTACACTGCCAGTCCATGTGGTGGTAGTGGTGGGAAGCATCACCATGCTGCTTCCTCCTCCCCGAAGGCAGGCCCCTGGGGGCCTCAGTCTTTTACAGAGGAAGCAGAGCTCATGACTTGCACTTGTTCAGGCTCCTATTCACCCTCACCTATTGTTTGCTACTTCTATTTGGGTCATCTGGCCAGACCCACTCCATCCTACAGCTCTAAATCCAGGCATGCTTTTATATTCCCTGGTCAAGATGTCCACCACTTTAGCCAGGACTATTGGAGGAGAGCTCACAAAAATACCCCCTGCATAGCCCAGCCTGTCCACCCATCTATTTCAAGTCTTCCTAGGATAAACTGTGGTGGAAAGCTTTGCTGGGACCTTCCAGCTCCCCCACAAGATGAGTGCCAGCAGGGAATGGTGGCAGAGGGGCACTGCAGGCAGCCAGCTCAAAATGCAGCAGATGTGCACAGACCTCAGTCCTGAACAGGCCCCAGGTGCAAGCACATGTTGAACCCAGCCACAGCAGCAGCATGTGGAGAAGGACCTCAATGTGCAATGATCAAAGAGTCTGGAAGAGGCAAAGGCCTTGGGGGAACTGTCCAAGGGCTGAGGATTTCCCAAGCTCCAACAACACTTGAAGAGCTGCTCCCTGCAGCAGCAGCACCCACAGAGCTGGAGCCTGGCATGGCTCTGACTGGGTTAGGTGTGTTGGTTTGAACTAATTGGAGAATTTGAATGAGAAATTAGGTTATAGGCTGAGAAAGGCAAACATTGATGATTCTGCTTCACTCATAGGTTGCTGAAAAATGTGTAAAAGTTAGAACCCAAACAAAGGTGAGACAGAGCTGTTTGAGCTGTGCTGGCTACTGCTGCATCTCTCTCCCTGCCTTTCTTAGCTGGATCTGAGTAACTCCACTAACCAGCTTCCTGCCACTAACCCCCCTGGCTGATCTACCTTTGCTTACCTGGCATGTAAGACAGAGAGTGGGGTAAGACTGGGAAGTGGGGGAAGGTGGTTGGGAACCTCTCTTAGGGATTTTGATCTCTGGGAGGGCTGTGGTGTTTCTGTATTACCTTTTCACTGCATATATCTGTAAATATCTGTTATATGTTGTAAATATCCTCTTGTACATTGTACAAAGCTGCAATATAAAGCTTCATTCCTTAACTTCCAGCTGACTGAGTTCTAGCCTGGGTCGTTTCAAAGTGTGGGGGGCCAGGGAACTGCTGTACCACCACATTAGGTCATTTGTTCACCCCAGATGAGTCTGCCCAAGGCCATGCCAGGTGCATTCTGCACAAAGAAACCTCGAGTCTCCTTTCCTTCCTGAGAGCAGCTGTGCCTGGACAGCCTCTCTACAGGAGTGCTCCTCACTCCCTCCCACGGGACAGCTCCTCTGCTAGCTGTGGCCACATCCTCTGCCCCCCACCCCAAGGCAGCCAGAACAGTTAGCACTCTTCTCAACAGCTCTGGCCTGTGTGTGATATCCACTGCAACAGAGGAAGAGAGGTGGTGATGGTTTCTGGCTTCCCAGCCTAGATGAGCATCTTCAGCTCCAAAGAAGCCTGAGGAAAGGCACTGGAACTGGCATGAGCAGGAGGCCCCATGCTGATGGTGGAGGGGGGAACACAAGCATGGGTTAACAACCAAAGCCTGTGAAGTGTTGATGAGAACAGCTCTGTCTCTAGACAGATGCTTTCACTAGCAAGACAAAGAGCTACCAAAAAACCCCAAGCTGAATGTCCTGGTATGGGCGTGATTCAATGCCCTAGAGTTGGTTCAGTTCCTGGGGTCCCCCTCCCCCTTCTGTTACAAGGTCCGGGAGGGGTGCAGGGGTGGGGGGGGCACACCACATGGCCCCGGGACCCAGGGAGACCTCGGGCTGCACGTATGCGTGGGACTATTTTGAACCAATTGGTCAGTCAGTGAACACTGGATGCCTACTGGTCAGTTTCACGCGCCCCTAGGGGGTATTTAGGGAGGGTCCAGTGACCGTTAGGGTTCTTCTTCATCCTCCCCTTGTGCTGTGAGGAGCTCCAGCCACGTGCTCGGCATGCAGCAGCAGCAGGCATCGCAGCTTGTAGAGAAGTGGCAAACCCCCTTCTCTCTTTCTCTTTCTCTCTATCCGGGATAAGTCTGTCCTTCTTTCCCTCCTCCTCAGGAAGAAGCGTTGTTTCCCCTCGCGCCCTGCGGGTATTTATAGGCGTGGCTGGGGTCTGTTTGTATGTAGGCTCTCTGCTCCCTAAGTTCTGACTGTTTAAACTGTTTATTTGGCGTTTTAAGCAACTCGTGTGTTTGTTTCTGCCAACCACATACCCAAAGAACCCGGGGGACCCATCCAGCACCCTCTCCATGGATATCAACACTAATTAAATTGATATCTCATGACACTGAATTTTCCTCTTTCCAGCAGAGAAAAGGCAGGAACTACACCCAGCTCTGCCCAGCACCTCAGAGCTGGTGAGTTTGGAAGGGAGTGACCTCCGGGGAGATCAGCCAGGGCAGGCCACCCAGGCTGATTTGCTCATCAGCTGGAGACTGCACAGCCTCTCTGGGCAGCCCAGTGTCTGGTCACTCTCACAGGAAAAAAAGGGGTTTTGTTCAGATGGAACCTCCTGGGTGTTCCTTGCCTGCAGTCCTGTCACTGGACACTGCAGAGCAGCTCCCTCTTTTGCACTGCCTCCCATCATGTATGGACACACATGGACAGGCTTCCTTGAGACTGCTCTTCTGTGGGCTGCACAGTCCCACCTCCTCCAGTATCTCCTCATATGAAGATGCTCCAGTCCCTCATCATCTTCTCAACCCCTTCTGACAGTGGGAGCCTGCAGCAAAGCACTGCAGTGAGCCCCAGAAGAGCTGCAGGTGCCTGAGCTGCCCAGCACAACATATTGATAGGACGTGGCACACAGGTGGGCCAGCTTGCTGCCAAGGCAAGTTACACATTCTACTGCCCTTCCCAGAACTGTAAGAGCTTTAGAAAAAGCTGAGAGCCCAAGAATGCATCCCAGAGTCTGGAAGGAACTGGCTGAGGGAGTTGCCAAGCCACTCTCTGTGCTGCTTGGAAAGCCCTGGCAGGCAGGGAAAGCCCCTGGAGACTGGAAGAAGGGAAACATCCAACCCATTGCTAAACAGGGCAGAAAGGAGGGCCCAGGAGCTACCAACCTGCCAGCCTCACCTCTGTGCCTGGGCAGGTCGTGGAGCAGATCGTCCTAGCAGCCCTGCTAAGGCACACGGAGGGCAGGGAGGTGCCTGGGCCCAGCCAGCATGGCTGCACCATGGGATGTCCTGCCTGCCCAACCTGGTGCCTTTCTACAAGGGGGTGACCACAGCAGTGGACAGGGGAAGGGCAGCAGGCCTTTGGCACAGCCCCCACAGCAGCCTTCTCTCTGAGCTCCAGAGATGTGGGTTCCCTGGGTGCACTGCCACAAAAATGATTCAGGGGGCTGGAACACCTTTCCTTCAACAGCAGGCTGAGAGAGCTGGAGCTGTTCAGCTTGAAGAGAGAGCTCCAGAGACACCTTTGAGCAGCCTTCTAGTGCCTGAAGTGGGCTACAAGCAAGCTGGGGAGGAGCTGTTTCCAAGAGCTTATAGGGTAAGGGGCAATGGTTTGAAACTGGAGCAGAGCAGGTTTAGACTGAATGTTAGGAAGAAGTTCTTTGCCTTGTGGGTGGTGGGACTCTGGAACAGGTTACCCAAGGATGTGGTAGAGGCCCTATCCCTGGACAGAGCCCTGAGCAACCTGATTTAGCTGGGGATGTCCCTGCTTGTGGCAGAGATGTTGGACTAGCTGAGCTGTAAAGGTCCCTTCCAAGGCAGTGCATTCTCTGGTCTGAAAGCAACTGCAGTGGCACTGCTGGGTTCACTTGGGCAGATGGCCACGGGCAGTGCTTTCCTAGTCTCTACCCAGCAGCTACAGCTGAATTTTACAGCAGGCAGTGCTTTCCTAGTCTCTAGTCCAGCAGCTACAGCTGAATTTTACAGCAGGCAGTGCTTTCCTAGTCTCTAGTCCAGCAGCTACAGCTGAATTTTACAGCAGGCAGTGCTTTCCTAGTCTCTACCCAGCAGCTACAGCTGAATTTTACAGCAGGCAGTGCTTTCCTAGTCTCTAGACCAGCAGCTACAGCTGAATTTTACAGCAGGCAGTGCTTTCCTAGTCTCTAGTCCAGCAGTTGCAGCTGAATGTAAGGAGCAGGCACTGGCACAAGAAACAGGTGGGAACAGTCTGGCATAAGGATGGCCTCATGGGGATGAGCATTGAGGCCATCCAGCAGGAGGTCTGCCAGACACATAGCAGCAGAGTAAAGCCCAACAGGCTGCCAAGAGAGGTCCCCCTTGAAGCAGGTGGCAGCTCCCCATCTGCCCTGCCCCCCAGCTGCTCGGCATACCTGTGTTCTTAGGCCCGTCTGCATAGATGGGTCCCGGAGGCGGAGGTGCATTTTGCCATCCATACTGGGGGTAACCTTGGTAACCTGGCTGGCCTGGCTGGTATGGCCCCGTGGGTCCGGGAGGATACCCTGGGTAGGGGCCCGGAGGCCCGCCCGGCTGCTGGGCATAGGGTGGGTAAGGGGCAGTTGGGCCCGGGCCGGGGTAGGGTGGAGGATTTTCGTAGTTCATGTGGGATGCAGAATCTGCCCTGCAAAAGGAAAACAAAGAGAAGAACAAGTTTGCTTTGTCTGCTTCACACACGACCATATAATGCCCACTTCAGACTGCTCTCCAGAGGGCCCTAGGTGAACTGTGAGCAACAGACCTCAAAGCAGCTGCTCAGGCAGCGAGGTTATTCAACTCCCTTGCAGGGGCAGAGCTGGAGTGATTTGAGTGAGTTCAGCTGAGCAGCAGCCACTCGCTGCTTTCCAGGCAAGCATCAGCTGTTCACCCTTACTCAATGCACACTCCTGCAATGGCAAAGCAAAATCTTCTGCTTCCACTCATGATTAAACTCTTTTCAAGAAAGATTCAGAAGCGATTACCTCATGCTGCTGTCGACACTCAACAGCATGCACAGACGCACAGAAGTCCACCGCACTTCTGCTAATTGTTACAAGCACCTGGAGCAGCACTCTGGAGCAAGACTCTGTGAGTAACTTCCTGATGACACCGGAATCCAGCACACTGTGCAATCTTCCAGTAATATGCAGCTGAATCATTACACAGCCACACAGAGTCAGGACCTCGGGCTTAGTCTTGTTCAAAAAGCAAACTTAAGGACACCTCAGAGAGCTGATGTTCATAAAGTCTAATGTGCTCGTGGTGCAGCCATCAAAACACAAGACTGTTTCAATAATGCCACTTTAATTAACCTGTAAGCAGCATGACTAAGCAGCAAACCACTTCTCACATTAGGTTTCTGAAGCTTCTCCCGGGTAAAGAATGAGAAGTGCCCTTAGCACCGTGTGTTCAGGACCCACCCTGACTGCAGCCACCATCCCCTGCTGGGTGCAGCAGGCTCATCCTTCTCCTCTGCTGCACAGCTCTTTCCACTCACTTGAGGAGTCTCACTTGCCTCCACTGAGGCTCACTGCTGCCAGCGTGGAGCAGGAGACACTGGCAAGCAGGATCCCTTTTGGGTAGCGCAGAGAAGGGCAAGGAGCTGGGCTCCACTGACCTGGATGCGCAGGACCACACACCCAGTCTCGGGGCTCTGCAGGTCTGGAGTCCATAAGAGCCCTTTAGCACCTCCAGACTGAGCCGTGGTGTGACACGGATTGGAGAACTTCACCTTTGTAACTCTAGAGCCAGCCCAGAGCAGTCATCTGCCAGGCAGGGGCCAGGGCAGCCAAGGCTCTGGGGCTATGTTTAGCTGCAGCAGGCCCTGACTGTTGGAGTAAGCTCTGTTTACAGCTTGCTATAGCACCAGCCCAGCACTGCCTGCCCCTGGCCCAAGGAAGCATCCCCAGGCCCCTGCCCAAGGAAGGATCCCCAGGCCCCCTGCCCAAGGAAGGATCCCCAGGCCCCCTGCCCAAGGAAGCATCCCCAGGCCCCCTGCCCAGGGAAGCATCCCCAGGCCCCCTGCCCAGGGAAGGATCCCCAGGCCCCCTGGGCTGATGGCACTCCAGCCCAGGAGAGCACTGCCCACTCTAAAGCACCAAGGGAACAGAGGTGACTTCCCTGCCACAAGGACACCAAGAAGCCTTCAGTCTCACCAGGCTGGGTCTTCCCAGTCTCCCCCCAGCCTGCAGTTGCCATTCACCTGAACTAATTCTAATGCTCCTCTTGCTGTGCCAGCCAGGCACAGTCCCAGTGACCTGCCCAGGCAGTGCTGTAACCTTCCAAATGATGTTTCTTAACGCCTTGGATGAGTTTGAACTGCTTAACCAGTGCCAGGGATTAGAGGAATGTTATTTACTTTTCCACTGCCAGGCCAGCCAGACCACTTCACTGCTCATTTCCAAGCAGACAAGCACAACACGTTTAACCTGGGGCTCTTCAACCCCTATACTATGCTGCCATGCCTCTCCCAAAGGTGCAATTCTCCCTCCAGAGCCAGTAAAAGCAGGGAGCAAGCCCTACAACCCGCCTCAGTACAATGAGCTAGAGAATTGGCACATCACAGGTCAAAAATGTTCATCCAACCCAGAAAATCATCCCCAAATAGCAGCCCAAAGCAAGTTCCCAGGGAAGAGCAAGGCCAGAAGGAGTGCTGGTGTATACCTACACTGGTGCACATGGCAGGGTAACAGTTTGGTGTCCCAGCCAGACAGGACCCAGGCAACCCACAGGCCCCTGGGAGCTCCCCCACAGCTGGCACACAGCTCCAGTGCCTGCTCCCAGCATCAGAGAATGCAAACCTTTGCTGGGTGGAAAACTGGAGGAGGCAGGGATCAGCACCCACCCTCCTGAATTCAGGGATTCACCAAGCCAAGGAGAAGGCATGTGACAGGATGAGGAGGAATGGGTTTAAATTCTTGAGAGCGGTGAGACACTGGCACAGGCTGCCCTGGAGCTGTCCAGGACCAGGCTGGATGAGGCCTTGAGTGTCCCTGCCTATGGTGGGGGGGGGGGGGGGGTTGGAACTGGCTGAGCTTTAAGCTCCCTTCCAACCTAAACCATTCCATGATTCTATGATCTCCTGTTCCAGGCCGAAGAGCCCCAGCCCACTGTCTACTCCTCAGCCAGGAGCCTCCCCCTTCCCTGAGCCCTTCCAGGTCTGTTAGGCTGGCACCCCACAGACAGACAGACAGACACAAGGCATGTGAAGGCAGCAAACCTTTCCATGAGGAATGCCCAAGGCTCAGCTCGCTTTGGTGATCAGTGTCAAGCTCCATCAAAGTCACATTCACTGCTTGGGTTTTCCAAAGCCCTCCTGCCTGAGCAGGCTCAGCTCAGCCCACCCTTCCCAGTGTGCCCTGTGAGGTCTTCCCTGCGGCCCACTCAGACACCTCCATTTAGATATCTACGTTCAGCACCACTGCAGTGCCAATGCTGTGGCAAGGCTTAAGAGCTGTTGCGATTCTTCAGCTGGCTGTGAACTCCAGTTCAGGCAGAGGATCTCTTAATCTCAGCCACCACAATGCTTCTTGCCACGGGGACTTGTGCTGGGATCCCTGGGAGCCATCTCCCACCCTCAGGGTTGGTCATTTACTCACTTCCCTGTTCCCTTTGGTCCCCAGGCAGGAAATCTGCCACTACCCTGTGCCTGCCTGGTTTCTGTACAAGCACCCAGTGTGGGACACACAAAAAGGCCTTCGGGGAGCTGATAGTGCTGCCGGTGGAAACTCAGGGGCAGGAGACCACCTCTGCAGGAAGGTCTGAGATGGTACCAGTGTAAAGGCTGTCTGGGAAAGCAGGCAGAAGGAGTTAAGAATCCAAGTCTGACAACAGCCTGAGCAAACAGGAAAAGGGCAGCAGAGAGAACAAAAGGGAAGCAGCACTGCTCTTTGTCCACAGCTCTGTCCCAGCCACGGCAGAGGAGGCTGCTTAGCACCTGAGTTTCCAGGTGGGAGAGGGACAGAGCAGAACACTGAGAGTCTGCGGACATCAGACACATATCTGGGCACAGACCTCAGTAGAAGAGGAGAACAGCGGAAAAGTTGAAGAAGAGTGGGATTAAGTGTACCTTCCACCTGGGCAAAAGTCACTCTTCCTCCATGCCTGAGGGTAAAGTAACACGACTGAGATTAGACACAAGAGAGCATCTGAGAGGAGCAGTCTCATGACAAACAAGAACAGCTCACCACAAGCCAGGAGCTGGCTGCAGAAACCCAGGTCCTCTGGAGGCCCTGAGCACTGCTCCAGCCCCAGCCCTCTCACAATGCTCACTTAGATTCTTGGCAGGCATTTTCCCTTGTCCCCCACTTCCACTCTCAGTTACTGCCAAGCACACACCCTTCCCTGTTTCACACAGCATCACAGGATGCCAGGGGCTGGAAGGGACCTCCAAAGCTCAAACCCCCAAAGTCCAACCCCCCTGCCAGAGCAGATCACACAGGAACACATCTAAGGAGGCTTCAGATATCTCCAGAGGACACTCCACAACCCCTCTGGGCAGCCTGTTCCAGGATTCCACCACCCTCACAGTGATTTTTTTTTTTTCCCTCATGGAAGTTCCTATGCCTCAACTTCCACCACTGCCCCTTGTTCTGTCATTGAGCATCACCCAGCAGAGCCCCAGCTCCCTCAGTCTCTCCTCATAAAGAAGATGTTTCAGTCCCTTAATCAGCTTTGTGGCTCTGTGCTGGACTCCTTCAAGCAATTCCCCGAGGTCTTTCTTGAACCAAGAGGCCAGGACTGGACACAAATTCCAGATGTGGCCTTAACAGAGCAGAGGAGAAAGAGAATCTCTCTTAACCTACTCACCACAGCCCTTCTAATCCACCCCAGATAGTAATTCCATGAGAGTCACAACCAAAAGCAGCTCCCGGGAGCCTGTGTCAGGGCACATAGCTGTGGGTTTCCCAAGGAGCACCCCTTGGAGGCAGAGGTGCAAGCAGCCAGCCCTTCACTAAAGCCCTTTGCTTTTCAGGGCACTGCAGGAGGTCCATCGGACAGAGCCAGTGCCGAAGTCTCACCAGATGGGAAATTCATTTAACGCTAAGCCCAGTAGAGATTTCCCTGATTGTAACTAAGCACCTGCCTTGCCTGCTGCTGGCTACCAGTGGAGAAACTGCTGCTCCTCTTGGGGAGGCTGAACACGTTTTGTTCCTTTCTCTCGCATCCCCTTAGTGCTTTTGCTAAGAGGTTTGTTAACATATTGTTAAGTTTCCCTAAGCTGCCTTCCAACCCTTTTCGTTCCACACCGCCGAGCTAATGCCCCTTGCCCTGCCTGAGCTGAGGTTTGGCATTTCAACCAGCAGCTCTCGGTGCCCCAGGAGGCTGCACTGCCTGCCCCCGGGGCTGCAAAGGAACTCACTGGAGCAGGAGGACGTACACAGTGTATCAGACAGAGAGCACAGACAGCACTAGGTGTGATCTGTAGGCACACGGAGGTGTTCATGTGCAGGAGCCACCATCCCGGGTGAGAACTGAAGCTCCTCTAGGTCTGTAACCTGTCTGAGTTGCGAGTACACAGCTCTGACACCTCATACAAAGATGGGGATCTGTATTTGGCATGTTTGACCAATCTGCTATTTTGGCAACCAGTCTGCCTCATCAGTTTCATCAGTAAGCTTTGAGAATCCCTACTGCTATCTGGTGCCTCTGAATTTACTGCCTCACATAAGGTCAGCACACCAGTGCAGCTGTCAGGCCCAATCACTCCCTGCTCCTGATCTCCTCTTCCAGCACACATTAATTTTTTTTTCCTCCAAGCATCTGTCCCAAGCTGAGCCTCTCTGCTGGTACAAAGCCTGGACATTGCTGTGCATTTGGTTTCACTTTGAGGAGCGAGCAGGCTGGGTGAAACCCTGCTATGTGGTGCTACAGCACTCTTCTGCCTCCCATTCTGCTCCCAGCCCACTCCCAGGAGTGCTCTTACTGTGTGCCAAGCCACACGAGGAGCTTGAGCTGCACCATGCTAACAGCAACTGCAAATCCCCTGTGAGTGGGAATAGCTCAGGTGGAGCCTGTCACTGCCCATGCACAGCTGGGACCACTGTCCTCTCCCACTGCTCCTGGCTGCTTCTGCAAACAGCCTTAGTTTCAGCCTGGGAAAGTCTCATCCACAGGCTGCCACCTAACTACCCCTTTAGACAGGCCAGCATGTGGTACATTACAAATCAAATGAGATCCACCTTTATCCCATCTATGTTTAGGAATCACTGGGAAGGATATTCTTTTCCCCCTAATAAAGGAAAAATATCAGTAGCCTCATTTAAGTATCTGACCTCCACCTCACCAGAGGAGGCCTGCAGCACAGCACAGGCCCTGAGCAGGTTGGACTTGTGGCCAGATGACAGCACGATGCAGCTACACAGGAAAGCAGAGAACGCAGGAGAGAATGATGGAAGAACTTCTGCCTGCACAAGTGGCTCTCAAAGAGCCTTCACATTTTGCCAAGAAGATCCAGTGTCACCTTCTATTCCTCCTCCAAAAGGCTACTTCTAAGGCTGACACTCCCAAGCATCTTCTGAGGTCAACACAGTTCTGGCCTTCAAAGTGACTGGAGATCAGTAAGAATTTGCTTCTGCCTGATGGTACTGGTGACACTTTATTACCCTGGCAAAACTGAAGCATCTACATATTTGCTCACTAGGGGTTCACAGCTGCTAATCCACCTGCAGAGAAACACCAGTCCCTACAGACAGTTGCCTGCAACTCAGGTGCAAAGCTGTGCATGTGTGGGGGAGAGGACAGCCTGAGCAGGGCACTGAAACAGGGCTAAAGCCTGCTGCTGCTGCACAGGCAAGAAATAGCCCTCTGGGAAAAAAAAAACACAACAACAAAACAGCCTGGAGAAGAGAAGGCTTCGAGGAGACCTCGTAGCAACCTTCCAGTATCTGAAGGGAGCCAACAGGAAGGCTGGGGAGGGACTGTTCACAAGGTCTTGTAATGACAGGACGAGGGGGAATGGGTTCAAACTGGCAGAAGGGAGATTGAAACTGGATGTTAGGAGAAAGTTCTTCACAGCGAGGATGGCAAGACACTGGAACAGGTTGNGTCCCTGCCTATGGCACAGGGGGGTTGGAACTGGCTGAGCTTTGAGGTCTCTTCCAACCTAAACTATTCTATGATTCTATGAAAAACCCCAACACCCCAAAACCACAAAACCCAACAGAAAGATTAATGAATTTAAAAAAACCCAAGGCAGATCAGCTGCCTGGAACATCCAGAGAGCCTCCCTCCACCCCCCACAATCCCCAAACAGATTTTAGGAATTTAGGGGCAAGAAGTTGTTTGTTTCTAGGACAGCAGAAAAAGCAGCACACCTAATGAGCTGCTGCAGCTAGGAGGGATCACTTTGTCACATCAGACATCAACTCAGCTGGCCTCTGCACAGATGCAGATGGAGGGCACAGTGAGAGGCAGGGATCCTGAGAAGGGCAACTGGGGCACCCTGATGTAACCCACCCCTTCAGTGCCTGCAGCGCTAGCGAGTAGATAGAGCTCCATCGATACAGAGCTCTAATGGAAAGTACATTTAACATCAACAATCCAGCTCCTGGCAACCAGCCTGGCATTTAAATTACACTTCATATGAACAGCATCCAAATGGAAAAAAGCACAAGTGCCTTTTAAATGGCACTGGTCCTGTGCTTCCCTCTTGCCAGCTCCTTTGCCAGCTCCATTTGGTGATTGCAGGAAAGGTACATTGAGGATAAATTTTAAGTGATTCCAGCCTTGATCAGTTTGCTTCCAAGAGTCACCTCCCTGGTTTGTCTGCCCACCCACTTCACCAGGCAACACCATAAGCCTGGAGTCATAGCTGAAGGGGAACTGCACATAGACTTGCACCCTCCTTTCCTGATAAAAGCTTCCCCAAACTGGCTAACTTCCCAAAAAAGAGGCCTAGGCAAAGTAAAAAGCCCAACTCTGTCCCATCAAAGGAAAGCATGAAAATGCTGCTTTCTTAGAGCCCATTTCCTCAGGAGGTCTCCAGGGCTGTGGGGTGTGCTCACAGGAAGAGCTGCATTTCCCCACCTTTGTGTGGCTGCGCAAAAACCCTCAGTTGCTGTTCCAAGTGGCTGAAGCCATCAGATCAGGCAGCTGGGCAGAGTGAGCAGCACTGGGCTGGATGGAGATGCATTTAACCTCCTGAGTTCCTGATTTAGGCACCTCCACTTCCCAGCACCCTCCAAGTCCTCCTGAGGCCTGAAGTCTGCCTGCCTGTGCAAATGGAGAGCACAGCTCATGTGTGAGGCTGACCCTTGCATCCCTGCAAGTTGTCTCACCTCTTCAGCCCCACCACCACTCCTGCCTTCTTCACAGCCCCAGGACTGATGTCCATGTCTCCAACTGGGTTTGGTTTCAAGAATCAGGAGGTTATCAGTTCTAAAGGGCCTGTGGTCACATTGAGAGTATTTGTCTCGGACACAATGTCCTTGGCAGTCACAGGATCTGCCTGTCCTTGCTGCTCTGTCTCCACAGGACTGCGGAGCAGCCTCGCACCTACACAGCCCTGCACACCAGGATTTTCCCTCTGCAGGCAAGCTTGTGTGTCTCACCAAGGAACACACAAACTCATGCCACTCATACCTCACCGCCCAGCCTTCCTGCTCACCGCCAGCCACCCACACCTTCTGCGTGGCAGGAGCATGAAGCTGAAAGAGCTGCCTGTGTAGCTCCTACAATTACAGTGTTGGTAAACAGAAATTAAACCCAGCGCCCTGCTACTGCTATTACAGGAGCTCACAGGGAAAACTTCTCCAACTAATAGGACATCTGATTAAAGGTTTTAAGAACATGTGCTTTAACCCCAGAGACAAACAACTACAGCTCAAGCAACTACCCCAGCACAGCCCTTCCAGGACGCTTGCTGCTGACACCCCAGGGGAGACAGCCAAGAGGACAGCCCAGGTACAGAAGTGTGTGGGGCAAAAGGGACCACGAAATCAAAGGCCTTTAAGCAGACGTCGCTGCAGAGAGGGACATGAACATTTTGGTTCTGGGTTTTGGATGCTTTTGCACACACTGCTCTTATTCAAGCCTCTGTATCATGTGCTGTATTAGATTATTCCAGGAACATATGCGTCTGGTTTGCCCTTAAGACAGTTTAAAGGTGCAACAAGTACCAGAACAACAACAACATCAGCCCTGGACACATCTGATTGGCAAGTTAAGCTGGACTCCACAAACGGTTACAAGAAAGCAACTCAGAAGAGAAGGTGAAACAAACAGTATGACTGCAAGAAAATATGTAAGCAGAGATAGCAAATTCCTGCGTGCTCCTCAGCTGGTGTCTGGCAGCAGCAGTCTCTCATGGCAACTCCCCGGCTCTGACCTGCTCACGGATTTAGCTGGACTGCATGAGGATTTCCTACCACCCTGAGCAGAAACACACCCAAGGGCAGCACACAGCTTCCAAGACACAGTAAATACATGTGTTTTCAATAGCTCAGATCCCATTTCTCGGGAAGATTTTTGTGACAGGCTGGACAGAGAATTTTTTTCCTCACACTTCTGCTTTTCCACATCCTACATGCAGTGGCAACACTTTGCCTGTAGGGCATATGCAAGAACCCTCTTTACTGGCTGCCCCTCACATTGCACAAGCAAATTTATTTCATACCACTTGTCAGGAAACCAAGAAAGCCTTTGCCTCACTCTGCCAGAAGTTGAAAGGCTACTACAGTTCAGGGCACTGCCCTCAAGAGGTTCTAAAACCGAACAGCACATTATAATGCCAGCGTGGAAGTGCTACTTTACAATACACAAGTGAAAGAAGCTTTTCGTATGGCAGAAATGGTGCTTGGGTATGAAATAGAATAGAGCAGCTGTTCCCAAGCTCCCAGGTGGGCTGTGGGACCACGATCTTGTTCCCTCTCCAAAGCAAATGGCTTCCATAGACCTGGGTCCTGGCTGGGAAACGCAGGCTGGGAGGTGAGCTCACAGGTGGCAGTGCACACACCTGCCCTGAAGCGCAGGTGCAAGGCACTTGATGGCAGAGCAGGCAGCCGTCCCCAGCCCGCAGAGGCTCCCACGCTGCCTTCTGAGGAGCAGCCAGCAGGACGCCAGGCTCGGCACTGCTTGAATGACTCGGGCTCCTTGCTCCCTTCCCCCCTTCCCAAAATGACAGAGTGCTATTTTCGACTCACTGAGCCACAGGGTTTCAGCTCACAAACAGGAAACTGAGGGAGACAGAATACACAACTGAGAGCAGGAAACATCAATAGCGAAAGCAGGCATCCCAGCCCCGCTCATTCAAGCCCTCGGCTCCCACTAGAAGTGTACGCGACTGCCGGCACAGCCTACAAGGACACCAAAACAGGTAACAGAGAAAGCAGACCTGTTTGTGAAAATCCAGCATCACACAAGCTTGCTCTGCCCTCCTAGAAAAACATAACATTAACCTGATCATGCACTGAACTACCTCAGAACGAGGCAGCTTCTCTGTGTACCACCACAGCAGTGCTGCAAGTAATTCTCCATCATCCCAGTGCAGTGCCAGGAGCAGGACTGCTAACAATTGGTGCAACTCCTCTGGTTTCTAAGCAGCAAGCCATTGCAGTTTTAAATGTCACATGGATCTGGGGGCACACATGGCAGCAAAACACTTGAGCCCTCGGCTCTGACACAGTACCACCTTGTGGGGTCTGCTCTGTCCATGTCAGAGCCTCCCACTCACGTCGTCGGTTCACAGGACGTTCTCTCCTCTTCTCCTCCGCAGTGAGACACCCACAAGTCCCTGCAGGTCAGCAGTTCCTGCTCTCAAAGCCTTAGGGGAATGTCGAATCAGTATCTTAACAAAGATGGCCTTTATCGCAGACAGATAAGAGGCAGAGCGAACAGACTGCGCTGAAGAAGTTTCAGTAGTCGGTTAGAACACCGCTGGGTGCAGGGCCTGCTAAATCCTGACCCTCCCCGGCAGGCACTGAAATACGATCGCCAAAACGGATCAAGTCTCAGCACCTTCTGCCTCCTCCTCGCTCCCATACAGCAACAGTACACTTCTCACCCAAGGTGCCTATGAAGAGTCAGCTTTTTATTAAAGCAGCTGACAGAGAAATACCCATTCTGAGTCACACAGCAGGGCCCTCGCCTCGCGTACGCTCACCCTACTGACCGCAACACAAAGCAGGAAGGAGGCAGCTGCGGCTCCCCCACCCTCAGTCCCTCACCCAGCCCTACCCTTTTTGGACAACCAAACCTTCTCCTCACACAGGTCTCAGAGCAAAGGTGGAAGCAGGGTTTGGTTTTATCCCTTTCAGATAGAGCTAAACACGGAGCTGGGTTGCCTAGGCAGATCTCGGTGCTGTCCCAGACAGAGATGGTCACCCCACTGTGCCAGGAGGGGCTGCCAGATCCGTGTGGCAGGGCAAGGAGACAAGTACCCTCCTTTTCTTACTCTTTTAATGTCCCATGACATTTAATTATCCACACGAAGCCTCTGGCAGCTCCAGCAACAGAAATTACAAATCCAGGACAGCCATAATGGCTTTTAAACACACGATGCAGCATTATTATTTTTACTCAGAGAGTACCAGAACACCTCTTGCTCCACGCTAAGTCCATCAGTGTGGAACAAGCCCATCGGGTCTGAGCACAGACGCCCGCCCGCCTGCCTTTGTCTCCCTCCATCTCGCACAAACAACCGTGGCTGAGCAGCACTGCTCCCCCCGGCACACAGGGCAGCACCCCACAGCCGCCTTGCAACACAAGCACCTTCGTGATAACTGCATCGATAGGGCTGGCAGGCAGGGAGAGACACTCCTGGGTCAGCAGCAGCACAGCGCAGGCACACTCGGGGGGCTTCCATGAGCATCATCCTCCCGCTCCACAAGAGCACCCCCCGGACCCGACAGCTTGGGCACCTGTGCACCAGGGCGTGCGTCCTGCCGCCCTCCCGGGGCTGCCACAGTTCCTTACTCCAAGATTTGTCCTCCTCATCCTCCTCAGAGCAGCCACCCTGCCCGCCCCACACGTTCCCCACAGCCAGGGTCCCTCGCCCATGTCCCAGTTCTGCCCCACACCTGCAGCTCCGCTCCGCAGCATCCAGACTCGCCCCCAGGCCCTTCTCGGCCACGACCCTCCCTGCACGGCTGGGGCAGCGCAGGCCTGCGGCCGGCTCCAGCCTTCCCCTGACACACACCTGCGGACAGGCTGCTCCCAGCCCCTCACCCCGCAACCCACGGGACCCCCGCCCCACACAGCCCCCCCCTCACACACACACACGGGACCCCCGCCCCACACAG
>VWZI01020347.1:518-14443 GCA_013396835.1 Psilopogon haemacephalus | reverse complement strand
CCGCTGCGCACTCTGCCGAGGGCGCTGACGTCAGGCGGCGGGGCCAGAGCCGTCACAACCGCGGGAGCCGCCCCGGGGCGTGGGCAAGCAGTGAGCACCGCGGGGCTGCCTGCCGGCTGTGTCCGCGGCCCGCCCGCGCCGCGCCCTGCCGTGCCGTGCCGTGCCCTGCCCTGCCCTGCCCTGCCGTGCCGTGCCGTGCCGTGCCGTGCCGTGCTCTGCCCTGCCGGACGCTGCCCCGCCCGCCTGCGAGGGCTGCTCCTGTCCCCTAACGCCTGGGCCGGGAGCGGGGCCTGCCCGCGGGCGCTGGGGCCGCACCGGAGGCGAGCCAGGGAGCTCTTGCTAGGGAAGTAAGGCGACAGAGGCAAGTGCGGCTGAGGGCCAGCAGGGCAGAGGGCTCCAAGGCGCTGGCGGAGGCGTGCTCAGCATGCGCGGCAGGCTGCGCATCCCGCTGGCACCAGACGGGGCTCTGCCTCCCGCCTGCTGGGGCTGTGCTGGGTGCGGGCAGGGCAGGCTGGCGGGGACAGTGCTGGTGGCAGCGGGGCCTGGCCGAGCCCTGTCCCCGGGTGCCTCCGGTCGCATTCCCGCAGCCCTCGGGGGCCGGGCGGCACAGGCGGCTGCGAGCGGGGGCTGGGCACGGCGCCGGGACACCTGCTGATAGCAGCAAGGGTGCGCAGAGGAAGGGTGAGGCAGCCAGGCCGCGGGAGCGGTGACTCAGGTCGGCCCAGCTAGAGCAGGTCAGGGCAGGAGGTCAGCGCAGGAGGTCAGCGTGCTCCATTGCCCGCCCCGGGCACACGGCCGTGACTGCCGGTGCTGGCCTCAGCGGCTGCGGGGCGGTGGGCCCGGGGAGCTCAGCTCAGTTTCCTTCTCCCGGCGGCCACGAAGCAGCTATGGAAATGAGCTACAGGACGTGCTGCGCTCTTGGCCGAGAGGAAACCGAGATAGGCTCCCGTGTGTGAAGCACCCAGCACCCGAACTGCGCCAGAGTGGAACCGCCAGGCTTAGGGGAGGTGTGGCAGGCACCTGCGAGCCTTCCCCGGGCAGCTGCAGCTCCTTTGGGTCTAGAGAGCCAGTCCCCAGCTGACCGTCCTGGAGCCTTGGCTGCCCCCATCCCGCTGCCCTCCTGGAATCTGGCAGAGCCTCCCAGGAAGCAGTTTACTCCCCCAAACAGGAGCAAACCAAACCAAAGAAGTCCTCCGTATGGCTCTGTGCCAGACCAGTGAGTGGCAGTGGCACAGGGCGTGGGGAACAGAGCTGGTGTGGAGGAGGCGAGGGGAAGGTGCCGCATGCAGGGGTGCATGGAGGGGCTGCTGCAGAGCAGCTCCCTCACACAGCTTGCTTCATCCTGGGATATCTGCATATGAATTCTCAGTGATCCTGCTTGGCCAGGTACTGCGCAGGGGACACAATACACATTGTTCCGATGGTTAACAGTAACCTTATCTTGGTCCTTTACTCCAGTGCCAGTGGGCACACACTGGTACCTTGTTTAAACATTAACTAAAAGAGCAGCTTGAAAAACATAGCCTAGCTTCAAACCTTAAAGTGATACCTCTTTATTACTCAGTTTGCACAGACTTCAAATATTAATGGAGTCCAGGCTTTACTCCTGGGTGCAGACCTCTCTTCTGTACCCTGGAAGTGAGGCTGGGATGCGATGCCACAGCTGGGGTGTAGCTCCTGCAGCGAGACTGGCTGGCAGGTCTGCTGAGCAAGGACACCTTCACCAGCCTGCATCAGGTGTGTGAGCACATCCCCAGAAGTTAGTTGATGCTGTGGGAGCATACTGGAGGTGTTACACCTGTAGGACTACTGGTTCACAACAGCTCCCACACAGGCTTCACCATGCACTGGTGTGTGACTGAGCTGTGGCCAGCACTGAGCCAGAGCCGAGGACAGGACTCTGCTGAGATGCATCAAGGCAATCATGTGAAAACACTGCCCAAGGTGCTGCAAGACCAAATTCTGCATCTACAAACCCTGCCCCCTTTGCACTTCTCTTTTACTGCAGATTCTCTCCCTTGCAGTCTGCTGCTTCCTAACATGACCTCCCGTTATGAGCAGATGTGGGAAGGGAAGTGAGAATCCTGTTTACTGGGAAATCTCTGCTGCCTGGCAACTCTGATCTAGCAACATTTATCTCCCCTAGCACTCCCCATACCTGGCAAACGCAGTGGCAGGGCTTTTGCCTTTGTTGGTTATTTTTTTTTATCCTGCTTGCCTGAAAGACACAAACCAGAGAGGGAAGCTCGACCTTGCAGAGAGCAAATGCAGAAGCTGGTCCTGTGCAGCATGTCAAGCTGCAGGAAAGAGGCAACATCAGGAAAGGGAAACAGCAGAGAAGAAAAGCATTGCCCAGGGGACTTGCCATGGTTGCTTGCCCTCATTCTTGCTGCCTTTCATGCTGCTTTCCACACAGTGACTTGGTGAAACCTTGTCAAAGCCTTGTGAAACACTCCACTGTCTTGCACAGTTATGTGGGACTGCAGGTTTCAGGCAGGGTGGTTTTTCTGGCTGTTGGTTTTGGTAGAGGTGTCTGTAGGGCAGAAGGGATCAGGGAAGAGATGTCACAGAATCATAGAATTACAGAGTGCTCTGGGTAGGAAGGAATCTCCAAAGCTCATCCATTCCAGCCTCCTGCAGTTAGCATGGACATCCTCAACTAGATCAGACTGCCCACAGCCCTGTCCAGCCTTACCTGCAATATCTCCAGGGATGAAGTTTCAACCATCTCCCTAGGCAACCTGCTGCAGGGTTTCAGCAGCCTCCTGGTGCAGAACTTTGTTCCTCACATCCAGTCTCCATCTGCTCTGCTCTAGTTTGAAGCCATTGTCCCTCATCCTGTCCCTGCAGGTCTTTATCTCTGTCCATCCTTTCTGTAGTCCCCTTCAGGTACCGGAAGGGTACTCTAAGGTCTCCCTGGAGCCTTCTTTTCTCCAGGCTGAATAAGCCCAGCTCCCTTGTCCTTTTCTCTGTAACGGTGCCAGCTCAAGTGACCTCAGCTCATCTCCACGCTCCCACCAGCCTGTGTGTTCACTCCCACCACATACTGGTGCCTCAGCACAGAAACGCTCTCTAGGGCCTTATGGGTGAATTCAGGATCAAGTGAACTTCCAAGGATGGTAATGCTGCCTGGGAGAAAGTGGATCTGCACTCTGCTGAAGTCCCAAAGCCTGTCTGGGGCTAAGGTCTTTCTTACTCATCACCTGAGCTAGCAAGAAATTCTTCTGACCCAGTTGATAAAAATTAGCAATGTAAAAGTTTAGATTCACGATTTCTTTCATGGGGACAGAAGGCATCCGCCCTGCCAGGAGCTACTCCTGCCTGTGGTCTGAACCCAGTGAGCACTGCTGGATCAGGGAGTGGCTGAGTCTGACACACCTGATGTCAAACCAGGGTCAAACCTGTGAGCAGAGAAGCAGGAACAACCCAGGTTGCAAAAGCCACCTGTGAAGTGGGTCACTGCCATTGTATCTGGGCCAGTCTGAGTCAGAGCCTTCTGCTGTGATGCTGTTGAAGGATGCAATGTCCTCTCCTACCTTGCCAGCCTCATCTGGCCCTGCACACAAAAACTGCTGTGTCAGAGAAGTGGTGGTTGTTCATCCCTCCTTAGGATGGCTTCTGGTCTGCTTCCTGACAGAACCCTGCAGCTGCTCCTTGTCTCCCTTGCTCTGCCAGGGGGTGAAATGGAGAGTTACTGACAGCATCTTTCTCTCTCTCCCTTCCTCTCTTCAAAGGGCTGTGCCCTGAGCCCACGAAGATAGTCCTAAAGTTGAATGAATCTCCTGTTTGCATGTCCCAGCTCCTTCCCTAGCTGCTGCCTTTCCAAGGTGCTGGGTTTCTCTGAAGACTTGGCTCAGTGATTTTTGATCTCTGCTTGTTTCATGCTCATCTCTCACTCCCACCCAGTAAAGTAAGATTTATGCTGAAATGCAGGGCCAGAAGCTGTTCTTTGGGCATGTGAAAAGCAAACATCATCAGGAGCCAGGCTTATCGCTAATGGAGAGGAAGGAGATCGCCTGACAGTGCCCTGGGCTGCAGGGCTGTGCTGTGAAGAACGCAGGGGAAGCTTGAGCTGTAGCTCTGCCACTGTACCGCAGTAAGAGCCTTGGGTTGTAGCTGTACCCTGCACTCCACTCTGCCTGGCAGAAGAGCACTTTGCTGTGTCTTGGTTTTTGTGCAAGGAAAGACTGAGCACAAGCCACCGGTGAAAACGAGGATTTCAACTCACCCTCGTTTGAGATGAAGGAACTCAAGTAGGGATGGTGCTGAAAGAAGAGCATCATCTGTGCAGGGGAGAGCATGCAGCAGCCTCGGGGCTGCCTTCCAAAGGCAGATGTCATCACTTTGCTCTGCAGCTGATGTACTCCAAAGGGCTGTCACTGAGGGCTTTGGGCAGACAGAACCCATGCAGCTGGCAGAGCTCTCCAGGCTCAGCCAGGCCAAGCCTCCAGCCAGCACTGCAGGCTCAGCACCAAACCATGTCCCTAAGCACCAGGGCCACAGCTGCTTCAACGCCCCCAGGGATGGGCACTGCAGCACTGCCCTGGGCAGCCTCTGCCAAGGTCTCAGAACCCTTCCAGGGCAGAAATATTTCCTCCTGCCCAGCCTGAGCCTCCCCTGGGGCAGCTTGGAACCATTGCCTGCTGCTGGCCCTTGCCCCCCAGGAGCAGAGGCTGCCCCCTCCTCGCCCCAACCTCCCTGCAGGCAGCTGCAGAGAGCAATGAGCTCTGCCCTCAGGCTCCTCTGCTCCCCCTGCTCACCCCCAGCTCCCTCAGCCCCTGCTCACCCCCAGCTGCTCCAGGCCCTTCTCCAGCCTCCCTGCCCTGCTCTGGGCAGGCTCCAGCCCCTCAATGTCCTTCCTGCAGTGAGTGGCCCAGGGCTGAGCACAGCACTGAGCTGTGGCCAGTGCTGAGCACAGGGCGATGGGCACCTCCTGGCCCTGCTGCCTGCCCTGTTTCTAACACAAGCCAGGCTGCCCTGCTTGCTCTCAAGGGAGTTGTTAAGGAAATACCTATTGCCTCCTGGACTAAGTGCTCTCCAGCAGCTGAGGCAGGGCACACTTAAGTTCTGCTAACTCTGCTCCAGAGATCTTTAAGCCACGGGAAGCAGAGAGCAGCAGCACCAAGCCATCAGCAATGCATCACTCCTGGGCTGGCTCAACTGCAAGCCAGAAGAAGAGATTGATGGAGGCTTGGCACAGCAGATGTGGGCTGCAGAATTCCTGATTTTGTTTAAGCCACAGGGCCCCTCTGTGGCTTTCTTCAGGAACCCCAGAGAAGGAAAATCTTCTTTGGTGTGAAGGTGCTGGAGCATGGGACAGGCTTCCTAGAGAGGTTGTGGAGTCTCCTTCTCTGCAGACATTCCAAACCTGCCTGGACATTGCAGTCCTGTCCAGCCTGCCATGGGTGAACCTGCTGTAGCAGGGGTTTGGGACCTCCACAGCTGCCTTCCAACCCCCACCACGCTGGGATGCTGGGGTTGTGTGACACCAGAGAGCCCTCCCAGCTGCAGAGCAGCACTGCAAGCTTTGATTGCAAAGCAGTGGAGAAGGCATGGGGATGATCTGAAAGTGACCATTGTGCAGCCAAAACAGATCCCAGGGGTGGGAATTTGCCTGTGGACACAGGATTTGCAGGCACTTGGTACCCTCTGTGTTGATGGGCAGCAGCAGAGTGGCTGCTGGAGGGCAGGTAGCAGGTGGGGATGGTCCCTGAGATGTGCAGGTTGGGGGTGGGGTAACATGTCCTTAGAACCATAGGATCATTGAGGCTGGAACAGACCTTCACCATCCTCATGTCCAACAGTTAACCCTACCCTGCCAAGTCCTCCACTGAACCATACCCCCAAGCACCACATCCAGGCAGCTTTTAAACACCTTCAGGGCTGGGGACTCCACCACCTCCCTGGGCAGCCTGGGACAGTGCCTGAGAGCCCTCTGCAGAAAATGTTTTCCTACTGCCCAGCCTAAACCTGCCCTGCTGCAGCCTGAGGCCATTTGTGCTGGTTTGGGGCTAATTGGAGGATTTTAATTAGTAATTAGATTATAGGCTGAGAAGGGAAAACATTGATGGTGTCTCCTTCACTCAGAGGTTTGCTGAGACGTACAAAAGTGAGAACCCAAACATGGACAAGGCAGAGCTGCTTGGGTCTGAGCTCTGGCTGCTGAGCTCTCTCTGGCTTCCAGCTGGATCTCTGTAACCCAACAAATCAATTCCTGCTTCTAACCCCCCTGGCCAATCTTCCCTGCTTACCTGGCACATGAGACAGATCCTGGGATAAGATTGGGTGGTGGGAGGAAGGTGGTAGGATGGTTGGGAACCCCTCCTGGGGACTCTGATCTCTGGGAGGGCTGTGGTGTTTCTGTATCACCTTTCTGCTATATCTAACTGTAAATATCTGTAATATGTTGTAAACCTCTGCTTGGCTAGTGTGCTGAGCTGTGAATATAAAGCTCCATTCCTTCCAGCTGGCTGATCTAGCCAGGGTGATTTCAAAAGTGTGGGGGGCACTCCCACTTCAGGAGGGGACTCCTGAAGCATCACACCATTCCCTCTTGTTCTATCACTGCTTACGTGGGAGAAGAGGCAGCCCCCACCTCCTGACAGCCTCCCCTCATGGAGTCACAGCAAGCCACAAGGTCTCTCCTCAGCCTCCTCCACACCAAACTCCTCCAGCTCCCTCAGCTGCTCCTCCCCAGACCTGTGCCCCAGACCCTTCTCCAGCCTTGGTGCCCTTCTCTAGACCTGCTCCAGCTCCTCAGTGTCCTTCCTGGAGTGAGGGGCCCAAAACTGAACCCAGGATTTGAGGTGTGGCCTCCCCAGTGCCCAGTACAGTGGGACAATCACTGCTTTCACTGGAAACAGGACCTGCTTAGCTGAGCTGCTTGCAGAAGAGCTTGAGGGCAGCCAAAAATCAGCTTCAGAGCAACCCCAGCTGGGTCTGGACCCTCAGGCAGACCCTTGCTGCCTCCATGCACTGTGAGAGTGAGGGGTGGTGGCTGGACATGACCTGCTCCCTGCTCCAGACCTGTGCCAGCTCAGGAGGCCAGGGCAGTGCTTGAGGTGCTCCAGACAGCTCAGCTGCTGCTACTGCAGAGCCTGCTCTGCGTGGGGGCAGGCACGAGTGGGTGCAGTGCTCTGAGCCCAGGCAATTCCCTCGGGAAGAAGTGGTACAAAGATGAGACCAAGCACAGGAGGCTTCAGCCAGGGTCCTGCATGGTGGCTGGAAAAGGGGAAGAGAGAAGATTTCACAAGGGGGATGAAATCTTGGTGTTGCAGGTTTATGCTGGCAGCAAGCAAACCTTGCAGAGCAAACCTTGCAGGCACCCTGTGGGCTCCAGGAGCTCCTGGCTCCCAGGAAGCAGGCAGAAGGGCATTAGAGCTACAGTGCCACTCCCAGCAGTGCCTTTCACCCTGGCAGTGCTGAGGGCTCTGCAAGACTGAGCATTACCACACAAGGCACAACGAGGGGACAGAGGCTGAAGCTGTGGCAGGGCAGGCTCAGGCTGGATGTTAGGAGGAAGTTGTTGGCAGAGAGAGAGATTGGCATTGGGATGGGCTGCAGGGGAGGTGGTGGAGTCCCCATCCCTGGAGGTGTTGAAGCTAAGCCTGGATGGGCACTGAGTGCCATGGGCTGGTTGCTTGGCTGGGGATGAGGGAGAGGTTGGGCTGGAGGAGCTTGGAGCTCTCTTCCAACCTGCCTGATTCTAGGATTCTGTTGCTTTCCCTCGCTCCTGAAACTCATCTGTCTGGGGTGACCCACAGTGCTGTGACCCAGTGGCCAGTGCAGGAAAGGGCAAGATGGTCTAAGCCCCACAGCTCAGTGTGCTGCAGGCCTCAGGTGGCAGTTCCTGGGATGCCTCCAGTCCTGCATCAGCAGGCCAGGATGCCATGGCTCAGCAGCAGTCCCTCCTGACCTGGATGCTGTGCAGTGTTTGTTGGAATGATCGTGGGCTTTGGCCCTGGTCCTGGGAGAACTGGGCATAGTACCTGCCTGGAGACCAGACCTCCTCTGCCCAAGTGTCCATGCCGAATGCAGGAGGCACTTGGAGCCCTGTGGCTGCTGTTGGAAGCTCCTTGTGCCACCAGCCACAGGGCTTTAACTGTCACCAGACCTCCCAGGACACCCACGCCAGCTGCCTGCCCTCCTGTTGGCACTGCCCCGTGGCCAGTCCTGACCACAGGACCTGCTGAAATCAGGCCCTTGCAAAGCTGTGCCCTGGCTCCTGGCAGGACCTCTGCCCTGTTTGTGAATCTCCTTTGTGCTCCAGCCACATCCCCTGGGCTGCAGGCACCACTCCCTGCTGCCACAGGCCTCTGCCAGCCCCTCTGCAGCAGCTGCCCCCTGGCCATGCCAAGACCTTCCCTCCAGATGCCTCAGCAGGGATGTGGCAGCTTGAGGCCACGTGGAAAGCCTGTGCCAGCCTCTGGGGTGTTCTGGCTTGTTTCTGGCATTGGTTTTCCACCTTCCAGCACTGTGACCCAAGGCAGCTCAGCTTTGTCACAGCCTTAGGAGAGTGGCTGGAGAGCTGCTTGCTGGAGAAGGCCCTGGGGGTGCTGACTGATGCCCAGATGGACATGAGCCAGGGGGTGCCCAGGTGCCCAAGAAGGCCAATGGCAGCCTGGCCTGGATCAGCAGTGGTGTGGGCAGCAGCAGAGGGATGTGATTGTCCTCCTGTGCTGGGCACTGGGGAGGCCACACCTTGAGTCCTGGGCTCGGTTTTGGGCTCCTCCCCACAAGAAGGACATTGAGGGGCTGCAGCAGGTCCAGAGAAGAGCAGCCAGGATGGAGAAGGGCACAGGTGTTGTGAGGAATGGTGAGGGAGCTGGAGCTTAGTCTTCAGGAGAGGAGGCTGAGGGCAGAGCTCATTGCTCTCTGCAGCTCCCTGAGAGGAGGCTGCAGCCAGCTGGGGTTGGGCTCTGCTCACACGCAGCAAATGCCAGGCCAAGAGGAAACATCCTCGAGTTGTGCCAGGGGAGGCTCAGGTTGGACACTAGGAACAATTTCTTCCCAGCAAGGTCCTCAGGCCCTGGCCCAGGCTGCCCAGGGAGCAGTCCCCAGCCTGGAGGTGTTCCAGAGCTGCCTGGATGTGGTGCTGAGGGAGGTGGCTCAGTGGCAGTGGCTGAGCAGCAGGGCAGGGGTTGGGAGCTGTGGGGCACTGCTGGGCTGGGTGGCCTCAAAGGTCTATTTCTGTATTTCCCTGGTGGTTTGCCTGTGCTGCAGTGACCTTCACCTCCCTGGTCTGAGCAGCATCACTGCTGCGTGCCCATGCCCAGCTTGGGCCCAGTCCTCCTGCTGCTTCAGGCACTGGCACAGAAAGACAAGGCAGGGAGGGAGCTGCAGACTGGAACCATGCTAGGGAGTATTGAGAGCAGCAGCTGAGCCCGGGGAGAGTCCCAGATATAGAAAAGACTCCTTCAGTGCCAGCTGAGCCTGCTCAGAGGGGAGGAGCTGGCTGGGGCTGGGGGAGGCTGCAACAGGGGGAGCAGCAAACAGTGCTGAGCCCAGCTGCATGGCCTGGTGCCTGCCCTGGCATCTCCAAAGGAGCAGGGTGGGAGTGGATTTCTTTCTCTCACCTGCTATGGAGTCACTCTCCCTGCTCATGGTTACCCCTGGACAGGACCTCTTGATTCCCAGGCCCTTCAGGGTGCTCAGACACTGCTGTGGGAAGTTTCCTACAGGAAGCCAGGCTGGGGCAGCTCTGCTCCCTGTTCCTACAGCTGCCTCTCTCTGTGGGATGCTTTGTCCTTCACGGGGCCTGTCCTCTGTCCCTCCTGCACCACTGCCGTGACTCCTGAGCCCTCGCATTTGCCCACCAGCAGCACAGAACCCTGCCTGATGCTGAAGGACTGGCCTCAGGGGAAGGGGATGGGGGTGATGGTGTCTGCTGTAGTTCGGTTAGTGGAGACAGGGTCAAGATTTTCCTCCTCTGGTGGCAGGAGGCATTCCAGGTTTTGGAGTCATGGCCACAGGCATCCATGGAATGGCACAGCCAGGTGGAAGTGGCCCCAAGGTCCCCAAACCTGGCTGGTGCAAGCGCTTACCACTTTCCTCAGCAGCTGAGCACTGCGGCTCACCAGAGCAGGGTTTGGAGCCTGCTTGTGACATCCTGGAGCTCCAAACCCAAGCACAGCTTTGATCAACACTTTTGGTTGGGCTTATCAAACTCTCCAGGCCTGCCCTGCTTGGGAAGCTTGGGGAGGGCTGCAGGCCTGGCCAGGTTTGTCTTGAGCTGCTCTGTACCTGCTGCGTGTGCAGGCAGCTGCAGTGGTGCAGCCTGGAGGGGGCTGAGCAACCTCTGCACCGAGTGCTGGAGCTCAGCACAGCTCTGCTCCGTGCACAGCCTCTGCTGGCAGCCTCTGCTGGCAGCCTCTGCTGGCATCCGTCTGTGGCAGAGGCACTCAGGCCTCGGCAGGGGCTGCTGGAGCCTGCGGCCGCACAGCCAGAGCCAGGCTGAGCTGCTCAGCAAACCTCCTAAGGACCCTGGATGGGCCACAGGGCCCCACAGCTCCAGCACCCTGCTGGCCCTGCTGCCCCAGGGGCAGGGGACAGGGGCACTGCACTGCCACCCTCCGATGACCTGGCTCCGTACCTCCAGCACTGGCACTAATAACTTGGTTCTGTACCTGTAGTGCCAGGCTGGCTGCTGCCCTGCTCCCAGCTCCCGTGGAGGCCTGGGTGGGTTGGGGTCACAGGCTGGATTTCCTCCTCCTCTGTTCTGCCCTGTGCCAAATGCCAAATCCTCCCTTCTTTTAGGACATGGACAGGGATCCTACCAGAGAGAGAGAAGGTTTGTGCCTGGGCATTGCTGCTGCCAGGGGCAGGGGCAGCAGGGGCTCTGCTTCCCCCCTCACAGCCAGGACAAAGCCATCTGTGGGTACCCTGGGAGGGGAGCAATGGTGAGCCTACTGCCAGGCCCTCTAAGCCCAGCTTTTGGCCATGCTGCCCAGGCTACCTCTGTAGACCCTTTGCTCCAGCTCAATAGACAGGGAGTCTTTGCCAGCTTGGTTCCTGCAGGCTTCAATCTTTCCTTCCCAGCCCACTTGGGACAAAGAGAGGGAGTGTGGCTGAAATGGGATCACTCAACTTCACCCCAGATGTGGCTTGAAGCCAGTGAGAAGCTGAGCTGCACAGTAGCCACAGCAATGATCCACCAAATGCATCAGCAACCTGGAGCAGCTCTGCTATGGGGACAGGCTGAGGGAGCTGGGGGTGTTCAGCCTGAGGAAGAGAAGGCTCCAGGGAGACCTGAGAGCTGCCTGTCAGTGCCTGAAAGGGCCTGCAAGAAGGAGGGAGAGAGACAAAGACCTGCAGGGACAGGAGGAAGGCAATGGCTGCAAACCAGAGCAGAGCAGATGGAGACTGGATGTGAGGAGCAAGTTCTGCAGCAGGAGGCTGCTGGAACCCTGCAACAGGTTGCCCAGGGAGGTGGTTGAGACCCCAGCCCTGGAGACATTCAAGGTGAGGCTGGACAGGGCTATGAGCAACCTGCTCTAGTGGAGGATGTCCCTGCTGAGTGCAGGGTGGGGGTTGGGCTGGATGAGCTCTGGAGGTCCCTTCCCACCCAGGGATTCTGTGATTCTGTGTCTGCTTGGCTGGCAGTCTGGATGCCCAGCTCAGGCTGCAGAGACCCACGGCAGAGCTGTGTGCCCTGCATGGCAGACTGGGGGGGGCTGAGCTGCCCTATGGCAGGGCTCTGGAAGGCCAGGGCAGTTAAAGTCACTCTAGCAGAGTTGGGCCTTGCTCAACAAGATTGGTTTGGCCATGCCCAGCAAGGTGCCAAGACCCAGTGGCAAACCTCCCCCAGTAGCTGGCAGGAGCTTTCTTGCCAAGGCTTGGACAAATGGGATCAGCTCTCCCCTGGATATTGTATTGCATTGACCAAAGTCTTTGGTGGCCCGGATTTGAGTTCAGACACCTGGACTAGCAAGGGCAGGTTCCAGAGCTGTCCTGCCAGGCTTATGGCCAAAGTCAGCATCTTTTTGCCTTCCTCCACCAGGAGAGAAGGAAGGGAGCTGGGGAATGGTCCTGGCAGACCCAGGGCTATGCACCTTACACAGAGAGGCCAACGAGAGTCTGAGCAGTGAGTCAAGAGCATGAGCAGGGCCAGGACCAGGGCCGAGTGCTCCAAGGGAAGCCTTTGGCTCCTGTGGCTGAGACACAGGCAGCAAAGCACGGGGGAGCAGGCTCTGGTCCATGTCCCAGGGCAGCCTTCCCACAGCTCCTGCAGGAGGTCCTCAGCACTGGCATCCTCCCAGGAAATGCCACCAGAAACCTCTCTCTGCAAGGGTGGGGTTTGGGTCCCCTTTGGGGACTCTGTACAAAACAGGATAGGAGTAGGATGGGATAGGAATGAGGATGAGATAGAAATGGAGTGGGAATGGGAGATGAGGGTGTGAAGGAAGTGGGGCAGGATGTGAGTCGAGTGGGAATGACATGGGATGGGGACTGGGGTGGGGTTTAGGTAGAGTCGGGTAGGGGATGAGAAAAAGATGGGGAGTGGGCTAAAGATGGGGAGGAGAGGGCAGGGGCATGGGACAGAGGTGGTCAGGGGAAGGAGTGTGATAGGAGGGCAGGGAATGAGGCTGAGATAGAGACCAGGAGAGGAAGGGGCCGGGAAGAAATCAGCTCCTGTTCTGATGGCAGCTGACAGCAGCTTAGCCACGCTGGACACAAGCAGCCTTGGGAAGCACTGAGTGCCTGGCTGCTGCTCTCCCAAGGGGCTGTGCTGCTCAGCCAACTGTACCATCAGGGGTTTATTTCAGATTTATTTTCCTAATGGCTTGGGTGGCCTGAAAACCAGAGCAGTGAATTGTGACTGTTCCAGGCTGGGTAAGAATGCACACAATGGATGTGCACTGCAGTGTGGCACCAGGGATGAGTCACCCAGGCTGTGGTGAGGATGGAAAAGCACAGCAGGTCTACAGCTGCTTTCCAGGAGCATTGCAGCCCTCCTGAGCTACAGTGGACTTCAGACTGCCCTATGCCAAGGACACACAGGCACGGAAGTGGTAGCTGATATGAAACAGTTCAACAGTTAAGGGAGGAAGAAAAAGCAGCATCAAGTTTTACAGTGACAGTAAAGAAGCTTTGGGAGAGATGTGCAGGGGTGAGCAGGTGAGGCCACAGCATAACTCAGAGATGTGGGACAGTGGAATTGTGCCCCGGTGTGGAGCCCAAGGGGGTGCAAGTGACCTGAGCAGGAGTGGCACACAGGGCAGGAGTCCCACAGCCATCCCCCTCAGCTGTCCCCCTCACTGGAGAGAAGCTCTGCAGAGTGCAACCACCAAGCAGCTGCATCCCTCACCACTGCAGTGCAGCAGGGAATCCTGAAAAGCCAAAGTCAATCCTTGGGTTGTCTAATAGGAACTTTATTTCACCTCTCCAGGCAGCCAGGAGCAGGGTGTGATGCACTGAGCTCATAAGGGCTGAGGTCGATGGGCATGGGCAGAATCCTCATGGCCTTGCACTGGAGTGGGGTTTCAGCAGCCCCTGGCCGCTCACTGGGCCACATGGTGCCAGAGAGACCTCTGGCCCTGCAGCTGCTGTCACCTCTTTAGCAAGGTTCCCTGGAGCTGGGCAGAAAGGCCAACGGGCCCCAAGGGCTTGGAAGGGCTTGGGCACACCCAGTGCCCCTCTGGTCATCAGGCCTTGGCTTCACCAGCAATGGCACCTGGAGCTCTGGGACACCTGGAGCCCTGCAGGCTCAGGCACCTCCATCTCAGCAGAAGCACAGCTGTGACAGACACCCAGACCAGGGCTCCTCTGCCTGCAGAGGAGCAGCAGGCAGCAGACAGCAGGCAGCAGGCAGCAGGAAGTGGGCAGCAGGCAGCAGACATCGGGCAGCAGACAGTGAGCAGGAGGCAGTGGGCAGCAGGCAGTGGGGAGCAGGCAGTGGGCAGCGAGCAGCAGGCAGTGGGCAGCAG
>VWZI01020346.1:4799-15584 GCA_013396835.1 Psilopogon haemacephalus | reverse complement strand
TCTCACCACTCTCATGCTCAACAACTTCCTCCTCATTGGATAAACTGAATCTCTCCACCTTCAGCTTTGCTCCACCCCCCCTAATCCTGTCACTCCCTAATAGCCTAAAAAGTCCCTCCTCAGCTTTTTGCAATCCACTTCATATCCTGGAAGGCCACAAGAAGGTCCCCTGGGAGCCTCCTCTTCTCCAGCCTGCACAGCCCCAACTCCTTCAGTCTGTCCTCATAGGAGAGGTGCTGCAGCCCTCTGAGCATCCAGGGAAGTTGTCTTCCACCTCTCTTTAAGGTCTCCCTGGAGCCTTCTCCAGGTGAAAGGAAGAATGGTGATGGGTTTGTGTTGCAGGATGGATGAGGGATTTGACTCGATCTGACCCTGGTCTCCATGAGGGTGTTTAGACAGTGGAGCTGAGAAGTTGTGGAGGCTCCAAGCCTGGCGTTGCTCAAAGCCAGCCTGGATGGGACCTTGAGCAACGTGGTCGGGGAAGAGGTGTCCCTGCCCATTGTGAAAGGTTGGAGCTAGATGATCTTCAAGGTCTCTTCCAACCCAAGCTGTGATTCTCTGAGTTGCACCTGCAGAGGCTCCATCCCCTCCACGTGGATCCCAGCTTGGGAGATGCCCTTGCTGGGGTGGGGTGGAGGGGTCCCCTTTCCAGCCAAGCCCAAAGAGTAAACCCCCAGAACTCTGTTCGGCTGCTCCGGAGCCATCGATTGCCTCTGGCACTTCCAAATGATGTAATCCACTTTATTTGTGTGACAACAAAACGGTTATTAGGGTAATGAGCATAATTAGCGGGAGACAATTACCATAATAATGCAGCTCCCTCCTTCCAGAGGACCTTTGCAAAGCAGCTGCGCTTCAGACGTGGAAGAAATCGACGGCGAGAAGAGGGACAGCAAAAAAAGAGGCTTTGGCTGCGCTGCTGCAGGAGGAACAAAAAGCTGAGCGTGGGCTTGGAGGTCATCAGGTTGCTCTACAGCTGGAGCTTGTGGCGACCTTCTCCCAAAGATGGCTGAGAAATAGCCTGGGAAGAGTGCTCCAGGACAGGGAGGGAATGATCTGATGCTGAGGGAGAGGAGGCTTGGAGTGGATCAGAGGAAGAAGTTGTTCAGGGTGAGGGGGCTGAGAGCCTGGCACAGGCTGCCCAGGGAGGCTGTGGCTGCCTGCTCTCCGGTGGGGGGTGTTGAAGCCTTGAGCTAATTGAGGTGTCCCTGCCTATGCCTGGGGGTTGGAGGAGATGAGCTCTGAGGTATCATCCAACCTGAGCCATTCTCTGATTGCCTCTGTAGCATCCCAGCGAGCTGGGGCTGCTCCTAGGCACCTCCAGAAGATGCTGCCTCGGTGGCCACCACTCCCCAGGAACTTTTTCAAGCCTCAACCTTGTCCCTTTGGAGGAAAATGGAACTTGAGGAGCCACCAGGACTTAAGGCAGGATGATGACATCACTTCCAAACCTGCTTTTTAATTTTTTTTAATTTTTTTTTTTTTTTTTTTTTTTTTTTTTTTTTTTTTTTTTTTTTTTTTGGTGAGGGGAGGGCATTAAATGCACTCCCTCAGCATCCACCCACCAAGCTCAGGAGCTTCTCTTAGGGAGCTTGGCTCTGGAGGTGCTTCAGGGCTGGAAGTTGAGCATTGAGCCAAGGGCTTAGCTGCTCCAGCAGGGTCTTTAGGCTGGCTTTGAAACCCAGAGTGGTTAAAAAGAGCCTGGGAGATGCACTGCTGTGGTGCCAGCCTTGAGCCCAGCAGCTCAAGACACATCCAGCTTCAGGCTGGGTGAAGGTGTGGCCTTAGCTGGACCTTCCACTGAATGGAATGGGAGATGGAGGTGCTCTGAGAGTGATGTGCCCCACCAAAAAAAATCCTCCTCTGCTCAGCCCTCACCATTCTCTCTCTCCTGTGTGGACTCTCCTACGGCTTGTAGGGCTGAGCATCTTCTCCTTTGGTCAGTGAGGTCATGTCCAGAGATGGGTCAGCAAAAAGGCATTTTCTCACCCAAAAGGAACAGTCCAAAATCATTCAGCTGGAGCTGTGGGCACAGCAGAGGGCAGGTTCTCCTCATAGAACCTCCTGGGATCCAGTTTGTGCCCATTGCTCCTTGGCCTGGCACCCACTGAGCAGAGTCTGACCCCAGCCTCTTGCCCCTCACCTTTTAGCTCTTGCTGAGCATTGCTCAGATGCTCTCTGGGGCTGCTCTGCTGCAGGCTCTCATACTTTGCTCCTCACACAGCTGCTTCAGGCCCCTTCAGTATCTTCACAGCCTCCTCTGGACTCTCTCCAGCCCTCCCCTGTCCCTCCTGAATTGGGGAGCCCAGAACTATTCCCAACCTTCCAGCTGTGGCCTCAACAACCTCTCTGGGCAGCCTGCTGCAGGTCTCCAACACCCTCACACCAACCAAGCTTCTCCTCCTGGGTGCCTCTTTGTGCCCCTTACCTCTCTGGGCCTCACTTGGACCTCATCTTCTTGGCCCTCACCCATCACACATTGCTGAGCACTGCTCAGATGCCCTCTGGGGCTGCTCTGCTGCAGCCTTTACCCCTCACAGAGCCGCTCCAGGCCCCTCAGCATCTTCACAGCCTCCTCTGGACCCTCTCCATCAGTTCCAATCATCCTAAGGATGGGATCTGCAGGAGCTCATCCTCTTCCACAGCCTCTCCAGGTTGAGCTGTGCCTCGAAGACCTTTTCTCCTCCTGCCTTTGGGGCGGGAGATATCTCGTGGCCATGCAGGGAGAGAGCTGAGAATGCAACCACAAGCCCGGTCTGGGGTTTTTTAAAAGCTGCTTTGAAAAAATGGACTCCAAGACTATTCATCCCCCCAGCCCCCACCACCTTATCGCTTTCAGCTGGGGAGGAGGAGAGGTTCGGCAGCCGGAGTTAATGTGATGCAAATGCGGCGAACCCCCGGGCGCAGCTGAGCCTCCTTCCGAGCCCTGCTCCGCGCTGCTGCTGTTGCTCGCTCGCTTGCTCGACGACGGCTTCTCTGGAAAAGCCACCAAAAGAGCTTCTGCAAAGGATTTTCCTCTTCTCCGAGGCTGCTTTGACCAAAAAAAAAAACAAAAAACGTTAATTGATGGGAAGGGGTAGGTGAAGCTAACGTGAGCTGGCCAAGCAAAGACTCACGCTGGGGTGGAGGAACCCAACGCGGCTTGGCTGGAGCCCTGCAAGCACCACGGGGCTGGAGCCCTGCAGCCCCTCCCTGCCAACCCCATGCCAATAATTAGCCATAAATAATCCCCCAAGCTCCTCGCAGCAGGTTCAGCCACTCTGAACGTCAGAAACAATGAAGCCAGGCCTGGAAAGCAGCCTGGGAGCCAAGGGAGAAGTTGAGCGCCCAGGGGAGCTGCTGCCAGGTTTGGAGCTGCTGGATGCGGAGAGGTTCTTGGCTCGGCCCCCCTGGCTGCTTGGCCACCAAACATCCTCACCTCAGCCAGGGCTTTGGGCTGCTCCACGCTGCAGCAGGGACACCCAGTGGCTGTGGGGATTTGCTCCCCAAGTCCCAGTGGAACCTCTTGGCTATTCCTCTCCGGCCCAGTGCATCCCAGTATGGGTGGGGAGCCTGCGTGGGGTGGGGGAGATGTTAGGGACTTGCCCCCTGCCAGGGGCCAGCTTTGATTTTTTTAAGGAGAAAAAGTCTGCATTTGTCCTGCTCGGGGCTGTTCTCCTGCTCAGATGGAGTCAACCAAGAAGAAACTCACAGCAGAAAAGCTTTGGGAGGGGAGTAGAAGAAGGTGGAAGAGCTCCACTGTTGGCAGGAAACCTTTGGGAGGCGAGCAGAAGAAGGTGGAAGAGCTCCACTGGTGGCAGGAAACCTTTGGGAGGAGAGTAGAAGAAGGTGGAAAAGCTCCACTGGTGGCAGGAAACCTTTGGGAGGGGAGAAGAAGAAGNGAGGAGGAGGAGGAGGAGGAGGAGGAGGGTGGCTGCTGTGCCAGGCCAACCCAGGATGGGACATGTGGGAGGGATGCTGCAGTCTCCGAGCAAACCCCTACAGCCACTTCTGTGGGACTGCCCCAGGAGATGCAGCTCCAGAATAACCCTGCTGAGTGCCAGCCTNAGGTGGAAGAGCTCCACTGGTGGCACCCACCCATTGAAGCAAGTGGTTGTCCAGGGCCAGAGGAGAGATGTGGGGCTGGAGGTGGAACCTGAGAGGGAGGAGGGTGGCTGCTGTGGGACCTGAGGGAGAGGAGGAGGGTGGCTGCTGTGGGACCTGGGGAGGNAAGAAGAAGAAGTAAAAAGGCCATTTTCTGTCCCAGCATAATTCCTCCTTGTCACTCACCGCGAGGAGCCACATTCCAACCCCAGCAGCCCAGGCAGACTCGCCAGCAAGACCTCTTCCAGGTGAGTTATGGTTTCCAGCTTCCTCTCTTGGGTCAGGATCCTTCCTTACCCTCAAAGCTCAGCATTCCCCAGCCAGCAGAGCAAGCAAACTCAGGATGGTTTGCCCCAGACCTTTCCCAGCTGCAGCCAAGAAAAGCCACGGCTCGGTTGGAGCCATCCAGGGCCCCTTGCCAGCTGCCAGCAAGGGGAGCTTTGGAGATCAGTCAGAAGTTTGATTTATTTGGGGATTAGCTTGGTGGTTTGGGGTCTTTTTTTTTTGTTTTGTTTTATTTTTTGCTTTCAGGCATCCTTAAAAAGTAGAAGGAGAGGTTGGAAGGCTCTGAGGCTGGAGGGCTCCAGAGATTGGGGCTCCAGGGCTGGTGTTGGAGGGCTCCAGGGCTGGTGTCAGAGGGCTCCAGGGTCGGAGGGCTCTGGGGTTGGAGGGCTCCAGATGTTGGGGTTGGAGGACTCCAGGGTTGAGGTTGGAGAGCTCTGGGGGCTGGGACTGGAGGGCTCTATGTTTGGGGTTGGAGGGCTCTATGTTTGGGGTTGGAGGGCTCCAAGGTTGGAGGGCTCCATGGTTGGAGGGCACCAGGGTTGGGGTTGGAGGGCTCCAAGGTTGGAGGGCTCCAGGGTTGGGGTTGGAGGGCTCCAAGGTTGGAGGGCACCAGGGTTGGGGTTGGAGGGCTCCAAGGTTGGAGAGCTCCAGGGTTGGGGTTGGAGGGCTCCAAGGTTGGTGGTTGGGTTTTAAGAGGCAGCTCTGAGGTTGTTTGTTTTAAAAGCAGGGAGGCCAAAGCCAATCGGGTGTGGGCAGGGATGCTCAGATCTTGCCAAATGTCATGGAGCCAGCAGAGGGGCAGTGATGGAAAAGCTTCACTGGTGGCCTCCATCTCCTGAAGCAAGGCGTGGGAATGGGTTGCCCAGGGAGGTGGTGGAGTTGCCATCCCTGGAAGGTGTTCAAGAAAGGTGTGGCCATGGCACCTGGGGCCACAGTTTGGTGCCCATGGTGGGGTTGGGTTGGTGGTTGATGATCTCAGAGGGCTTTTCCAATTCTCTGGTTCTATCTTTCTCCCTGGCCAGAGAAGGGAACTTCCTCCTCCATCCAAGCAAGGACCTTGACCTTTTGTAGGCATCAGAAGATCTCACAGCAAGGGAGTTGGAACTGGATGATCTTCAAGGTCCCCTCTAACCCTCACCTATTCCATGGATCTATGAATTTATGACTTTGGAGCCAATTAGGGGTAATGTGGTCACATTTTGTGGAAGTCTCCTCCCTGGAGGTTTCCAAGGCCAGATTGGATGAGGCCTTGAGCAACTTGGGCTGGTGGAGGATTGAAGACCGTGTACAGGAAGGTTGAAGATGATCCAGGGGAAGGTTGAAGATGATCCAGGGGAAGGTTGAAGATGATCCAGGGGAAGGTTGAAGACCATCCAGTTCCAACCCCGCTGCCATGGGCTCCTCTGATGTCTACAAGGACTTTGAACTAGATGATCTTCAAGATCCCTTCCAACCCAATCCATCCCATGGATCTACGAATCTAAAACCAATCTATAGCTAACTAGGGACCATCAGGTGACAATTAGGGATCTCATGGTCACAATCAAGAGCCTGAGGCTGAAGCAGAGCTAATTATCACAGCTAACTGGCCAAGGACATGGGGTGGGGGCTCTTAACCCCCCATTCATCTCCCCAGAGTGAAGTGTTTGTTTTCTCTCCCCCCTTTTTACGACCCTTCCCCTCCCACCCTCTGCCTGCTTTGGCCCAGCTGATGGACAGGGTTATGGGAGAGGACTGTAAAAAAGGGATTACAAATTATGGAAGCCATCTCCAGCCCTGCCAGGCTGGTGGCTGAGGCAGCCTGGCTGGTGTCTCGCCAAGATTTAATGCTCTTGGGCTTTATTATCTCCATCTCAGCATCCATCCTCGTAAAGCGGCGGCGGGGCCGGGAGCGGCTGGCACAGCCCCAAGCCCTGTGGCCAGCAGAGGAGAGGAGGTGGCTCACACCCTGCCAATCCTCCAGCCTGGTTCCATCCCTTGAACCCATGGGAAGTGGCCAATTCTCCAAGGTCAGGGTGTTTGGGGTGATGACAGAATGCTGCCAATCCACCTCCTCGATGTTCATGAGGTGGCACAGGAGGGCACTGGGCCAGGCTGCTGATTGAGGAGCTGTCTCATCACCATGGGGTCCTCCAGGTCCCAGAATGCTGTCTTATCACCATGGGATCCTCCAGGTCCCAGAATGCTGGAGAAAGTTATGTCCAACCCCTCTGCCAGGGCAGGCTCACCTAGAGAAGGTCATCCAGGTGGGTTTGGAATGGCTCTAGGGGTGGAGACTCCACCACCTCTCTGGGCAGCCTTCTCCAGGGCTCCATCATCCTCAAATTAAAGAAATTCCTCTTCGTGTCCATGTTCCATCCCTTAAGCCCACGGGAAGTGGCCAATTCTCCAAGGTCAAGCATTTGGGGTGATGCCAAAGAGGTGCCAAACCACCTCCTGGCGCTTAACGAGGTGAGACTTGAATCAGAGAACCATGGAATGATTTGGGCTGCAAGGGACCTAAAAGGTCATCTAATCCAAGCCCTTGATCATGGATAGGGACATCTTCCACTAGTTCAAGTTGTTCAAAGCTCCTGACCTTGGACACTGCCAGGGATGGGGCAATCCCTTCTGTGGGCACCAAGTCAATGCCGCCGAGTTGCTTTTGGTGGTGGGAAGAGGCTCTGGGCAACCTCATCTAGTGGAGGATGCTTCTGCTACTGCAGAGGGAGGAGTAGATGACCCTGGCAGGTCCTTCCCAACCCAGAAGAGCTGCCAGGAGCTCCCAAAGCTGAACCAGGTGTGTGGTGCACTACGGCACATCCTGGTTCCACCACATCTGCGAGATGCCAATGTCTGTGCATACCCTCAAGGGTGAGAGAGGTGCTCTGGGACCATCCAAAAACCACAACCCGACCTCCACAGCCTGCCCAGCTGCTGTCTCCAAGAGAAAAAAAAAATATTTATATATATATATATATAAAAAAAGAACCAGGCTGGGCATTGCTCAGCACCAGCCAGGATGGTCCCAGCACCAGCCAGGATGCTCTCACCACCAGCTCTGGCAGATTCCTCCCACTCAACATCCTCTCCCCTTTCGTCGTCCAGGAGCCAATGAGGCCTCTGCTGGCAAGGAGCTGACAACGAAATGAAAACCATCAGGCTGGAGCCTCTCCAGCTCCTTGACAAGGAGACTACTCAGAGGTGGTGATGCCAGCTGAGTCCCAGCCAAGCGCCCAGGGCCAGCTCCCTGCGGGGTCCCTGCTCCAGCCACAGCCACGGGCGGAGGTGGGGGGTGGGAGGGAGTTGTAAAAACACCTTCAGGCCTGGCAGTTTATGACTTGCTTCCAAGAAGATTTAGGTCCTCCAGGAGGAGGTCTGATGGCAGGCAGCAGGACACTGGCTCTGTGTCCACCAGCAAGTGTAGGTTGAGTTGGAAACCCTCCCAGAGCTGGCCAGCTCCAGATGAATGGGGAAGGCTGCTTCAGGCTGGGGAGGAGGATTTGGTCCAGGCTTGGGATGTGGTAGATGGATCTCAGCTCTCTGACCTTCAGCAGTGGTTTCTAGCCAAGGGCATCCTCCAATTTGTCTTGTTGGAGAGATGACATCAAAGCCAGGGCAGAGGAACCACCATGAAGGTCCTCACGCTTCACACTGACTCCAGCTCAGCTCTCCAGGATTGTTCGAGAATGGAAGCCTTGGGGCGAGTGGAATATCTCCATCCTTGGCATCACCATCTGGAGGTCTTCAAGCTTTGGTCACCTCCAGTAATCCAAGCTTGGCTGAAAGTCCTTCCAGCCAGCATCACTTGTCCCTGCAACCTCAACTGAGCCCAATCCCAAACTGTGACTCCCCGAAGAGCCTAAAAGAGAACCCAGACTTGTCTCCTGGTTGGCATGGAGGGTCCAGAAGTCCTTATCCACCTGTTGCCTGTGAGACCCTCCCTGCTCCTCAGCAGTCTCTTGGCTGAACAAAGAGAAGCCTCCACTCACCCTTTCATTCAACCTCTGACGTTGATGTCATTGCTGACGCTGATGTCAGTGTTGATGTCATTGCTGATGCTGATGTCAGTGTTGATGTCGAGGTTGATGTCATTGCTGATGTTGATGTTGATGTTGATTTATGCCCCTCCCCCAGGCCCTCCCTCTGGGTCCTTTCAGAAGGATCTAGACCTGCTTTTGATCGATTTCCATCGCTTTCTGCTGATGGCTTCACACGAAGCAGCTTTTAAATCAACGCCCTTGGCCGAGGCAGTGCTGACAGCAACAGCTTCAGAGGGAGGGATTCCTGTAAGGCAGCAGAAGCCAACATCTGCACCAGTGCTTGGGCTGGGAGAAAATGGGATTTTAGTCAACATTCCAGGAAAAAGTACAGGAGTTGGAGGCAAAGTCTTGCAGGGAGGAAAGGGTTGCTCTTGGTGCTGGGGTACCACTGATGTTGGGATGCTGCTGGTGCTAGGATGCTGGAGATGGATGGGTCCTGGAGCAGGAAAGGTGCTGAGGGTGCTGGAGAAGAAAGGGTGCTGGGGGTGGATGGGTGCTGGAGCAGGAGGGGCAATGGGATGCTTATGGTGATGTGTGGCCTTCCAGTGCTGCCTGAGCACCAACTGCTCCATGCCTCAGTTTCCCTTCCCCACCTCCATCTGCATGGGATACTCCTGGGTCTCTTTTATTTTTTTCATCCCCGTGCCCCTTTTGCAGCACCCCAGCCCCTCCATTCCCATCCCCAGGCTGAGGACAGGACCCAGGTGCCCAGCTCCATCCCTTGTGCATTCCCCAGTCCCCAGCCAGAGCCCAGATGTCCTCTGGCTCCTGCTGAGGAGCAAAGGCTCGGCGAGGGGGCTCCTGTGCCCGCCGTGCTGTGCCAGATTTATCCCTGGGGAGTTGGTGGAGCTTCTAACGAGAGCCAGGATGGATGCTCCCCTCACCAGTTAATGGGCTGGGGCTCGGATTAGTCACAGCAACTGGCACCAGCGCTCTGATTTCCCTTTTATTGCCCGTTATAACTCATGCCCGGGGAGCTGAGATGGAGGCGGCAGCGGCAGCGGCACCGGCACCGAGGGCATTCGGCTCCTGCCGGGGGCTTCCGTGCTCGCCGATGAGGATTCGCCGCGGGTGGGTGGCAGGGAAGGGCTCAGTGACCCAAACTGGGACCCTGATGGTTCGTGGGAAGGGGGAGATGGGGATGAGGAGGAAGGGGAGGGTTTGGGTTTCCCGTCCGAGGGGCTGTGCAGTGGCTTCGGCATCCTCTTCGTCTGCTGGGGAGGAAGGACACAGCACCGCGTTGCTGCTGATGGACCCTCCCCGCCCTACCAAGTAGCATCTCTTGGAGCTTCTCCCGTTGGATTTTGGGTGTTGGGCTAAGTGTGTGGGGATCGTTCATCATCTCCCACCCCTGGCAGCACCATGATCCAGGTGGCCACAGGGGCAGGAGAAACCCTGATCCACAACCCCCCACCCAAGCTCAGTGGACCTGGACATGCTGGGATGAAGCTTAATGAGTGCCCACTGGATTGACCCAGGAGTGCTAGGGTGCACCTGCAGCACCCATCCATCCCCAACATCCTTTCTGCTCCAGCACCCATCCACCTCCAGCACCCTTCCTGCTCCAGCACCCATTCACCCCCTGTACCCTTCCTGCTCCAACACCCATCCACCCCCAGCACCCTTCTTGCTCCAGCACCCTTTCTTCTCCAACATCCCAGCATCCTATCACCAGCATCCCAGCACCAGCAGCATCCCAACACCAGTGGCACCCCAGGACCAAGAGCAACCCTTTTCTCCCTGCAAGCTTTTGCCTCCAAATCCTTTTTTTGGGTTGTTGTTGTTTTTCCCCCCTGGAATGCTGACTAAAAACCTCCAGCACACCTCCTTCTCCATCCCCAGCACCCATCCACCCTCAGCGCTCATCACCCATCCTGCTCCAGCTCAGGGCTGGAGATCCCAGCTAGGTGAGGCTGGAGGAGCTCTGGGCAGCAGGCAGGAGCAGGCAGGCAGGAGCAGGCAGCAGCAGCAGCTCCTGCTAAGCTGTTCTCTCCCCATCTAGTGACCGCAGCTCGCATAGCAGGAGGCAGCTTCACCGCCGATTGTTTTGGGATGCTACCCAAATCGTTCCCGAGCCCAAACAAACACCGCACGGATCCAGAGCTGCTGGAAAAAGATCCTCCTAGAACCAAACCGTTTGGGGTGGGCTCCCAAAAATCGACGCCAAGACGGGAGTGGGGGAAACTCGCATCCCTTATGCCTATCCNTTTTCCGCTGCTTTCGGCACTCAGCAGCCGAATTCTGATTTATGGCTCTGGCCCCAACGCTGCCACGTGGCCCCAAGCCCCTGGGCGTCTGCCCTGAGCTCCCCCAAATCCCCAGGGAAAGATTTTGGAGAGGGTTTAGATCCTTTCTTTTTTTTTTTTTTTTTTTTTTTTTTTGTTGTGTGTTGTTT
>VWZI01020345.1:44166-62638 GCA_013396835.1 Psilopogon haemacephalus | reverse complement strand
AGGCCACCAGAAGGTCCCCTGGGAGCCTCCTCTTCTGCAGCCTGCACAGCCCCAACTCTTTCAGGCTGTGCTCACAGCAGAGCTGCTGCAGCCCTCTCAGCATCCTCGGGGCCCTTCTCTGCACCCCTCCAGCATCTCCACATCCCTCTTGTCCCAGGGGCTCCAGCACTGGATGCACTACTCCAGGTGGGCTCTCAGCAGAGCACAGCAGAGGGGCACAATCACCTCCCTGGCCCTGCTGAAGCAGTGCAGGCTGCAGTGCTGAGCTGGCTGTGGAGCCAGGGGGCTGCAGTTCATGGCTGAGGCTCTGCATCCTCAGGGCAGACTTAGGTCGGGCACCAGGAGGGAGCTCTGCACAGTGAGGGTGGGGAGAGACTGGCACAGGCTGCCCAGGGAGGGGGTTGAGGCTCATCCCTGGCGACACTGAAGGTCAGCCTGGCTGTGTCCCTGTGCAGCCTGCTGCAGCTGGAGGTGTCCCTGTGACTGCAGGGGGTTGCAGAGGATGCCCTCAGAGGGTCCCTTCCAAGCCGGTGCAGTCTGTGAGGACCCAGCCTGGACTGAAGTGGTCAGAGGGTTGAAGGCCATTTTAAACAAGCTGTCAGTGCAGCTCTGGTGTGCTGAGAGGTTTCTCAGAGCAGCTGCCTGAGGTGGGTGTCTGTCTGTCTGCCTGCCTGCCTGCTGGGCTCGTTGTGCAGAGGCAGAGCCAGCGCAGCTTGCACTCAGAAGCAGCCTTGGCCCCCGCCTTCAGCTCTGCCCTTTCTTGGGGGATTCTTCCTGAGGATGCTGTTGGCTGTTCCCAGGCTGGAGCACCAGAGGATTGCTGACATATTCGTGAAGAAGGGTCCCTACCTGAAGATGTACTCCACCTACATCAAGGAGTTCGACAGGAACGTGGCTCTCCTGGACGAGCAGTGTAAGAAGAACGCAGGCTTCGCTGCCGTGCTCAGGGACTTCGAGGTACTGTGCTGCTTCCACCTGCCCCTCAGCCTCCACAAGGCTTCACTCAAGGCTCTTCATTTTCCTTGGCTGTGAGGATGCTTGCTTGGGTTTATTTGTTTTGGGTTTTGTTTTTTTTGTTTTTTTTTTTGTGGTGTGGTTGGCTTTTGGGATTGTTTTTTTTGGGGGTGTTTTGTTTTCTGCAGCCTTGGCTTTGAGACCCAGCCGGGTGGGGGATGGCAGAGCAGCACTGCAGGTTGTCTGGCCTGACCTCTGATGCTGGGATGTGGCACAGGACCTTCATTTTCAGGCAGGGCTCCACAGCTACCCTTTTTTGGGTTTGTTTTTTTCCCTTAGCTGCCCCCTTTGAACCAGGTCTATTTCCCTGCCACACCATAGGGCAGAAACTTGCTGACAGGAGCAGAGTTTCGTTGCAGCTGTAAGAGATGAATTTTCTCAACTCATGCTTCTGGAAGTTTCATCCCCAGCACCTTCAGCAAGCAGAAGAAAGCTGAGTCCTGCCCCTCAAAGCACTGCCAGATTCTCACACAGGCTCACAGGATGCCAGGGGCTGGAAGGGATCCAAAGAGCTCCTCCAGTCCAACCTCCCTGCCAGAGCAGGACCATCCAAGCTAGCTCAGGGCACACAGCAACGCAGCCAGACAGAGTCTGCAAAGGCTTCACACAAGGAGACTCCACAACCTCTCTGGGCAGCCTGTGCCACTGCTCTGGCACCCACCCAGCAACAGAAGTTGCCTCTTGTCTTGAGCTGCAACCTCCTGTGCTGCAGCTTCCATCCATTGCTCCTTGGCCTATGGCAGGGAGCAGTGAGCAGAGCCTGTCCCCCCCCTCCTCACCCCCAGCCCTCAGACACTTCCAAACATTGATCCAATCCCCTCTCAGCCTTCTCTTCTGCACACTAAGCAGCCCCAGCTCCCTCAGCCTCTCCTCCCCAGCCACTGCTGCAGTCCCCTCAGCATCCTCACAGCCCTCCCCTGGACCCTCTCCAGTAGCTCCCTGTCCCTCTGCAACTGGGGAGCCCCAAACTGAAGGTCTCACCAACTCCCTTAAACCACAGAACTTTTGAGGTTGGAAGAGACCTTGGTGATCCCCAAGTCCAACCTCTGACCCAGAGCTCACAGTGCCACCACTGCTGCTGAGCCACTGCCACCAATCCCTGTCCCTCAGCACCAAGTCCATGCACCTTTTAAATCCCTCCAGGGTTGGTGGTGACTCCTCCACCTCCCTGGGCAGCCTGGGACAGTGCCTGAAAGGATGTGGAAGAAGAGGTGAGAGGTCCCCAGGCAGCTGAGCCACACCAGGGGTGCATTTCCCTGCCCTGGGGCAGCTCAGACTGCTCTCTGCTAACAACTGCTCTGGCTGGCTGCATTCCGGGGGCAAAGGAAGAGCTTGAGGTAGGCTCAGCAAGGACAGGGAGAAGAGGCCTTCTGCAGGCCTTTTGTGTTTGAGATGCAGGCTAAAAGCAGGCTCCAGATCAGCGACGTTCTTGAGCTTGGCTCTTCTGAGGTGCTAATTAAGCCTGCACTGAGCAGCGCTGCCTGATGGACACCAAAGGGCCTCTTGCCCTTGCTCCTTCTGAGCAGCTTCACCTCCCTTGCTGGGAGCCAGAAGCATGGAGTGGAGTGCAGGGGCTGAGTGCTCCCTGGTGCCTGTGACTCGATGTTCCCCAGGGAGGTGCTTGCCCTGCGGTGTGGTGCTGAGCACAGGCAGCAGCAGCTGCTGCAGGCAGTGCAGGGCAGTGCAGGGCAGTGCAGTGCAGTGCAGGGGGTTGGAGCTGTCTGGTCCTCACTCACCTTGGCTCTTTGTTTCAGATGAGCCCTCGCTGTGCTAGCCTGGCCCTCAAGCACTACCTGCTCAAGCCAGTTCAGAGGATTCCTCAGTACAGGCTGCTGCTGACAGGTACAGTCCAGCTCCCTGGCAGCCTCTCCTCACCCCCGGGATGGCTGCTCCCAGGCTGCTGCCTCCATCTGTAAACTCTTCACAGAATCGTTAAGGTTGGAAAAGACCTTTGAGGTCATCAATCCAACCCTACCCCCAGGCAGCCTGAGCACAGAGTCACCTCCTGAAGGGTTTATTCAGAAGGTGGCTTGGATTTAGGTGCCTGCTTTGTTCAACCTGCAGTGAGAGACACAAGCAAGGTGCTCAGACTGTAGAGTCATAGAAGGTTTTGGGCTGGAAGGGACCTTCAAACTCATCCAGTTCCAGCCCTCTGCCCTGGACAGAGACACCTCCCACCAGCCTGCCCTAGGGCTCCTAGGGAGAGGACATCCACAGCCTCCCTGGGCAGCCTCTGCCAGTGTCTCCCCACCCTCCCTCCAAAGAATTTCTCCCTAATCTCCAGTCTAAATCTTCCTTCCTCCAGCTCCAATCCATTGCCTCTCACCCCATCACTGCAAGCCCTTGTCCAAAGTCCTCTCCTGGCTTTCTTGGAGGCTGTCTTTGGGTAGTGGAAGAGCACTGTAAGGTGTCCCCAGAGGCATGCAGCAGTGCTTGGCAAAGCATGAAGCTTTGTGGGGTGCTTCTTGGTTGTTCCTGTGGTGGTAGGAACCCAGAATTTCCTTAGAGGGTTGGAATGCTCTTGCTTGGCTTTCAGGTTTCCTTTTTCTAGGGGTGGTGTTTTTTTTTTGGTGAGGATGTTTTGTTATTATGGGTTGGTTTAAGGATTTTTTTTTTGTTAGTTCATTTGAGGTTTTTTTGTTTGGGTTTTTTTTTTTCCTCTCTTTGTTTTTAATGAAGGAAAAAGGTAGGATGGAAAATGGGAGCTAGGAGAAGGAAGCGAAAGATGTGAACTTGTGCAAGTGGCTTCTCCATTTCTTCTCCTCCCCCCCAACCCGAGTGTGCTGCCTGTAAATTCCCTCCTCTTCTAAAGGCAGAACACCTGGGGTTGGTGCAAGCTTTATCACTAAGTGCCTCAGACCCCTCACAGAGGTGCTGGAGGCTTGAGGAGCTGGCTGGGGGCTGGGCAGGCTGCTCCAGCGCTGGGGTGGTTTGGGTGACCCTGTGCAGGTCACCTCCACCAGCCCCTGCCTCCTCCTGTGCCAAAGGAGGGCAGTGATGGAGGCCTCCTTTGTGAAGCCTTTGGGGGGGTGTGCTTAGTATCATAGAATCATAGCATCATAAAATGGTTTAGGTTGGAAGAGACCTCAAAGCTCAGCCAGTTCCAACCCCTCTGTGCCATAGGCAGGGACACCTCCCACTAGATCAGGACACTCAAGGACTCATCCAGCCTGGCCTTGAACACCTCCAGGCAGGGAGCAGCCACAACCTCCCTGGGCAACCTGTACCAGTGTCTCACCACCCTCACTGTCAAGAACTTCCTCCTAACATCCCCTTTCAATCTCCCCTCTGCCAGTTTGAACCCATTCCCCCTCGTCCTGTCATTACCAGATCTTGTGAACAGTCCCTCCCCAGCCCTCCTGTAGCCCCCTGCAGATACTGGAAGGTTGCTCTAAGGTCTCCTGGCAGCCTTCTCTTCTCCAGGCTGTACAGCCCCAACTCCTTCAGCCTGTCCTCATAGCAGAGCTGCTGCAGCCCTCTGAGCATCTTTGTGGCCTCCTCTGGACTCTCTCCAGCAGTTCCATGTCCTGCTTGTGCTGGGGGCTGCAGAGCTGCAGACAGTGCTGCAGGTGGGGTGTGAGGAGAGCAGAGCCAAGGGGCACAATCCCCTCCCTTGCCCTGCTGCCCACAGCTGCTCTTGCTGCAGCCCAGCACACAGTTGCTGTGTGTGCACTGTTGGCTCAGTGGGGAGGGGGGTGGCTGCTGTAAGGGTTTGGAAATACTTAAGGCATTGTTTTTGCAAGCCCTCTGCCTCCTGACGAGCAGTGCAAAAATAGCCTCTGTTTGTCTAGGGACTGCCAAATAAAAGGCTCCATGACCTTTTCTCTTTGTTTTTTTGGCTCTGTAGCAACTTGTTGGCATTGCCCCAGCAAGTCTCTTCGGAGTGGTGACTGCTGGGGGGAGTTGCTGGACTCAGGCACTCAGGCAGCAGTTACTGAGTTATCAGCATCGATGCTTTGGTGTTAATGAGCTCAGCAGAGAAGGGTGGGAGAGAGACCTGCTGCCTAGCAGAAAATCCTTACTGACCCTGCACTGATAAAACCAAGCCATAAAATGGCACCTGGGGAGCTGCTTTCTGTCCCAAAGAAGCTGCCTGAAGGCATGGGGTAGGCTGGAAGAGCAAAACCAGAGGAGCTTGGGGCAAGTTCAAAAGGTTTGGTTAAAAGGGTTGCTCAGGATGAGGGAAATGCTGCTGGCTGCACGCAGGGGAAAGGAGAAGTGGCAGGAGAGGGTGGCAGGGAGCCAGGTGTGGAAGGGGCATCCCTGGTGACCGCAAACTGCTGGAGCAGGCTGGGTTAGCCCCAAACCCCCTTGCTCAGTGGCCATGGGGATTGCCCTGGGGGGACCCAGGCTGCAGATCTGCATTCTGCAGAGGCTGTGGGCAGCAGTGTTGTGCTGGTTTGAACTACTTGGAGAATCTGAGTGAGAAATTAAGACTATTGGTTGAGAGAGGAGAACACAAATGGGATGGCAGTGCTGCTGCTGGCCCACAAAGATCATTGCCTCCTCTTCTCCTTGGGCCATGGAGAGCTGAGACTTCTTAGGCTGTCAGGGAGTGGCAGGAGTGGGGGGAATGGAGCAAAGGTGGAGGTGAGGAGATTGAGGCTGGAGGTGAGGAGGAAGTTGCTGAGCATGAGAGTGGTGAGAGGCTGGAATGGGTTGCCCCTGCAGGGAGGTGTTTGGGGCCAGATCCCTGGAGGTGTTTGGGGCCAGGCTGGCAGAGGCTGTGGGCAGCCTGCTCTAGGGTAGGGTGTCCCTGGGCATGGCAGGGGGGTTGGAACTGGCTGATCCTTGTGCTCCCTTCCAGCCCTGACTGATTCTCTGCTTCTATTCTGTGTATTTATGCTGGGGCTGGGCAGGGTTGTTTTGTCTCAGTTCCACTTCCAGGCTGTTTTGCACTGCTGTTGTCCTTGACATTCTCAGACTTCCCTATCTGTCTGGCTGCCCCAGCTGCTCTGTCACCTCCCAGCAGCTCTGGGTGGTGCTGAGCAATCTCTCCACACCCTTGTGCTGCACAGCTCCTGCAGGACAGACCTGATCCTGAGCTCTGCTGTTGCAGTGGGGTGAGCTGGAGTGCTGCAGCAGCAGCTAGGGAGGCTGAAGGCAGGGGAGGGTCTGTGGTGGGAGATGAGAGGGCAATGGCTAGGAGCAGGGGAGCAAAGATGCTGCAGGGCCCAGGCCAGCAGGGGTTTCTGCCCCGTGGATGCTGCTTGGCCATGGGACAGCTGCGTGATGCTAACCTGCTCTGCTGTGCTGTGCTCACCTCCTGAGGTGGCTTCAGTGCTTTGAGGTGGGGCTGCTGCTGTGCTAAAAAAAAGCAGGGGCAGGTGGGCTCACAGATAGGGGCAGGTGGGCTCACAGATAGGGGCAGGTGGGCTCACAGATCACAGGTCAGGAGAGGCCCAGCTCAGCTGAGCTTCTGTTTTATTGCACAGCTTGCCCAGGCCAGCAAGGGAGCTGCCACTTGGCACATGCTGCCCAGGAGCTCCATGGCACACATGGCAGAGGAGCTTTGGGGAAGCTTCCTTACAGACCTCTGACTGCCTCTGGCCTCGGGGAAGCAAACCTCTGACTTCAGAGAGGCCTGGAGAGATGACTCTGCCCTCCCCAGCCCCTCAGACTTGAGAAGGTGATGAGGCTGTAGGAAGTGGCACCACACCTTGAGTGCTGTGTACAGTCCTGGTCCCCTCCATTGCAGAGAGATGTTGAGGTGCTGGAAGGTGCTGAGAGAAGGGCAGCAAGGCTGGGGAGGGGCCTGGAGCACAGCCCCAAGAGGAGAGGCTGAGGGAGCTGGGGGTGTGCAGCCTGCAGGAGAGGAGGCTCAGGGCAGAGCTCATTGCTCTCTGCAGCTGTCTGCAGGGAGGTTGTGGCCAGCTGGGCTTGGGCTCTGCTGCCAGGCAGCCAGGGCCAGAAGGAGGGGACAGAGGCTGAAGCTGTGGCAGGGCAGGTTGAGGCTGGATGTGAGGAGGAAGTTGTTGGCACAGAGAGAGAGATTGGCATTGGAATGGGCTGCCCAGGGAGGTGGTGGAGTCCCCATCCCTGGAGGTGTTGAGGAGGAGGCTGCAGGAGGCACTGAGTGCCAGGGGTTAGTTAATGAGAAGGTGTTAGGGGATAGGTTGGACTCGATGCTCTTAGAGGTCTTTTCCAACCTGTGACTCTGTGACAGTCTCTTACTGTCCTAACTGGGCACACTGAGGAGAGGCTGAGGGAGATCAAAACTGAGCCCTGCAGCATGGTGCAGGCAGAAACAGAGTTCATCAGAGATCCCATTCTGTGCTTCTGTGCTCCACAACCTCCCTGGGCAACCTGTGCCAGTGTCTCACCACCCCCAACCTGTGCCAGTGTCTCCCCATCCCTCAGCCTGTGCCAGTCTCTCACCACCCTCACTGCAAACAACTTCCTCCTCACATCCACTTTCAGTCTCCCCTCTCACACTTCAGACCCATTCCTCCTCCTCCTCCTCCTCCTCCTCTCATCCCCAGCCCTTGTCAATAGTCCCTCCCCAGCCCAGCTCCTGCAAGGCCACTCCAAGCTCTCCTGGCAGCCTTCTCCTCTGCAGCTCTCAGCCTGTCCCCATAATGACCTGGCAGAGCTCTGAGGAGAGCAGAGAGCTGTGGCAGAGCTCCCTGCAGGACACCCCAGCCAGTTCCCCTTCCTTCAGCCTGTCCTCCCTGCTTCTCTCTTGGATCCTCCCTCAGGCCTTTGCCAAGACAATGAAATGCCAGTGCCAAAGACCTTTCTTCATGTCCTCCTGGTGTTGTCCCAGCCCTCGTAGGCTGTGGCAGCATTTCCCACTCTGTAGCCTTTGTGCTGCAGGAGCTGTGGCATAATTCCCCTTTTTTTGTGTGTGCCTGAGGAAAAGATGAGAGTGCAGGGAGCAGTCTGAGGGGCACGCGTGGAGCAAGACATCTTCTGGAAGCAGAAGCAGCAGTTGGCTCCTGAACCTTCCTGAGGGAAAGGATGAATGTGGGTAGGGCAAGCATATGGGAGTTGAATTCTTTCACTCCCACTTTTACAGCTGAGAGGTCTAAAACTGAGAGCTTGCAAGGGTCAGAGCTGGTCAGTGGTCAGCAGCCCTGCCAGAATCTCACTACCTCCATGCAGAGGTGGTTCATAGATCCTGGGAGCAGAACTTGGGGAATTTCTGATTTGGTTTCTTTTGTTTTGAAGCAGCTGGAAGCTCTGTCCTGTAGGCAGCAGCAGAAGGTTGACTTTTTACTGAGGAGACAGAAACAGAGAATGGCTCAGGCTGGAAGGGAGCTCAGAGCTCCTCTGCTCCAGCCTCCTCACCATGCCCAGGGACACCTCTCAGCCAGACTCAGCTGCTCAAGGTCTCATCCAGCCTGGCCTGCAGCACCCCCAGCAAGGAGGCAGCCACAGCCTCCCTGGGCAGCCTGTGCCACACTCTCACCACCCTCACACTCAGCAACTTCTCCCTCAGCTCCACTCTCCCCCTGCTCTGCCTCAGCTCCAAACCATTGCCCCTTGGCCTGCCTCAGACCCCCTCAGCACAAGTCCCTCTGCAGCCTTCCTGCAGGATCCCTTCAGCTCTTGGCAGGCAGCTCTGAGCTCCCCTGGAGCCTTCTCCTCTGCAGCCTGCACCCCCCCAGCTCCCTCAGCCTGTGCTCACAGCAGAGCTGCTCCAGCCCTGGCAGCATCTTGGTGGCCTCCTCTGGGCTCTCTCCACAGCTCTGTGACCTTCTCTTGCTGGGGAGGCAGCACTGGAGGTGAGGTCTGAGCAGAGCCCAGGGGCAGGATCCCCTCTCCTGCCCTCTGCCCACCCTGCTCTGGCTGCAGCCAGCACACAGCTGCCTGCTGGGCTGCAGGAGGGCACTGCTGGCTGCTGGGGAGCTGCTCAGCACCCCCAAGGCTCTCTCCTCAGAGCTGCTCTCAGCCCAGGCTGCACCCAGGCTGGGTTGGTGCTGGGATTGGCCTGCCCCAGCTGCAGGAACCTGCATTCTGCCAGTGAATAGCTGAGAGCACATTGCAGGGGTGCACAGGACACTCAGGCAGGCAATGGGCACTCGAGGGAGAGATTTTCTTGTCCAGCCACGCGTTTGGGGTTAACTTTAGCCAAGCAAGAGAGCCTTAGAAGCTCTGAGGAGTTGAGTGGGCTGAGGCTGCCATCTCCTGGCTGAGGAACTAACCTGAGAATTGCAGCCCAAAGATGCAGGCTGGGCCTGCAGGGAGGTTTGCTTCTGGTCCTCTGCACTGGGTGACCTTTGCCTTTTTTTCCTTTTCTTTGCACAGATTATTTGAAGAACCTTTTGGAGGAGTCTGCAGACTACAGGGACACTCAAGGTAAGTGTCTCCCTGCTGAAGCAGCAACCTCTGCCCCTGCCTTTAGTGTCTCTGCTCTTCAGCTGCACGCCTGGGGTCAGCCAGTGGCAAAAGTGGAGCAAGCTTCACCTTCAGCACAGCCTCAGCTGGAGTGCTGTGAGCTCTGCTGCTGAGAGCAGAGGCTCTGGCATCAGCTGCTGGTGTGGGGAAGCAGCAGCATTTGCCTGTGCTGGTGGCCTGCCTGGAGGGCTGGCTGCAGGGCTGGCTGCAGGGCTGGCTGCAGAGCTGGCTGCAGGGCTGGCTGCAGGGCTGGCTGCAGGGCTGGCTGCAGAGCTGGCTGCAGGGCTGGCTGCAGGGCTGGCTGCAGGGCTGGCTGCAGGGCTGGCTGCAGGGCTGGCTGCAGAGCTGGCCCTGACCCTGGGGCTGCTTTGGGAAGTGCTCCTGCAAGCAGGGACTGCTCCAGCAGCTCCTGGCAGTGCTCTGCCTGTGCTTGCCACCCCAGCAGTGGCAGCCTGTGTGACCAAAGCACCACTTGTTCACCCCTCAGATGCTCTTGCAGTCGTCATAGAAGTGGCAAACCATGCCAACGACATCATGAAGCAGGGAGTAAGTACCTGGGGCTTGTGAGGCTGGGTGGGTGCAGCTCTTTCTGCTGGCTGCCAGGGCAGGTGTTGACTCTTGCCCCTTTCTGCCTGCAGGATAACTTCCAGAAGCTGATGCAGATCCAGTACAGCTTGAACGGGCACCACGAGATCGTGCAGCCAGGGAGGGTAGGTCCTCAGGGCTGGCAAGCAGCAGGCAGAGGGCAGCTCAGGTCGTGGCAGGCACAGCTCTGAGGCTGGCATGCACCAGGGAAGGAAAATGGTTGATTGCTGAAGGGCTTGGTTCCAGGAGTGGAGTGAGTGCTGCTCCTTCCTCTCCAGGGGCTTTGGGCTGCCTTAGATGTTCCTGTGATGAAAACTCACAGGGTTCAGATCTGGGTCCCTGCTGTGCCTGGCAGGCAGGGTCCTTGTTCCTCAAGCTTAGTGCTGTGAGCTTCAAGTGCAGGCTGAGAAAAGGTGAGGCAGATGCCTCACACTCCTGGGGGAAAGCTCAGGGGGCACACAACCCTTCACCCTCTCCTAGCAAGGGCAACCCTGGATCCCAAAACCTCTGCAGCACTTGGAGTGGTATCACAGAGTGGGAGGACCCCTGGAGATCACTGAGTGCAGCCCTCTGCCACAGCAGCAGCACCCAGAACACATCCAGGGGGGTTTGGAAAGTCTCCAGAGACTCCACAGCCTCTCTGGGCAGCCTGCTCCAGCCCTCCAGCACCCTCACAGAGACAAAAGTTTTCCCTCCTGTTCATGTGGCATCTCCTCTGCTCCAGCTTGCCCCCAGTGCCCCTTGTGCTGCCCTTGGCCACCCCTGAGCAGAGTCTGGCTCCAGCCCTGCACATCTTTAGCACTGCACTGAGGGCAGCCCTCAGGCTCCTCTGCTCCCTCAGCCTGTGCTCACAGGAGATGTTCACTGCCTGCAGCAGCTTTGGGGCTCTGGGCTGGACTCTCTCAAGCAGTTCCCTGAGGTCCTTCTGGAGCTGAGTGGCCCAGAACTGGACAGAATATTCCAGATACTGTGTCCAGCTCTGGTTGCCTCCATTGCAGAGAGATGTTGAGGTGCTGGAAGGTGCTGAGAGAAGGGCAGCAAGGCTGGGGAGGGGCCTGGAGCACAGCCCCAAGAGGAGAGGCTGAGGGAGCTGGGGGTGTGCAGCCTGCAGAAGAGGAGGCTCAGGGCAGAGCTCATTGCTCTCTGCAGCTGTCTGCAGGGAGGTTGTGGCCAGCTGGGCTTGGGCTCTGCTGCCAGGCAGCCAGGGACAGAAAGAGGGGACAGAGGCTGAAGCTGTGGCAGGGCAGGTTCAGGCTGGTGCTAGGAGGAAGTTGTTGGCAGAGAGAGTGATTGGGCATTGGGATGGGCTGCAGGGGAGGTGGTGGAGTCCCCATCCCTGGAGGTGTTTTTGGCCAGGCTGGCAGAGGCTGTGGGCAGCCTGCTCTAGGGTAGGGTGTCCCTGGGCATGGCAGGGGGGTTGGGACTGCCTGATCCTTGTGGTCCCGTCCAACCCTGCCTGATTCTGTGATTCTCTGATGCTGTGCACCACCACTGATTATCCTCTGTGGCTTTGCCAGCCAAGGGCAGGCTGCTGCTGTGCCCCCCCAGTGAAGGGTTTGCTGTCCTTTGGCAGGTGTTCCTGAAGGAGGGGACGCTGATGAAGCTGTCACGGAAGGTGATGCAGCCGCGGATGTTCTTCCTGGTGAGAGCTGCCTGCACTGCTCTGCTCCCTGCAGCTGCCCCTCCAGCTGCTCGGGGCACTGCACTGCACTGCACTGCACTGCAGGCATCAAGCACCTCAGGGCTTCAGCTGCTGGGCAAAATGCAGGGCACCTGTTGGAGCTCAGCCTCAGAGAGGTGCCCTGCTGCATGGCTTGGAATGGCAGGACGAGGAGGAATGGGTCTGAAGTGGCAGAGGGGAGGCTGAAATGGAATGTTGGGAGGAAGCTGTTTGCAGTGAGGGTGGGGAGACACTGGCACAGGTTGCCCAGTCTACCTGTATCCAGTCTACCCTGTCCAGCAGAGCTCTGGAGGTGAGCAGCATCCCTGTCCCTTTGGCAGCCTGCTCTGGGCCATGCTCTGTCCACTCAAGAGCTCAAACACAGCTGTACACAAGGAGGATATAAATGGACACTTATTGCTGTCTGGCTTCAGCCACCACAATGTCTCTTGGGTTCCAAGGGGAGCAATAGGAAGTAGGAGAAGCCTTTCTGGAGTGTTGCTCTCAGTCCTGTAGGAATTGTGTGCCTCCAGTGAACTGCCCCTGAAGTGATCTGTCTGTCAACAGCCTTGAAGAATCCTTTGCTCTCTCTTGCAGTTCAATGATGCTCTGCTCTACACCACTCCAGTCCAGTCTGGGATGTACAAGCTCAACAACATGCTGTCCCTGGCTGGGATGAAGGTGAGTCCTCCTCCAGACCTGTGTCAGCTCCATACCTTCCAAGGTCAAATACACAACCTTGGTCCTCATTGGAAAGAGACATGAAAGATGCTTCTGTTCCACACAGCTCCTGCAGGCTTCATCTTTCCTGCATAATGCAGCCTGTGGGGCTGCCTCCAAGCTTCTCCTAAAAGAGCTTTGGTCACAAAACCATCATCTCCCTGATGCTGCATCCCTGCAGGTGTCCCAGGCCAGGCTGGACACAGGATGGAAACTGAGCTCACCCCAAGAGCCTGGGGGGGGGACTAGTGACAAGGGCCTGTAATGGCAGGAGGAGGAGGAGAAGGAGGAATGGGTTTGAAGTGGCAGAGGGGACACTGAAACTGGATGTTAGGAGGAAGTTGTTTGCAGTGAGGGTGGTGAGACACTGGCACAGGTTGAGGGTGATGGGACAATGGCACAGGTTGCCCAGGGAGGTTGTGGAGCCTGTGATCCTGTGATCCTGGGGTTGTTTAGCCTGCAGAAGAGGAGGCTCAGGGCAGAGCTCATTGCTCTCTGCAGCTGTCTGGAGGGAGGTTGTAGCCAGCTGGGCTTGGGCTCTGCTGCCAGGCAGCCAGGGCCAGAAGGAGGGGACAGAGGCTGAAGCTGTGGCAGGGCAGGTTGAGGCTGGATGTGAGGAGGAAGTTGTTGGCAGAGAGAGTGATTGGCATTGGAATGGGCTGCCCAGGGAGGTGGTGGAGTCCCCATCCCTGGAGGTGTTCAAGCACAGCCTGGATGGGCACTGAGTGCCATGGGCTAGGGCTGGGGGATAGGTTGGGCTGGGTGAGCTTGGAGCTCTCTTCCAACCTGGCTCTGTTCTGTTCTGTTCTATTTTCTGTGTGTCTGCAGTGTTAGTGTGGGGCAGGGTGAAAGGAATTGGTGTGCTGCATGTGGGCTCTCTGGCCTGGTCCTATCATCTCCTGCTTTGGAGATTTTCCTCCCCAGTGTATTCCTTCTGCAGCAGAATACAGCAAGGGAAGTTTAAGGCAGCCACAACAGGACCATTTCAGCTTCACCACTGAATTTTCCCTCTCAACTGCAGGTGAAAAAGCCAAGCCAGGAAGCATACCAGAATGAGCTGAACATTGAAAGCGTGGAGAGATCTTTCATCCTCTCTGCAAGGTAAGGCTCACTGATGATTGACAATTCCCCAGGCTTAGACAGAGTGAAGCCAAGCTCTGAGCTGCCACAGCTGCCTGACTCTGAGTGGAGTTCACAGGCTCACAGGATGCCAGGGGTTGGAAGGGACCCAAAGAGCTCCTCCAGCCCAAGCCCCCTGCCAGAGCAGGACCATCCAAGCTAGCTCAGGGCACACAGCAACACAGCCAGACAGAGTCTGCAAAGGCTCCTTAGGGCACCTCTCCCAAGCTGAGCTCTGCTTATCCTGGGCAGGATATGAGGACAGCCTGAAAGAGTTGGGGCTGTGCAGGCTGCACAAGAGGAGGCTCCCAGGGGACCTTCTGGTGGCCTTCCAGGATCTGAAGTGGGCTACAAAAAAGCTGGGGAGGGACTTTTGAGGCTGTGAGGGAGTGAGAGGAGTGGGGGGAATGGAGCAAAGGTGGAGGTGAGGAGATTGAGGCTGGAGGTGAGGAGGAAGTTGCTGAGCATGAGAGTGGTGAGAGGCTGGAATGGGTTGCCCCTGCAGGGAGGTGTTTGGGGCCAGATCCCTGGAGGTGTTTTTGGCCAGGCTGGCAGAGGCTGTGTGCAGCCTGCTCTAGGGTAGGGTGTCCCTGGGCATGGCAGGGGGGTTGGGACTGCCTGATCCTTGTGGTGCCTTCCAGCCCTGACTGATTCTGAGATTCTGAAGCTGAGGGGGTTCAGTCAGTGCAGTAAAGCTGAGGGGGTTCAGTCAGGGCAGTAAAGGTGAGGGGGTTCAGTCAGGGCAGTAAAGCTGAGGGGGTTCAGTCAGTGCAGTAAAGCTGAGGGGGTTCAGTCAGGGCAGTAAAGGTGAGGGGGTTCAGTCAGGGCAGTAAAGGTGAGGGGGTCCAGTCAGTGCAGTAAAGCTGAGGGGGTCCAGTCAGTGCTTGCTTCCTTAGTTTGAGATGCCAACAAGCATAAATGTTGTCTGTGTTTGTGTTTTACTCCCACAGCTCTGCTACAGAAAGGGATGAGTGGTTGGAAGCTATCTCCAAGTCAATCGAGGACTACACCAAGAAGAGAATCACATTTAACCCCAGCAAGAGCCTCGAGGAGGTACTCTGCACCCTGGCTGTTTGGGCTGTCCCCTGTTGGCAGGGAAAGCCTCTCTGCAGCTCTTCAGAGCAGTGAGGCACTGCCTGAGGAGCAGTGAGGCAGGGTGGAGAACAAGAAGTGAGCAGGGGCTAGAACAGAACATTCCACAGTGTGATCTGCTTCATGCATTTCCAAAGCCTTTCCTGCCAGCAGCTGTCTCAGGCCCCACCCCCAGCAATCTGGTGAGGAGAAAGCTGAGATGGGAAGACTTAAAAATCACAGAACCATAGAATGGGTTAGGTTGGGAGGGAGCTCAAAGCTCAGCCAGTTCCAACCCCCCTGTGCCATAGGCAGGGACACCTCCCACTAGAACAGGTCGATCAAGGACTCATCCAGCCTGGTCCTGAGCACCTCTGGATGCAGCCACAGAGCCCTTGTGGTGGAACCCACTCAGCTAAGCCAGCGCAGCCCTTGCCTTGCAGTGGTTGCTGGTGGAACAGCAGGCAGCAGCTGGGAGCTGCTGATTCACCCAAGGAGGCTTCCCAGTGCCAGGACACTCCACCTGCCTTGGTCTGATCCCTGCTGGCTGATGCTGTGCCTCTCTCCTCAGGCAGATCCAGAGAAACAGGAAGAGGACAGTCCCCTGGGATCAAAGGCTCCCATCTGGATCCCTGACACCAGAGCCACCATGTGCATGATCTGCACCAGTGAATTCACCTTGACCTGGAGGAGGCACCACTGCAGGGCCTGTGGCAAGGTTGGGCAGCTGTGGCTCCCTCTGGCATCAGTCCTTCAGCTTGGCTGTGTGGCAGGCAGGAGTGGAGGGAGCCTCTCTGCATCCCAGCTCTGCTGTGGCACCACTCTGCCTGCTGGGCTTGGCTGGGTGGCTCTGGGGTGGCTTTGAGGGGCCCAGGGTTTAATGGCTGTGCTGGGGGTGGGTTGGTGGTTGGGCTTTGGTGGTGTGAGAATTGCTTTGACTGGAAATGGCCACTGTGAGCCTGAGGCTTCTTCAAGGGGCAAACAGCCCTGCTGAGGGAGCTACAGTTCAGGGCAGTGATGAGTTTCCTTTCCTCTCCCCACCCCACTGAGGAATGAGGCTTCTTATCCCCAAAAGATCCCCTCCTCTGCTCAGCAATCCCCTGCAACCCAGGGCTGGGACAGGCTGCCTGCTGCTCTGCCTTCAACCTCTGACATGCTTCTGCCTTTGCATGCTGGAGAACAATTCACAGAATCACAGATCCAGTCAGGCCTGGAAGGGAGCACAAGGATCAGGCAGTCCCAACCCCCCTGCCATGCCCAGGGACACCCTACCCTAGAGCAGGCTGCCCACAGCCTCTGCCAGCCTGGCCAAAAACACCTCCAGGGATCTGGCCCCAAACACCTCCCTGCAGGGGCAACCCATTCCAGCCTCTCACCACTCTCATGCTCAACAACTTCCTCCTCACCTCCAGCCTCAATCTCCCCACCTCCAGCTTTGCTCCATTCCCCCCAGTCCTGGCACTCCCTCACACCCTCAAAAGTCCCTCCCCAGCTTTTCTGTAGCCCCCTTCAGATCCTGGAAGGCCACCAGAAGGTCCCCTGGGAGCCTCCTCTTCTGCAGCCTGCACAGCCCCAACTCTTTCAGGCTGTGCTCACAGCAGAGCTGCTGCAGCCCTCTCAGCATCCTCGGGGCCCTTCTCTGCACCCCTCCAGCATCTCCACATCCCTCTTGTCCCAGGGGCTCCAGCACTGGATGCACTACTCCAGCTGGGCTCTCAGCAGAGCACAGCAGAGGGGCACAATCCCCTCCCTGGCCCTGCTGCCCACACTGCTCCTGCTGGAGCAGCTTCATGGCTGTTGCTGCTTCTGCAGCTGTGTAGTGCAGATGAGCCATGGAATCATGAAGCTGTTTAGGTTGGGGAAGCCCTCTGAGATCACCCAGCCCAGCCAGCAACCCAGCACCATCAAACCATGGCCCCAAGTGCCATGGCCACAGGTTCCTTGAACACCTCCAGGCATGGGCACTCCACCACCTCCCTGGGCAGCCTGTGCCAGTCCCTGACCACTCTGTCAGCAAAGGAATTTTTCCTCCTCTCCAACTTAACCCTCCCCTGGCACAATTTCAGGACATTTCCTCTCCTATCACCTGAGCCTAGGAAGCAGATCCCAATCCCCACCTCCCTGCAGCCTCCTCCCAGGGAGCTGTGGAGGGCTTCCCTAAGCTTCCCTGAGGTCAGTAATGATTTGGGGGCTCAGTTGGGACCATCTTATTTTAACTTTTACACTTCTGGAGGTTAGCTCTGAGAAACCTTTGTCCATCTTGCTCAATCAAGAGAGAATTCAGAGAGCAGTGCAGCTGAGGCACCTGTCTGGTGGAGGCTGCCTGGGTTTGGTTCTTCCCTTCCAAGCTTGTGATTCCCACAGCTCAGCAGCACAGGAGGCTGCTGCTGCTGCTTCTCCCTGGCTTGTGCTTTTGGGGGATCTCTCCTGTTGTCATCATTTGGAGGAGGGAGGAGCAGCAGGTGGAGCAGAAGAGCCTGCACTGAGAGCGTGTCAGGTCCAAAGCAGTGCCCACTGCAGGCTCTGTGTTGGGCTCCACAGCACCCAAAGGCAACACCTTGGAGCTGTTCTGCAGGCTCCCCTCGCTCCCCTCCCCTGTGCAGTAACACTTGGGTCTGTTTGCAGATTGTCTGCCAAGCTTGCTCCTCAAATAAGCATGGCTTGGACTACATGAAGCATCAGCCAGCAAGAGTCTGCGACCACTGCTTCAGGCAGCTACAGAAGCAAGGTAAAGGAAGTCCCCACAAGCTGCCTTTCTTCTTCTGGACCTCATGGACAGGAGCCAGCAGTGTGCCCAGCTGCCCAACAAGGGCAGCAGCAGCCTGGCCTTGGGTCAGCACTGCTGTGGGCAGCAGCAGGGCACTGATGGTGCCCTTGGACTGGGCACCATTGAGGCTGCACCTTCAGTACTGTGCTCAGTTTTGTGTCACTCACTCCTAGATGGACATTGAGGAGCTGGAGCAGGTCCAGAGAAGGGCACCAAAGCTGAGGAAGGGTCTGGAGAGCAGGGCTGGGGAGGAGCAGCTGAGGGAGCTGGTGGGGTTCAGCCTGGAGGAGGCTGAGGGAGACCTCATTGCTCTCTGCAGCTCCCTGCAAGGAGGTGGAGTTGGGCTCTGCTCCCTAGGAACAAGTGCTAGAAGGAGAGGAAATGTGCTGAAACTGTGCCAGGGGAGGGTTAGGTTGGAGATGAGAAGAGTGGTCAGGGGTTGGGGGGATTCTGCTGCTAACACTGACACGTGGAGTTCTGTATCTGTGGAGTGGTGGCAGTGGCAGTGGCAGCTCAGCAGCAGGCAGAGCCTCCCTGCTGTGTGTGGCTGCCTATGACAGCACAGCAATACTTTCCCCCTCTGCATTTTAGAGAGCCAGAGCACTCCTAAGAGTGGATCCCCAGTCAGCCACAGGTCTCCATCAAGTGCCTTGTCCACAGTCTTGCAGAGCATCCCCTCTGGCAGGAAGCAGAAGAAAATCCCTGCAGCCCTTAAAGAGGTAAGTGTTGGTCTGGATGCCTTTGAGGGCTTCTGTTCACACCACAACCCCACTGCACAATTCCCTGCTCCAGCCAAAAGGCAGAGCTCAGCTGCAGCAGAGCTTGGGCCTTGGTCTGATGTCAGCAAGGGTCTGGCCAAAGCTGCAGGAGCAGCTGTGAGGCTGTGGCTGTGGCTGAGAGCTGGCAGCTCTGCCCTCACTCCCTGTGTCTACAGGGGCTGTCATTTACCTCTGCAACAGCATTCCCTGAGGCAGCACAGAGTGAGGCAGAGCAGAGAGGAAGAGGCAGCACAGAGCAGCACAGACTGAGGCAGAGCAGAGAGGAAGAGGCAGCACAGAGCAGCACACACTGAGGCAGAGCAGGGAGGCAGAGGCAGCACAGAGCAGCACAGACAGGCAGAGGCAGCACAGAACAGCACAGAGTGAGGCAGAGCAGAGAGGAAGAGGCAGCACAGAGTAGCACAGACTGAGGCAGAG